>JAGKPW010000176.1:0-150758 GCA_019926035.1 Melaleuca alternifolia | reverse complement strand
GGAATGTGGTTGCTTGGACTTTGATGATGCCATGATGTACTCAAATGGGTTGTCCACAGAAAGCTGTTGATTTGTTTGTAAATATATTTTTAAGTGGGCCTGTGCTAGATAGATTTGCACTCACAGCTATCTGTCAGGCATGTTTGGAGTTGGAGTTCCAATCGCTAGGGGTGCAATTGCATTCCTGGGTTGTACATTCTGTATTGGCTCCGGATGTCTGTGTTGGATGCAGCTTGGTGGACATGTACGGGAATGTGTAAATATTGGATCACTTCATGATTTCAGAAAGGCGTTTCATTGTAGGCAAGATCATAAATTGATGTCTTGGACAATGATTATTACAGGATATATGCAAACTGAAGAGAATGAGGAGGCTATCAAACTCTAAGGGCTTAGTGAGGCCAAACCATTTTACATTTGCTAGTGTTCTCAAGGCATGCAGAAGTACTTGCGATGTAGATATGGGGATACGGATATACACACTAACTATATCATTGGGCTTTGCTGGTGATACTTGCATGGTGATTCTCTTATTAGGATGTATCTTCAGTTGGGCCGCATGCAAGATTCTCAGCTAGCTTAGAATTTGATTTCTTATAATACCCTTGTGGATGCCTATACCAAATGTCTGGAGTCTCATCAAACCTTTGAACTACTACATGAGATTGAGGAGAGAGGAATCGGAACAAATGCTTTTACATTTTCCATCCTTTTAAGTGGAGCTGCCTTTATATGCTTTATTTGTAAAGGGGAGCAAATCCATTTGACGATGCTAAAATCAGGGCTGGACTCAAATCAGAGTATTGTCAATGCTTTCATCACTATGTGCTCAAGGTGTGGAAACCTAGAAGCTGCTTTTCGAGTCTTCTGCGAGACGAGAGAAAAATATCACTACTTGGACTTCAATGACCATTGGTTTTGCAAAAAATGGAATTGCAATGAGAGCCCTGGACACATTCCACAAAATGCTTGAGGCCAGTGGGAGGCCAAATGAGATCACCTCTGTTGCCGTTTTATCCTCTTGTAGCCATGTGGGTTTGATTTCTGATGGATGGAAACACTTTAGGTCAATGTACATGGAACCTGGAATCTTGCCCAGAATTGACCACTACGCAGGCATGGTGAACTTATTGGGCAGATCAGGATTGACACCCTTCAGTTTATAAATTCAATGCCTTTCAGGGCCGATACACCGGTCTGGCATACATTTCTTGGACTTGCGGAGTTCATGGCAATGTTGAACTTGCAAAACAAGCTGCAACAATAATTTTTTACCAGGAACTGGACTACCTTGCTGCTTATGTTATGCTATCATATATGTATGCCTCACCTGGTCTATGGGAAGATGCAGCTGCAATCAGAAAGAGATGAAACTGAAATATCTTAAAAAGAAGTTGGTTGTAGCTGTATTAAAATGAAACTCACAAGTTCATGTGGGTGACACTTCACACCCAAAGGCACAAGAGATCTATGACAAACTGGACTGATTGGCTAGTCTAATAAAGAAACTGGGTTATGTTCTGAGTACTGAATTTGTTCTTCATGAGATAGAGGAGGGATGAAAGGAACAATATATGTTCTAGTGCAGTAATAAAATTGCTGTTGTTTTTGGCCTTATAAGCACCTCCAGTCCAAATTCTGTCAGGGTATTTAAGAATCTTCACATTTGTGGAGATTGTCATTCTATGATCAACTATATCTACAGGGCAACCGAAATATCTACAGACACAAGGGATGTAAACCATTTTCACCATTTCACGGATGGAACATGCTCATGCAATGACCACTGGTGGCAATGCTTCTTAAATGGTCTCAGTTATTAGTAGAGTCTCTGTTTTAGATTTTTCCCCTTTTTACCATGTTCCTTGAACCGGGAATCTATTATGCCCATAGCAAGCCCAACAATATTAATATCATATCCTGATGCTCCCATGTTTCGTTCACTGGCTGAATATTCCGTATGATTTATGTTTTGGAAATTTTGCCTGTTATGCCTCCAACTTTCATTTAGTCTACATTTTTGGACGTGGCAATTTCTTTTGTTTGTATATCTTCAGGTTCAGCTGTGCGATCATGCCATATGTTGCCACAACATTGCCAAGATTGTTTCTGGGTGGATAATTATGGGAAAGTGGTGATTGAGAAGAAACAAGAGTAACTTTCCCGAGCAAACAATGGTTTGAAACAGAGAGGCATGATCCTTTGAGGGATTCTTGCAATGATCAAGCATTTGCAGTTGTTACATCTACTTGTCAGGGAGAAAAATGTTTTCCGTCAAATGCAGCATCATCCCTGATGTACAATGACAAAATCAAGATAGAACTAGAAACATTCTTAACTTCATTATGTGCTCCAACAATTTATACTAATTTTTCATTTAGAGATAGCAATGATGTTTAGAGATATCACCATCAGTTTGATTGGAAAAGTTTGTATACTTGTTACATGTCCCCCCCTCCCCCGCCTAATATTATGTTAGGAGTGGTTTGAGCTAGTTTAAATCAACAGTGATTACTTTTGAGATTGTCTCTTTCTAGCTCTTTGGTTAATGTTGTGTTGTTGTATTTCATATGGTTTTACTCTCCTGCGTCCTTCTTTAATAGGATAAACAAATTGGTAAAAGAGAAATGACAAACGGTGAGGTAAGGCAATAAACATTGAGAACTTTCCTCCCTCATGATCTCATTTAGGGCAATTTCAATAAAAAAGTTAATAATAAGATTTAATCTTGCAACTCAATGGGATACTAGTGGCGTATGATTTGTCGAAATCAAGAACTGGTGGTTTCCAATTATGAATTTATTTTCGGAGAAAATATAAATGTATACGTCCTTACAAAATATACACCGTCTGTCTACATGAGTAACAACTTTTATCAAATTGGAGGAAAAATGAAGATCCTAGACGGTACAATATTATAAAATTTATATTTAAAAGAACTCATATTGCATTCTAAAGTTTATTTGAAGCCACCGATAATAAACAAGATCCAAAGACTATAATTTCCTCTTAAAAATTATCACACGATTATAATTGACAGTCTTGAAGGATTTGGTTGTACTTTTAGTGAAACTTCATCACCTTCATTCTGATGCTCAAACCTTTTTCTTTTTTAAAAGTTCTATTAAAATCCCCGTAAATTTGCTTAAGGTAGATCACAATTGCTGCATTCACTGGACAAAGATGTAAACTGAAGACATAATCTCATTCACCTTGTATGTATATATATTTCTTATTATCATTTTTCAAGTAAGAATTTGTGATTTCAAGTTAACACTATGCATGCACCATACACAATATATACATTCATTGTTTAGTTATATCTTTTAGAAAAAAATTAATATGGATGAAGCCCCACGTTAATTATAGTGGAAAAGTTCCAGCAAAAGAATAAATTTTAAGATTTGGTGTAATTTTAACTGTCATCAAGTATTCTCTTGTCCCAATACTTATTTAGCTTACTATAAAAAAAAATCAAGAACAATCTACAAAGTTTCGAAATCAACTTGTATTTTATGGAACTTTTAAATGACTAGTATGCACTCTATATAGGGTCACTTTATTCATAATTTTGGAGTAAACAAAATTGAACTTCTATTTTCCCAATGAATCCTGGTATCTTTTGTTATTGGTGACTTTAAAGTCTTCTAATTATGCCAAACTATTGAACACGCTATAAGATTAATTCGCTTCAAAGATGTGAGGGAACTATAAAGTAACTTAAACAACTTCCGGAGAATCTTCTTCAATAAAAATATAATAGAGTGCATAACTCTTTCGATTTCTTAACATTTCCTTTTCCTTTAAACAGAATTTATGCGATCCTTCATTATCAGGATGTAGTTGATTCTTAACTTACATGAATTCACTTTTGAGTCAAAGTCTGCAAATAGATATATGAAAACAGCTTCTTCTTTTTGTCATTTTAGAAAATAGAAAATTCGGAAACAGCAAAATTACCTCTGGCAATGTGAAATAACTTACTTATTTGAAAAAATATCCAAAAAATATGAAATAGTATAGTTAGACAGAAAAATACATAGGTTGTCAATTGTCATGTTTTCTTCTTACTCGTTATTCCCGTAACATTCTCGACTTGGTTAACTTTGTTTATTAGTTGACATGGGCTTTTCAATAAATGACCCCAAGTCTTCATATTTAAAGTCTCTCTCATTCTACATTATTACATGTACATTTTTCTATCCTTGCTCATCCTCCACCACATATCGAGCCCCAAATTTCCATTGGTCACAGGCAGAGGGTGACATGACTTTTCCTCGTGTCATTGGTCTTTCTTGTTGTGCTATTGGGGCCATGTAGCACCCAAAATGAATGATCCTCTTGCGGTGAAGTTCCAAAAGTAAGCTATCTCTTTCAATTGGAGAGTGATTCGAAAGGTTATGGTGACTCAAAACTTAAGTTAGCGTGTAAAAATAATCTTACAAACTACAATGTCAAATTCATAGATAGAAAAAAAAACGACACTGTGGATTCTGGTGACGTTGTCGTGTTTGACGTGGGATTGCAAAAAAATTACTCTTCCTTCCCTAGTGATTCATTGACGAATTTTAACTTCAATTATGAGGGTTATCATGTTTCTAGTAAATTAATGGTTCTTGTGAAGTGCTCAAGCCTTCTACTTTCTCGTTAATATATCGCAGAGCTTACTACTTGGACTTATCATCTAAAATATCTAAAATGAGTGGGTATTAAAGGGTCGTGATGGATGAAAACACATCAGTTATTAAGGAATTTTGCACCTACGCCCATGCTGTCATGGGCGTGTTTTTTACCGTAGAAGCAATTCCATAACGCAATGGCCAACAGTGTTTTCGTCAGCTACTCACATCTTGTATGGCAGAAAAGTATCCAGCTTGTGCTTCATTGGTTTGGCCATAAGGTAATTTCAATGGTTTGGCCGTGAGATAATTACAATGCGGGTACTACTACTATTACACTTTTTACATAATTTTATTTTACGGCATCCACAGTTTTAATTTTGTTTTTACTTTAAATACACAAAACTTTCATCGCATATAAACATTGATGCTTTAATTTGCATATATATATCAAATTTTTTTCTTAAAAACAAAAGCACATAGTTCTCAAAATTTTTAAAAGGTTCTAATTGAAAATTTTCTTGTGTAGGAATATTGGAAATTTCACCAATTGAGACTTTCCCTTTGATTGTCTCGTTTACTTTTCGTACTTTTTAGTGTATGTTGTAAAGGATCTCCTATCCTCCTTAGGTACTTTTGAGTGTCTTCCTTTTAATGGATGATGCTGTTAGGTGCTCTATCGATCGTGTCCCAATATGAAGCGCAAGACCAAGTCCCTTCAGGGAGACTAGTAAAGACAAGCGATTCTCATGTCCATGCGATAGTAATTTTATTCAGCGAGTATGTTTTCTACGTTGCATTTCGATATTAAATTCCTTGAATGCACATCTTATCGTTGTGAGAACTACATATTTGAGCTGTCTAACTTAAAACAAGCTTGTGGCTTGTGTTTGAAAAGATAAAGGCGCCTTCAGTTCAACGTTCAGTCAAAGTCCCAAATCATTTTTTTGTCCAATTTGTTCTTGAATTGTGTCATTTTTGTTCATGTTAGTTTTCTGTTAAGACATGGACGGAAATTCGGACGTGACAAATTATATTGCTTATGCATCGTATGCCACTAGAGCTGAGTATGGAAATAAGGAAATAAAATTAAAATGAAAGATTACAAACCCTGGAGAGAGACAGACTGGAGAAGTGAGGAGGAAAATGGGCGATGCTGGTGGCACCACCCGTGATTGGCGAGGGGCCAGCATCCCTTGTTGGCCTTAATGCTAGCTCGGTGGGGCTGCTTCTACCTTCGACTCCGCTCATACAAGCCCGGAGAGAGAGAGAGAGAGAGAGAGAGAGCCCCACGCTTCGAGGCCTGCTGCCATAGTGGTGGCGCTCGGAAAGTTGGGAGGTAACGGGCATGTTCCGGCGGTGAATGATGGGAGTGCTCGGTTCCAATGAGGATATAACGTTGAAAACCCACAGTACTAGGGTTAAAAAGATTATTCTCGAGCTTTTATAAGATTTGGGAATTGATGCATTATCCCTCCATCTAATTCCAAAAGAGGCATTTGATAGCCATTGAGTTTTTGTGCGTACGTGTTTAGCCCAGTGAAGATCGCCGGCAACTCACTCTTGTTTGGTGCCGAGGGCACCACATCCACCGAGACAGTGTCTTTCCTTTGCCACTCTCTTGTTGCGTGGTTGGTTTCATGCAATTTGCTTTTCTTGATAGCTTAAAATTATTTATCTTGTAATGCATACATTAAGATTTATAATTGTCAAGTGAATCTCACATGTGATTGAATAGTTTGTTAAAGCTTAGGAACCGTCGGTGCCTCACCCCTATTATTTTAAGTGGTCGAGAGAAAAGAGGAATTCGTAGACGACATGGTTTATTATAGCGTTTTTCTCTATTAAGTAAAAAGGCTATGAGGAGCGACCAATGCTAATGGCTAAATTTAGACATTACCATAATGATTTCCACAGAACCTTTGGTTTTGAGAGATTGCTACGTTGCACCATGACAAACCTGTCACCGCAATCAAGAAATTTTAGTCGTTTAGAGATATGCATATGACGGGAATTGCATTTATGACCTCATAAAAGACAAGTGATTCCTTTATCATTAGATCAAAATGATTATTGTATTAATGAATAAAACTGGTCATTTATATAAATAGTTAGTATAGTATTTATATGAGTAAGTTATTGATCATGGACAACATAGCAAATTAAGGCACTTTTTTTTTTGTGAAAAACGAATAGTTCGAAAAACATTTTCTCACAAATGATTGATCGTATGGTTCAAAAAATAAATGCACAAAATATATTTTCATCTGCTTTTTATAATTAATTATTTCCGGCAATATAATTGTTACAGAAAAATTGTTTTTCAAATGGCAAGTGCTTTCGAGAAATGTCCTGCTCAAAATTCTGAAAAGAAAAAAAACACCCGCCATCACCTCTAGACGGTAGCCTCTTGTCATCTTCATCCATCGTTCATTCAGTCAATCCGGGAAAGAAGCACTGTACAGAGAGCTGTAGTTGATTACTCTCTCTCATCGAGTTGATGTTGACGAGTCCTCGACCTCCTGCTTTCTTTCTCCGCTCGCGGTGCTCACCATCCTTCACTTCACTCCTTCACTCCGCAACGTTCTCTCCCCCCCAGTCGTCCCTCTTGCTGAATTGGAGTCAACCGTCCAGAATCGGATTCAAAGCGCGACATTCTCTTCACGCACAATGCCATTGCATCAACTCGTCACCTAATGTCGAGCTCGAGCCGGGTGAGTTGCTCTCGGAGACAAATTATCAAACGGTTCATGTCCTTGAACGCAATTTGACTACTTGGTCGAACTCCTTGTTGAAGTCTTGCATTTTCAGGGGCATTCTATTTGTTATTTCAAGAACTGGGGTTCGACCAGAAAGAGACCGAATCTCTAGTGACCAGGGACCCGGATTTGAAGCTGTTGTCTATTGGTTCATTGCGGGCTCGTGTTGCCTCTTTGAAATCTGTAGGAATCAGTGGCCTTGAGCTCTGCCATTTGATTGCCAAATGCCCTTCTGTGTTAGCAGCAGATGAAATTGATCCCTTGATACAATTCGTGCTCGACAATGTAGATGGAAAGGTTAACCCAATGCAGCTCAAGCGTCTCTTTGTGTCAACAGAGCCGCGATTCCTAGTTGGATTTGAGGAAAAGGTTAATTTTCTGATTGACAGTGGGATCCCTAGAGAAAAGATTGTTTATGTTCTCAACAATGTGAATTTAACAAAGGCTTTGTCTCTTAAGCGGTTTGAAGAAATTGAAAGGCTTGTTAGTTTCTTGAGCCGCTTTGGTGGGGTTGATTTGATTGTGAGGCATCCCCCCATTCTTAACTTTGATATGGATAGCCAATTGATTCCGAGAGTGGAGTTTCTCTTAGAACTTAGTGGAGGAGATGAGGATGCCACCGGGGAAGTATTGCGCAAACTGCCTACCTTTTTGAAGTACCGTGTGGAACACTTGGAAAGCCATGTGGATTTTTTGAGGTCATTTGCGGGATTAGATGATCACGAAATTTTCAGGATCATTCTGGTGTTTCCTAATATTGTTAGTGCGAGCAAGGAGAGGAAATTGCGTCCTAGAATTAGTTTTCTCAAAGAATGTGGACTGGACTCCAATGAGATTTTCAAGTTCTTAAAAAAAGCCCCTTTGTTCTTGGGTCTGTCTTTTGAGGGGAACATTTCTCATAAGCTTGGTTTGTTGGTGAAAATTGGTTACAAGTACAGAGTGGAGGAATTTGCAGTTGCAGTAGGTGCTGTGACCAGGACAAGTTGTGAGAATATGCAGAAGGTGATCGAGCTCTTCTTGAGTTACGGGTTCTCTTGTGAAGACGTGCTCCTCATGAGTAATAAGCATCCTCAAATACTTCAATACAATCCTGATTCTCTGGAAGAGAAAATGGAGTATTTGCTTGGGGAGATGGGACGTGACCTTGACGAGCTATTAAATTTCCCTGCATTTCTTGGTTACAAACTCGATAGTAGAATTAAGCATAGGTACGAGGTGAAGAAGAAGATTATCGGTGAAGGAATGTCGATTAACAAGCTGCTCAGTGTTTCATCTGAGAGATTTGCAAAGAAGAAGCTAGAAGAGCTGGTGCACATAGCCTAAAATAAGTCGCTAGATTTAGCATCAGCAGAAGTTCATGGAGAATCATGGAAAATGTTTAGTTACTGAGTTTTCTCAAAGCTCCATTAGTTGAGGGCTTTTGGTACTTTTCAGGTGAAATTCTGAGTTGACTTCCTTAGGTGAAGATAGAAAGTCATCTTTTCAAACCTGAACCTCCAAAGCCATTATAAAGTTTGGAGAAGATGGTCAATATGCTGTTGAATGGAATGACTGAGTATCCTCCATTTTAAGGTTGAAGCAACAAGAAAAGTAGCTGATCTTTGTATTTGTGTAACTGTCAATTACAAAGGAATCCATCTTGAGTTCATATCAGTGTTTCTTTGGTTGCTCTCTCATTTTTCTGTTAGACCTGATATCTTGAAAAAAGTGATGTAACATTGAAAATAATATTGTCAAGGTGCATGAGGCATCAGGACATGGCCCCTTGTTATGCAATTAATATAGACTTCCCAAGCGGGATGGTCAGAATCAATAAGTTAACATGAGTGCAAGGCATCAATGATCGGGAGAGTCATTTCACCTAGAGAAACTACAAACATCTGATTGAGGGTCAATCCTGTTCTCTCCAGTTCGTTCTTTGATTAAATTACATTCCATGAAATACCATGACTGTGAGTTCAGGATTACCTGACTGGACCATTTGATCATCAACAAAACTGAGGATCAATTATCCTCGAGATCTGTAAAGGTGTGGCACTTATGCATAATAGGTGCCATCGTCAACTCCATTCTTTCTCCCATGCAACTTAAATTATCACAGGTTAGGTTTTGGAATGGAAAATTCCAGGACACCTTAAGATGTAGTAGCCATATTGCTTTGATGGTGGACTATAACCATGGCAAGGTAAGAATTCCTATATCTGCAATGGTTATTGAGTTATGCATCCTCATCAGACATTGATTATTCTTAGCGCGTGGCCGCATTCTACAGCATTTCTTAAGTATTATCCTATGTTTGGTAATCCTGCATTGCATTTCTAGATACTATAAATAAATGTCATTGCATAAGAAATAAGAGCATTCCGATGTATAGAGACATGGTTTCATGGTACTGTCAAAACTGATATACTATGTCGTGACATGCAGAAAAACTAATTTTAAGAAATTGGGAATATTATGTGAGAGTAAATTGGAGGAAAAATGAAACATTTGCTTTACCTGCCTCCTTTTTCCTCTTCTCCCTCTCCCAAACAAAGCTTTAAAGTAGGATCAAAAGATCATGTCCCGCTCCTGTGTGAAAGTTTCAAAAGAGCCGTATATCTTTCTTGATGTTTCCGGACAACAGATGGGGTGTGAATCCTCTTTTGTCCATTTAATGAGTCTTTACGCTAGCCTAATTTCTACTATAATTGTATAAAAATTCTCATTGTATTTCAGTCTGTGATACTTATGTTTCTGCAGATTATTGTATCGTGATTTTAATCTATTCGAGTGTCGAAAAAACATAAGATATCATTGCGGATAAGAACAGATGGTTGGACCTATCTAACAAGCAACTGGAGTTAATGTTGCATTTGAAAGAACGGGTGGATGGACTTACATAACACGGTTTCATGGTAAGAGCATCAAAACTGATGTACTATTTGGTGATATGGAGAATAACAACTTTTGAGGCAAGCTGGTTTTTGATATTGTTCCGCCAAGCTATACATCAATTTTCCTATGACCTTGATCTGTGTGGTGAAGAAAGAAGATGGAGGAGGCAAAAGACGAAGAAGTGAATAACAAGCAAGGCAGAGCTCGGAGGAAGTGATGAGGACAGAGGGAGGGACAGAGATGGATTTGTCTGTTGATGGGATGTGGAGCCAACAATCCCGTGGAGAGAGACGAAGAAACGCGGAGAAAGAAAGGTCTCATCTGACAAAAAAAGTCTGATGATTTTTCAGTAGATGTAAATTTCGTAGATGTGCTCTCTATATGGGTCATTGAGGGGGTCTCAATTGGGGTTGGACACGACTCTACATAATAATGGAACTTCAGTTTGGGTCCACCTCTATGATTTCTTGACTTGCATCCACTCGTTCCGTTGAATGACTCGGCCTTTTCTATATGGGACGGGGTGACTCCAAGTCTCCAATCAACCGGGGTTCATCCAATCCTTCTTCAATCTTTTTATATCGTGCCTCCTCCACACACGCTAAGATTCCTTACCCATTTCTCTTTGCCTTAAAAGCAAAAAGAGACATGTTTGATGCTTTCGGCTCCATGGATATCGATCATGGGATGCTGTTAATTCTTGTTCTATCGCAAGCGATGACAACTGGTGCCAAGCTGAGGGATCCGCGATGTGTCACTTCATCTTGCGGTGATATTCATAATATAAGTTACCCGTTTTGTTTTATCTATGTTTATTTACTTGAGCTTTTCTATAGGACGAGGCGACTCCAAGTCTCCAATCGGGCAAGGATAATTCAATCTTCTTTCAATCATTCTATATCGCGCATCCTCACGAGCACCCAGCAACTTTTTTTTACCAATCTCTCTTTGCCCAAGGACAGAGGCAGGATTAATGCTGTTAGCTCCATGAATATCTTTCAAGTGTTGCTACTCATCTTGATCAACTTTTACACATGACTAGCAATGTCGAGCTGAGTAATCATTGAAGCATATTATCCTGTAATTACCCGTCTCTATTGAAAATTGACTTAGAAGGATGTAGTATCTTGAAACAAAAGCTAGCCCGTGAATGATTTATCGGTATCAAGAATTGTCGATTTCGGCTGGTGAATTAATTTCCATGGAAAATATACATATATAGATTTTAAGAAATTGGATAGCGAATCTTAGATGAAATAGTTCAATGAAGTTTGTATTTGAAAGAACACATGTTTCGTTCAAAAGTTAACATGAAATTGTTGTCCAGTAATAGATTGAAAAATTAGAATTTTCTCTTGATAATTATGATCGATTGTAGTGATTTCAATGTGTGAAGGATATCAAAAGTGTCAAAAATTATGTGTGTACTCACTTTAGTACCAAAAGTTATTTTCGGATCACTTAAGTGCCGACTGCGATTTGTTTGGTTAAAAAATTCAATATGCCATGTTTTAATTAAAAAATATCTTGAGTCGACGTGACTTATTAGAGGTCTAGTCAGCATATTAAAAATACTAACAAAATTAATTAAATTAACATTAAAAAAGATAAAATTTTATCTAAAAAAAATCAGTGTGGGTTAAGCCAACCTACCATCGTCGAGAAGGGTTGGCGAGGGTGTGGAGGTAAAAGTTGGCCGACGATGGTAAGGATTGGCTGACGAGTTTACCAACCTAGCTTATATAGCCGACATCTTTTCACCAAAACAGAAAAAAAAATCAGTTTGCTTAAGGTAAATTGCAAGACGTTGTATTCAATAAGAAGGCCGTAAATTGCAAAGGTGCAAACTGATGACATAATCTTATCTTACCTATGTGTATCGAAAACTCTATTGTACTATCCCTATATTAATATTGTTTTTTATGTAAGGAATCGTGACTTTCCATTGACACCATATATACACCTCGTATGCAAAATTAGGTATATCCTTTCGTTTATAAAGAACTTAGATACGGATGAAGCCACACTTAATTAATAGAAAATTTTAGTGGATAATTTCTAGCCGAAAAATGATTTTGGAAATTCTATATAAGTATAAGCAGGAGTCATCAAGAAATAGTTATTCTCTTGTCCTAATACTTATTTAAGTCCCTATAAAGAATCAAGAACAAAATCTGCAAAAATTCGAATTGACCTTGTATTTTCTTAAACTTATTAATTATTCTGGAGTAGAAATTTAATTTTTGAGTCCATATTTCATCACAAGCTTTCACTCCCCTTCAACCTATTTCTTGGCTTTGTCACTGCTTCAATCAAGAAACCACCAAAGGTCGCATCAATTAAACTATAGTCCTGTCTCGGTGAACCCTACCCTCTTTTTTTTTTTTCCTTTTTGGGTGACTTTCAATAGTGCTATTGTTATGCCTAACTTAAGATTCTTCCCAAAGAAAGTGAGAGAACTATAAAATTCACATAATCTTCTTCTACATTTGAATATAGTTGATATTTCTTTTGGTTTCTTAACGTTTGCTTATTTTTTTTCCTCTTCAAATCAAATTTATGCAATTGTCAATTATCAGAGTTCAACAATTTTTAATTTAAATGGATTCAATTCGCTTCGAGGTTTGCACTAATTCTTCAAACAATTTTCATATCATCTTGAAAAAACATCTATTAACATGATAAATATCTTTGAAAATAAGAGATAACTTATTTATTTAAAGAAAATTCTCCGAAAATATGAAACGATCTCGCACAGCTAAATACATTGAGTTGTCAATTACGATGTTTTCTTGCCAGAAAGACATAATGAGTGATGTTGAGTCCAACTCACTACTTTATAACATTCTCGACTTGATTACTTTCTATTTTATTGAATGACACGGGCTTTTCAGTAAATGATCTCAAGTCTCGTTATTCAAGATCTCTCTGTTTGGCCACTGTTAAATCGCATGCGCATCATATCCTCTTATTGATCCTCCACCACATATTCAGCCCCAAATTTCCGTTGCTCCCAGGTTGAGGGGGACATGATATTCCCTTTCAATTCCACAGCAGTGTACCTTGCATCTCCAGTCCTTTTTGTGGTGCTATTGGGGTCGTTTACTTGCAACGACCAGAATGAACGGCCGTGTCCTCCGGATCTCATGTGTTAAAGCAACCGGACTAAATTGATGATCAGGCCATTGGAAAGCAGAGCATACTTGACGACATGAAATCCAGAATAGATATTCCTTAGATCCTGTCTAATAGGATAGCCACAGCTATGCCTCCACTAGCTAAATGGTTTGGCATGCACTGAATGTCAGATTGGTTTGACCACTATAGATTGTGAGATCTCTATTAAAGAAAGGTCTAGCATTTTCGGCTTTGGACATGGTCCATGCATATTTCCGGTTGTCACCCCAAAGGACACGTTCATTGTCAACAAAACCGAAGATCAATTATCCTCGAGAGATTTGTAAAGGCGTGGCATTGACTCATAAATAGGTGCCATTTGTTGAGTCCTTATGCTAGCCTATTTTGTACTCTAACCGTATACAAATTCTCATCGTGTTTCATTATGTGATATTTATGTTTCTGCATATCAGTGTACGTTGAGTGTCCAAAAGAACACAGAGAAATCGTTGCAGACAGCAACAAATGGCTAGACTTTTGTTCCACGAAAAGACCAGTTCAGTGGACCTATATAGAAGCAATTCATGGTACTGCATCAAAGTTGATGTAATCCATCCTGACTTGGAGAAGTAGTAGTTTTGACGCAAGCCTTTCTTTATTTCCTATATATTGTTCCTCGAAACTACACATCGATTTTCCTATGGCCGTGACTCGTGGGATGAAGAAAGAAGATGAAGGAGGAGGAGGAAGAAGGAAAGAAAAAGAAAACAAAGAAGAAAATCAGAAGGGAGTGACGGTGAGACTGGGGTGGAAGAAACGCAGAGAAAGAAAGATCCTACGCGAACCCAAATCTTTTGAATTCTCAATGGGTGAAAATTTTCCACCTCTTTAATTTTTGGAGTCGAATCCATTTGTCACGTTGACAAAGGAAAATTGTCCAAAAAATCCTAAATATATTATATATATTTAATTTAATCTTAAATATTTATATTTTGTCAATTCAGTCCTAAACCTTTTAAAATCTTATACAAGTACTTCCCAGACACTTATATAAGTATTTTCAGAGACAAATTTGCCGGAATGACTGAATTGACAGGATTTTTAAAAGTTTATGACTGAATTGACAAATATGCAATAGGTTTAGAAAGAAATCAGTCTAAGCCGTAAGGCAGGAAAGGAGCGAACTGTTTGGACAATTTTTCCCGTTGACGCACTAGAACTTCTCTATAAAGACCAGGCGATTCCTAGTCTCCATTAAAACAAGATTATCCAATAATTTTTTTTCCATCTTTCTATATTGCGCCTTCCCCCACCCACGCACTCCCAGCAATTCCTTACCAATTTCTCTTTTCCCAAAGTCGAAAGGAGCCATGTTTATTGCTCTCAGCTCCACGAATATCCATCCGTTGTCGCGACTCATTCTTATTCTACGGCAAGGCAAATCTTGTTAAAGTCTCTAACAATGGATCGATTATGGTTTATTAACTATCTTTCAAGAATTGAAGAAATAGCCCGCTTGATTAAGCTATGCATTCTAATAGGAACTTGTATAAGTCCTATTTTCTGTTTGATTCGCAACATGTATTTTATACATAATCTATAGTTGCTACTTTTCGGCATTCTTAATGAGTATCACAGAAGATGGGCTAATATAATTCTATTAGTGTTATGCCTTTTTCTTAACTCAAAAGTAATTGAGGCATAAGACATGTCAAAAGTCTTGCAACCAATTATTCAAAAGCCATAAAGCATGATTCTCGTGGGCTTCCAAACAACAAAAGCGGGGGGAAGGGCTTCCCCTTTTGGGTATGAGCTAGCTAACGGTAACGACAGTGGCCACGTGGCCGGCTCCTCCGACCGAGAGAAGCTCCAATCGGTGGCCACGGGAGCACCAACGTCTCTCGCGAGAGCAGCGACGTCCCCACGCTTTTTCGTTGGGCACCGTCGCTGTTCAAAGAGTCGTGGGCTTCGGGTCTTCACGTGGGCCTTCAGAATCTCTCCTCCTTTGTGAACAACAATGCTTAGTACGGAGAATCCGGATCGGTTTATTTTAACCGAAAACTTTATGATAAATACGAAAATAATTTCCGCAAATTGATTAGTTTTCCATCATCCAAAAACCAAATTTTTTCTTTCCAAATGAGCCCTTACCGATCACATGAGAAGGATGATTGAACCTCAACATTAGAGCGGCGATCGTATTTTATCGTTTAAAATTCGCATTATGCGCGACATGGCATGGGAGACTCTGATAAATGAGGAACTGATATTATCTACTGGAATTAATCCGAGCTCCGGAATCATTGAGTTCATGCGATGTAAGGATTGATAGTAGGAGACATCATAGGTCGGGGGAAATTTCAAAGTCCTACACTTCCACGCAAGAATGACAATACGAAGCATGCGAAAGAGATATGAATTCTCCTCATCGTCCAATTACTTAACATTTAGGCTCCGTTCGTTTGGCGAAAAATATTTTTCGGAAATTGTGGTGTTCGGAGGGCGGAAAATGATTTCCTAAGGAAAATGATTTTCAATCAATGGAAAACTCCCTTCTAAAAATGAGGAAAACGTTTTCGATTCTGAAAAAATGGAAAACATTTTCCAACGCAAGGCTCCTTAGGTTTCTCGCGTGTCCACCTCCTCTTTCCAGCGTCTCCCTCAAATCTCTCGTACCTCTCTGACCTCTGAACCCTATCCCTCCGGAAGAACTCCCTCTCCAACGCCGTCCCTTTCTTCTCTAGCCTCGCCTCCGTCCAGACCATTTACCTCCTTCCCTTTCTCAATTCCGCCGCCAGACACGCGTCTAGCTTCGAAGGACAGGCCTCTCAGCCTTCCTCAGTTCCCCAATCAACGCGACCTGAGAGGGCGGCGGCGTCGTCCGGCGCTGTCTCCGCTCCCGCCACCGCTTTCTCGATCTACGATCGGAGCCTCCTCGTCGCAATGCGTTCGAATCGCTCGGCCATGCCGCTCTCTTCTTGGCTCTCGTCTTTGGCTTCGCCTCCGCCACTCTCTCGGTTCCTCCCGTGGCTCTCGCCTCTGATTCCCACACTTCCTCCACGGTTCAGCGAGAGGAAGGCCCAATCCGAGGTCATCGCTATTGAACTTTTGGTTATCTTGTGCTGTGCTGTCCATTTTATATATGTTGACGGATGCTGATTTTGTTGTTTCAGCATGAATTGGGAGTAAACTGATTGTGTTAGCTTGCTGGATTGCTGGATCATTGATTGGTTGCTTGCGAGTAAATTTTTCTTCTAATGCTTGAAAATGTGAGCGCAGATGGCGCTGGCGACGAGGAACGAGAGCATGGGAGGAAAGATGTAGCCAAAGAAGATGAAGAAGATAAGGAAATGGAGGAAGCGTTCGAGAAATGGAAGTCGAAGTCGTACTCTTTGACTGTTCCGCTGAGGGTCGTTGCTCTTCGCGGCCACGTGCCTCCTCCTTGGATCAAGGTCTGCTATTTTGGAATTTACCTTTCCAATCTGAGGCCCAAATTTGAAAAAAAAGGAAATGGATGCTGTATTTTTGCCGATGCTCTGGGCCAATATGCCTGATGTGTATTATGTTGTGGAACTTGAAAGATCAGCAATACTTGATCAATTTGCCTTTTCGTTCTTGAGCTGAATGATCTTTGGCTTAGGTCGAATTTTCGGTATTGCATTCCCATTGCGCTTCATTTTGCTTTGAAGTGATTTGCACTTATGGTGTGCATCTTTTGCTTAACATTATGGGTCTTGCCAAATTTGAGGCATATGAGAAAAACAAGTGCTAAAGTCCAAATAATATTTTCTTCACCGAACACCGGAAAATATTTTCTGGTGTTTCAAACGAACACCAGAAAATATTATCATTTTCCAGGAAAATGACTTCCTGAAAAATATTTTCCAGGGATATTATATTTTCCGCCAAACGATCGGAGCCTTAGTCTGTACTTTTGCTAGCGACCCATCTTTATTTTTTTCCTTATCTCTCGTTTTTCTTTTCCTCCCTCTCCCGGACCGAGCACAAAAATATTATCAAAAGACCATGTTGGGGCTCATTTTGTAAAAGTTTTGAAATAACCTTGTATGGTCTCTTTAGATCTCCAGATAATAGACGAGGTTGAATTCTTGGATGCCCATCTAGCGAGTCCTTATGCTAGCCTATTTTCTGCTATTTACTATATATAAATTTTATATTTGACTCTAATAGTTATATTTCTGCAGAGTCTTGTATCGTGATTTTAATATATTTGAGTGTTGAAAAAAATACAAGAAATCATTGCAAACAAGAACAAATCATTGGGCTTATCTATCAAGCCATGAATTTATTGCTCCAATCAAATGAACAAATGAGTGGACTTATATAAAATGGATACATGGCGTTGCGACAAAATTGATGTACTATGTCGTAACATGGAGAAGAAGTTTTGAGGCAAGCTAGTTTTAACTTTTGATCTTATTCCTCGAAACTTCGCATCAATTTTCCTATGGTCATGATTCATGGGGCGAAGAAAGAAGATGGAGAACAAGAAGGTACGAGGAAAAAGACGAAGAGAAAGATTAGAAGGAAGTGATGGGAACATGGGGACACTGGGATTTATTTGTTGACTTGACGGGATGTGGAAACCAACAATCACGGGAAGAGTGTGGAAGAAACTTTTGAATATTCAATGGGTGTAAATTTATAACATGCGTTGCACATGCAAGTAATTAAGCAGGTAATTATATTGACTCCAAGGTCTCCTATCTCTACTCTGTTCGTTGAAAAGTTTCTCGGAATGGATAGTTTAAGATTCATTATTTATCTTTCAAGAATGAGAAAAATAAAAAGCTCGTTTGATTAAGGCTACATTTCAACTACGTGCTAATAGGACCATATATAAGTCCTATTTTCTGTTCAATTTATAATATATATTTTTTATGTAACATATAGTCATTGTTGTCAACATTCTTGACGAGGATTGTGAAGGAACGCATCAATAAAATTTTATAAATGTTTCGCCCATTTAGTAGCTGAAAAAAGTACGGGAAGAAACGAAGAGGAAAATAAGAAGAAAGATCATATATCGGGATGAAGAGGACTTGTTTGTTGCTGGTAAGAGGACCGAACCATGGCGTGGAGAGAGCGGGAGACACGTGGAGATCGTGTAGAAAGAAATTTCATATGAGAAAAGACTTACTTTGAATGTGAAAATGTTTATCTTTTGAATTTGCAGGTGAGTAAAGGGGGTCTCAATACGGCTCCTGGGACTTCAGTTGGGGTCCACTACCTTTTATTTCTTGACTTACATGCCTTTGTTCCGTTGACTGACTTGGGCCTTTCTATATAGGGCCAGGCGACTCCAGGGTCTTTCACCAAACGAGGTTTGAGGTGCATCCAACTCCCCCTTTTTTCAAATCTATTCATATTGCGCCTTCTGCAAACGCCAAGAGATTCCTTGCCAATTTCTCTTTTCCCAAAGACAAGAGTCGACATATTTTGAAGATCTCAACTCCATGAATTTCTTTGGAGTGTTGCTCCTCATTCTTGCTCTATTGCAGGTGATGACTAGCAATGTTGAGTCGAGTAATTCGCGGTGCGTTGCTTCATCTTGTGGTGACATTCGCACTATACTTCCCCCGTTTCGACTCAAGAGTGATCTGGAAGGATGCAACAACTCTGAAAATGAGCTAGTTTGTGAAGATAATCGCACTGTTTTGTACGCCTCCGTTGATCGGTTCTATGTGCAATCTATTGATTATTCCTCCAAAAAAATCAGATTGGTTGAAGATGGGTTGCGAAAGGGTAATTGCTCCTCTCTCCCCCGTCGTTCATGGATGTTCAAGGACTTCAATCCGAATCTAAATGTCTCATTCAGCATGACCATGCCAGGGGTAGTGGCCATTGTCAACTGCTCAAAGCCAGTTAATTCTACATTTTACATTGCCACGTGTCCATGCCTTGAGGGGTTGTACACACCTAATGCATCGTCGAAATGGAACTTGTATGCTTTGGTCAATCCACAAGCTAAGGATGTGATGGAATTTTGCACCATCCATAGTTGTGCGTGGTCAGCAAAGCTTGGGGGCCTGGAGCTAATCAATAGTAGCTCCTACAACTACAAGCGAATCCATGAATTCATGGCCGATGGATTTGATCTCAACTTTGGTCGAACGAAGAGAGCGTTTTTTTGCTACTTTGATTTCTACCACTACTTTCATTTCTATAACTACTCTTATGCCTCAATATTGTTTATGTATGGCTTCCCCAAAGATCCAAGTCAGGTTTGCGGATTTGTTGACTACAAGGGCGGTAAGTATCGTAGTCGATGAAATTTTACTGTAATATTTCATGGTTTTGTGCACTTTTTTACTTACTACTTTCTCTTCAAAATTGGAAAATGAAAGGAATATCTAATATCCAGGAAAATTATGAATCTATATATATATATATATATATGATGGTGCACGTCAACAATGTTGAGAATTTGAAGGATAAAGTGACGGTAGAAGACATCCCCGAACAGACACTACAGTAGCCGCACATATGCACGTGCCTTAGATTATAACTCTCTTTCCATGAGAGGGCTACGACTCTCACTGTAGAAAAGAAAAAAAAAAGATTATTGTGCGAGCACCCACATAACTAACTCTTTTTGTTGGCGTAGAATTTACATTTTCTTATTTTGTAAAATGATTCTTCAATTAGTCGCATAACTGATAATTTGATAGACACTCCTTAACATCCTTGAGAAATCGGAGTCATGCATTGGTAGGACGAAAAAAATTATTTATTAAAAAAGGTACCATTTCCATGCAAAATGAGTTTTTATTTTATTTTATTTTATTGTATAGTCTATCATCTATGTGAAACGAAGCTTATTATCTCCATCTATATGCAAATGCACGCATCCCACTTCTATTATTTTGGACAACGTAGCTTGCTACTACTCTGTTTTCTC
Source organism: Melaleuca alternifolia (assembly GCA_019926035.1). Lineage (NCBI taxonomy): Eukaryota > Viridiplantae > Streptophyta > Magnoliopsida > Myrtales > Myrtaceae > Melaleuca > Melaleuca alternifolia. Next base: position 130,464 of record JAGKPW010000176.1, on the reverse strand, counting down.
GTGAGCTCTGTTTTCCATACTTCTTTTCTTTCAAAATTCCTTTTCACGCCATTTATTCCTTCCACAGGTAAATGTGATGCTGTCGCAATTTGGACTCCTGTAGATTTTATTGTACTATTAGGTAAGTCTAAATGATTTTTTCTTACAAGGATTATAAAAATAACTTATTCTAACATATCAAAATTTCTTCAGTCCTTTTCTATCCAGCGAAATTCGTAATCGGGATGCCATTGGTTGCCATATTTTTAATTTACACGTACACAAGAAGGCACTTGGCAATGGACAAGAACATTGAAGAATTTCTGCAAGCTCATAACAACTTTATGCCCATAAGGTACTCTTATTCGAATATTAAAAGGATCACTAGAAAATTTAAGCACAAACTAGGTGAAGGGGGATATGGTTCTGTGTACAGAGGAATGCTCAGAAGCGGCAATGAAGTGGCTATTAAGATTTTAAAGCAGTCCAAGGGCCATGGTCAAGATTTCATCAATGAAGTGGCTACTATTGGAAGAATTCACCACGTTAATGTAGTGCAACTCATTGGCTTTTGCTTTGAAGGCTCGAAACAAGCTCTCGTGTATGATTTCATGTCAAATGGATCTTTGGATAAGCACATTTTTGCTGTGGAAGGTGATAAGGTTCTTGATTATAGGAAAATTTACGAGATCGCACTTGGTATTGCAAGGGGGATTGAATACTTACATCGAGGGTGTGACATGCAAATACTGCACTTTGATATCAAACCTCACAACATCCTTTTAGACAAGAATTTCACTCCGAAGGTTTCAGATTTTGGACTCGCGAGACTCTATCCTACTGATCGTAGCATAGTCTCAATGACTGCTGCAAGAGGAACCTTGGGATATATGGCACCTGAGTTGCTCTACCAAAGTATTGGTGGTGTATCTTATAAAGCGGATGTCTATAGCTTCGGGATGTTGCTCATGGAAATGGCAGGTAGAAGGAAAAATGTGAATGCAAATGCAAAACACTCCAGCGAAATTTATTTTCCGTTATGGGTGTATGACAAAGTCAATGAAGGAGAAAGCATTGAAATGGAAGAAGTTGTAGATGAGGAAAGGCAGCTAATAAAAAAGATGATAATAGTTGCACTTTGGTGTATACAATTAATCCCTGACCATCGACCTCCAATGAATAAAGTCTTAGAAATGCTTGAAGGAGATATCGACAAGCTTCAAATGCCTCCAAAACCGCTTTTTTACCCACAAGATGAGCCAGCTGATGATGAGATAGCCGAGACGGAGTTAGAAACATTCTCAACTTCATCAAGCAGTCCCATAATATTCACTAGTTCTCCATTTGGAGATAGCAATGATATTTAGAGGATCATGCACGGTTTGATTGGAACAGCTTTGTTTCCCACAATATAGGACTATGTTAGGAGGGAGATGAGCTAGTTTACCTTGCCAGTGATTGCATTTTGTCTTCTTCTCACTCTTAGGTTAATGTTGTGTTCTTTGTACTTCATTTATTGTTCCACTCTCTTGCATTGTCTTTCAAAAGGGTGAACAAATTGGTAAGAGCAGGACAAAAACACTAGGGAAAGAGAACAAAGTTTGGGAATTTTCGTCCCTCATTATGTGATTTAGAGTAATGCCAATTAAAAAGCTAACCATAACTTGTGATCTTGCTTCTTACCGCACTACTCTCGACATATAGTTTTCCCGTACAAAAAATTGCTAATTTTGAATTATGACTTAAATAGTAGAGAAAACGTCCATGCAAGAAACAACTTATATTGAAATGTGAAAATGAAGGTCTTAGATTAGACAATTCTTTGAAGTATATAGTTGAAGGAACTTGTATTCCATTCTGAAAATAACATGCAATTATAGACAAGTGATTCTATGAAGTTTGCTTTGTCTCTATTAATATCGGGCCACGTTTTATTAGTTTAACTTGACAGATTTTTTCATCTCTTGTGTATGTAGACCAAAAAAAATTGTTCGGTTTAGAATTTGGCATGAATTACTTTTGACTTCCCTAAAAGTACATGTATCGTACAACTAAACACATCTTGATGATTAATATGACCATGTCCATGTGTGGTCCATGCTCTATATGTCATGCTATGTTAATTCTAGCTAATCCAGTCGTTTGTTTACTTAGAATATTCACTAAAATGGGCTATTAAACATGCTCTCTCACATATGCTTGCGAGTGTCCTCCCTGACTTGGGATGAATCACTGTCGCTCCTGGCATGACTCTCAAGCCGGAAAGTGATTTTTTATTTGAGGGGGTTGCATTTAAAAGTCGGTCAGCATTTGGCTCACCGAAATTCAAAATATGTATCCACTACTTGCAACAAAATATTATTTTCTTGCAATTCATTCGCTTCGACTGAAAATCGACTAAGTTCTTGAGAAATTACTAATAGGGCCATCATATGCTCTTGACGGCCACATTAGCTCTAATTCAAATGATCAAAAGAAAATGAGACAGTTACTTAGGGAGACCGAGATTGAATTGGAAACTCTAACTTCATCCGGTGTTCCGCTAGTTTCTTCTGCATCCCAATGTAAAGATGAGATTGAGATCTATTAGGGAATCGTTCTTCACATATAAACAACATGGCACTGGTGACACGGCGGCTTTGAAGGAAGAAAGAAAATGCACCAGACGAATCACACATAACGTATCTTGGAGCAGTGTTCTCATGATATTTGGAGCTTTGGGAGGAGAAATATACCTTGCTCTGCTTGGGTTGCATCGCATCTCGGGGGGAGTCATGGAATTGGAACGCGAGTCCGTGAGCGCCATTGATGAGGCCCGAACCTCTGACCACGCCGATGGCGTATGACCAACTGGGTAGGTTTGAAAATGATTTGGTGGATTGGAGAAGCTAAATGCGCGAGTCCTCATCTCTCGCTACGACCGTGGGAGGGTGAGAATTGGCCCTCGTGATCACCCTACGTGAGTTTGTCGACCCTCGAGGATGTAAGCGCCTGCTCACGGTGATGACAAGCAACCCGAGCCTCTGGACACTTCCCCAACTCTCTATCTCTACTCCCTTTTCCTTTCTTTCATTTTTTGACCCTTTTTGCTTTTTCTTTTTGGAGGTTTTTTTTCTCTCTTTTTAGTTTTTGGTTCGTCATCTGATGTGGTGGCCACTTGCACGTAGAATACATTAAAAAAAAAGTCAAGTTGTAATCGACAGAAGTCGTCTAATTAACGAATTCGATAATTTTAAGGATTAATTTTGCAGTTCTTAAGGATTTTAAGAAATAAAAAAAAGAATAACAGAGTATTCCCATCACCTATAAATAACGAAATCGTGCATCGATTGGCTTTCTACAAGCCTGACTCCGCTAATTTGGGAAGCTTGATGATTTTAGCGTTTGTTAGTTTGTGAAGCTCGAGCCCGACTCGATGATTCTAGACTTGCTCATCAGTGTATACTCAAAATCCAATGATTGGGCTGAGGCTGAGACGACATTTATGGACATGGGTTAAAAAAAAGGGACTTGGTTTCTTGGAGCTTCCATGGTCTTGCTTTGCCAGTGATCCATGGAGTATGTAGTGGTCGATACTTTCGTCCATATGCTTGAATATGGATATCCCCTTGATGATTATTGTTTCGCGGTGGTTATTTCAGCTTGGTCGTTTCCTGAGAATGCATCCATTGCCAATACAGCTTTCTTGTTTATAATCAAAGACGGCTATGTTGATTCAGATGTGTGTGTTAGGTGTGCATTAACTGACATGTCAGCGAGGGGCAGTTCTCATTTTGCTTCAGCTCGTAAGGTGTTCGAGAAAATGCCTGAGAAGAATGTGGTTGCTTGGACTTTGATGATGACATGATGTACTCAGATAGGTTGCCCACAGAAACCTGTTGATTTGTTCATGGATATGTTTTTGAGTGGGCCTGTGTTAGATAGATTTGCACTCGCAGCTATCTGTCGGCATGTTTGGAGCTGGAGTTACAATCACTAGGGGTGCAATTGCATTGCTGGGTCGCACGTTCTGCATTGGCTCCGGATGTCTGTGTAGGGTGCAGCTTGGTGGACGTGTCCATGACGAGTGTAGCTAGCGGATTGCTTTATGATTCGAGAAAGCTGTTTTGTCGTATGCAAGATCATAAATTGACGCCTTGGACAATGATAATTACAAGATATTGGCAAACTGAAGAGAATGAGGAGGCTATCAAACTCTTGAGGTTTAGTGAGGCGAAGCCATTTCAAATTTGGTAGTGTTCTCAAGGCATGTGCAAGTAATTGCCATGTAGATATGGGGATACAAATATGCACACTAACTATATGATTGGTCTTTGCTGGTGATACTTTCATGTTAATTCTCTTATTAGGATGTATTTTGGTTGGGCCACATGGAAGTTGCTCAGATAGCTTAGAATTTGATTTTTTGTAACTCCCTTGTGGATGCCTATGCCGAATGTTTGGAGTACAATCAAGCCTTTGAGCTACTAAATGAGATTGAGGAGAGAGAAATCGAAATGAATGCTTTCACATTTATGAGCCTTTTATGTGGAGCCGCCTGTATTTGCTTTATTTGTTAAGCGGAGCAAATCCAGGTGAGGATGGTAAAATCAGGGCTGGACTCAAATCAGTGCATTTCCAATGCTCTGATCAATATGTATTCGAGGTTTGGAAACTTAGAAGCCACTTTTTGAGTTTTGTGTGAGACAAGAGAGAAAAATATTATAACTTGGCACTTCAATGACCATTGATTTCACAAAACATGGATTTGCAATGAGAGCTCTGGACAGATTCCACAAAATGGTTGAAGCCAGTGCGAGGCCAAATCAGATCAGCTGTATTCGAGGTGTGGAAACCCAGTTGAATGACTTTAGGTCCAACTCACTACTTTTATAACATTCTCGACTTGGTGGGTTTCTGTTTTATCGAATGACATGGGCTTTTCAATAAATGATCTTGAGTCTCGATATTCATGATCTCTTTGTTTGGCCACTGTTATAATACATGTGCATCATATCCTCTTATTGATTCTTCACCACATATGAAGCCCCATATTTCCGTTGCTCCCAGGCTAAGGGGGACATGATTTTCCCGCTCAATTCCACACCAATGTACCTTGCATCTCTAGTCCTTCTTGTGGTGCTACTAGGGTCGTTGACTTGCAACGCCCAGAATGAATGGCCGTGTCCTCCACGTGTTAAAGTGACCGGACTAAATTGATGATCAGGCCATCGGGAAGCTGAGCATACTTGACGACAAGAAGTCTAGAATAGATTTTACTTAGATCTTGTCTAATTCAGCGGCCACGGCCATTCCTCCACTAATTAAAGGGTATGGCGTGCATTGAACGTCAGATTGATTTTACCACTATAGATTGTAAGATCTCTATTTTCGAAAGGTCTAGCATTTTTGGGATGAAGAAAGAAGATGGAGAAGGAGGAGGGAGGAGGAAAGAAAGAGAAAACAAAGAAGAAAATCAGAAGGGAGTTACGGGGAGACACGGGTGGAAGAAACGCGGAGAAAGACTTATGTGAATCCAAATCTTTTGAATTGTAATTTCCATCTCTTTTAATTTATCAACTTGCATCCATTTGTTACGTTAATGGACTAGTGTTTCGCTATAAAGACCAGGCGATTCCAAGTCTCCATTCAAACAAGATTGTCCAATATATATTTTTTCCATCTTTCTGTATTGCCCTTCCCCACCCCACGCACTCCCAGCAGTTCCTTACCAATTTCTCTTTTCCCAAAGTTGAAAAAAGCCAGGTTTATTGCTCTCAGCTCCACGAATATCATCCGTTGTAGTTAATCATTCTTGTTCTACGGCAAGGCAAAACTTGTTAAAAAGTCTCTAACAATGGGTCGATTAAGATTTATTCATTATCTTTCAAGAATTGAAAAAATAGCCCGTTTAATGGTATACATTCTAATAGGAACATATATAAGTCCTATTTTCTGTTCAATCCACAACCTGTATTTTGTACATAAACTATACTTGATAAACTATACTTGATACTTTTCGACATTCTTAACGAGTATTACGAAGGACGCGCTGATATAATTCTACTGGCATATTACCCTTTTCTTAACTCAAAAGTAACGGCTGCATAAGACATGTCAAAAAGTTTCACGACCAATTATTCAAAAGCGAGAAAGCATGATTCTAGTGGGTTTCCAAACAGCAAGATGGTCGATTTTCCTATGTTCATGACTCGTGGGGCGAAGAAAGACGATGGAGAAGAAGAAGGGAGATTAGAAGGAAGTGATGGGGGAGAGAGAAAGAGAGTATAATTTGTTTGTTGACTTGATGGGATGTGGAAACCAACAATCACGGGAAGAGAGCAGAAGAAACTTTTGAAATTTCAATAGGTGTAAATTTACGACATTCATCATCCATGCAAGTCATTAAGCGGCTGGTTACATTGACTCCAAAGTCTCTGATCTTTACTCTATATACTAGGTAGAATTTTTTTTTTCAGAATGGATCGTTAAGGATTTATTTTTTTGATAACCGAGAACTCCACCACATGCCCCCTATGCCCGAATGGCACCAAAAGGCTGGCCCCTTATATCTGGGGAGAGACTAGCACATGACCCCAACACCATAACCCCCATTTAAGACATTAGCAACTGTGGGTTATCGGCAATGAGAGAAAAACTCTCAACCAACATAGTTACCCCATTGGGTAGGATTTATTATTTTTGTTTTTGGTAAATTTGGGTAGGATTTATTATTTATCTTTCAAGAATGAGAAAAAAAAGACTTATCTGATTTAGGCAATATTTTGGTTACGTGTAAATAGGAGCGCATCTGTTCAATTTACAATTTGTATTTTGTATATAAAGTATGGCCGTTGTTGTCAACATTCTTTACAAGTTTCTTAGAGGATGCGTCACTATAATTCTATAATGCTTCGCTTTTTTAGTAGCTGAAAAAAGTACGGAAAGAAACGAAGACGAAAATAAGAAGAAAGATCATGTATCGGAATGAAGAGGACTTCTTGGTTGCTGGTAAGAGGACCCGACCATGGCGTGGAGAGAGCGGAAGACACGTAGAGATAGTGGAGAAAGAAAATTCATACGAGAAAAGACTTATTTTGAATGTGACAATGTTGTCCTTTGAATTGGCAGGTGATTAAAGGGGTCCACCACCTATAATTTCTTGCAGGCCTTTGTTCCGTTGACTGACTTGAGCTATTCTATATAGGGCTAGCTGACTCCTGAGTTTTTCACCAAACGAAATTAGAGGTTCATCCAACTATCTGCTTTTTCAAATCTTTTCATATTGTGCCTCCTGCAAACGCCAAGTGATTTTTTGCCAATTTCTCTTGTTCCAAAGACAAAGGTCGACATATTTTGAAGATCTCCGCTCCATGAATTTTTGTGGAGTATTGCTCCCCATTCTTGCTCTATTACAGGCTATGACTAGCAATGCCGGGCCGAGTAAGTCGCGTTGTGTTGCTTCATCCTGTGGTGACATTCGCAATATAAGTCACCCGTTTCGATTGAAGAGTGATTCGAAAGGATGCGGCAACTTTAAATACGAGTTAGCTTGTGAAGATAATCACACTGTTCTGTACGTCCTTGATGATCGGTACTATGTGCAATCTATCAATTATTCCGCCCCCTAATTAGATTGGTTGAAGAAGGGTTGCAAAAGGACAATTGCTCTTCTCTCCCCCGTCGTTCATGGACGCTTAATGACTTCCTTGCGAATATAACTGGCTCATACACCATTCCCATACCAATGGTAGTGGTCATTCTCAATTGCTCAAAGCCAGTTAATTCTCCATTTTACATGACTACCCATCCATGCCTTGAGGGGTCGTACACGCCTAACGCGCCTTGGAAATGGAACTTGTATGCTTTGGTCAATCCAAAAGCTAAGGATGTGATGGAATTTTGCACCATCCTTAGTTGGACGTGGTCAACAAAGCTTTGGGGCATGGAGCTAATCAATAGCAGCTCTTACAACTACAAGCAAATCCATGAATTCATGACCGATGGATTTGATGTCCGCTTTGATCAATCCAAGATAGAGACCGCTGTTTTTTGCTACTTTGATTTCTATGGCTACTTTCGTTTCTATAACTACTTTTATTCCATATTTGATATGTATGGCTTCCCCAAAGGTCCAAGTCGGGTTTGCGGGTCCATCTTCTACATGGGCAGTAAGTATCAGTCGTTGATAAATCAATAGACACTCCTTAACATTCCTTGAGAAATCGTAGTCATGCATCGATAGGAGGAACAAAATTATTAATTGAAAAAAGGATCGTTTCTCCAGATTTGTTGTCTGCTAACCGTGCAAACAGAATTTTTTTTTTGTATAGTCTGTCATCTAGGTGAAACGAAGCTTATTATTTCCATCTATTTGTAAATGCATGCATCTATGGACGAAATAGCTATTTGTATAGTAATGCTCTGTTTTTTTTTCTTTTTTTGTGTGAGCTCTGTCTTCCATACGTCTTTTCTGACACTTCCGTTTCATGCCATTTATTCCTTCCATAGGTGTCGGTGATGATGTCGCAATTTGGACTGCTGCATATTTTATTGCACTATTAGGTAAGTCGCAATGTTTTGTTCTTTCAATAATTATAAAAATAACTTATTCTAACCTATCGAAATTTCATCAGTCCTTTTTTGTGCAGCGAAATTCGTAATCGGGATGCCATTTGTTACCATATTTTTAATTTACAAGTACATAAGAAGGCACTCGGCAATGGACAAGAACATTGAAGAATCTTTGCAAGCTCATAACAACTTTATGCCCATAAGGTACTCTTATTCGAATATTAAAAAGATCACCAGAAAATTTAAGCACAAACTAGGTGAAGGGGGATATGGTTCTGTGTACAGAGGAACACTCAGAAGCGGCAATGAAGTGGCTATTAAGATTTTAAAGCAGTCCAAGGGCCATGGTCAAGATTTTATCAGTGAAGTGGCTACTATTGGAAGAATTCATCATGTTAATATATTGCAACTAATCGGCTTTTGCTTTGAAGGCTCGAAACAAGCTCTCGTGTATGATTTCATGTCAAATGGATCTTCGGACAAGCACATTTTTGCTGTGGAAGGAGATAAGGTTCTTGATTATAGGAAAATTTACGAGATCACACTTGGTATTGCAAGGGGGATTGAATACTTACATCGAGGGTGTGACATGCAAATATTGCACTTTGATATCAAACCTCACAACATCCTTTTAGACGAGAATTTCACTCCGAAGGTTTCTGATTTTGGACTCGTGAGACCTTATCCTGTTGATCATAGCATAGTATCAATGATTGTCGCAAGAGGAACGTTGGGATATATGGCACCTGAGTTATTCTACAAAAGCATTGGTGGTGTATCTTATAAAGCTGATGTCTATAGCTTTGGGATGTTGCTCATGGAAATATCAGGTAGAAGGAAAAATGTGAATGCAAATGCAAAACACTCAAGCGAAATTTATTTTCCGTTATGGGTGTACGACAAAGTCAATGAAGAAGAAAGTGTTGACATGGAAGAAGTTGTAGAAGAGGAATGGGAGGTGATAAAAAAGATGATAATATTTGCACTTTGGTGTATACAATTAATCCCCGACCATCGACCGGCAATGAATAAAGTTTTAGAAATGCTTGAAGGAAATATCAACAAGATTCAAATGCCTCCAAAACCACTTCTTTACCCACAAGATGAGCCAGCTGATGATGACAAAGCCAAGACAGAGTTACAGACATTCTCAACTTCGTCAAGCACTCCCATAATATTCACTAGTTCCCCATTTGTAAATAGCAATGATGTTTAGAGGATCATGCTCGGTTTGGTTGGAAAAGCTTTGTTTCCCACAATATAGTACTACGTTAGGAGGGAGATGAGCTAGTTTAACTTGGCAGTGATTGCATTTTGTCTTCTTCTAGCTCTTAGGTTAATGTTGTGTTCTTGTACTTCATATATTGTTCCACTCTCTTGCATCGTCCTTCAAAAGGGTGAACAAATTGGTAAGAGCAAGGACCAAAATGCTAGGGAAAGACAACGAATTTTGGGAATTCGTGTCCCTCATTATGTGACTTAGAGTAATGCTAGTTAAAAAGCTAACCATAACTTGTGATCTTGCTTCTTACTGCACTACTCTCGAAGTGTACTTTTTCCATACAAAAAATTGCTAATTTGAATTATGACTTCAATTGTAGAGAAAAAGTCTATTTACTAAGTGGACACCATCTATCTAAGCAAAAAACAACTTATATTGAAATGGCAAAATGAAGGTCTTAGATTAGACAATTCTTTGAAGTATATAGTTGAAGGAACTTGTTTTCCACTATAAAAATAACATACAATTATAGACAAGTGATTCTATGAAGTTTGCTTTGACTCTATTAATATCGTGTTACGCTTTATTAGTTTAACTTGATAGATCTTTTCATCTCGTGTCTGCAAACAAAAAACATTGTTCGGTTTAGAACTTCCCATGAATTACTTTCAACTTCCCTAAAAGTACATATATCGTACAATTGAATACATCTTGATGATTAAAATGACCATGTCATGCTATGTGAATTCTAGCTAATCCAGTCGTTTGTTTTCTGTAGAGTATTCACTAAAATGGGCTATCAAACATGCTCCCTCACATATGCTTGCGAGTGTCCTCCCTGACTTGGGATGAATCACTCCTCCTAGCATGACTCTCAAGCTGGAAAGTGATTTTAGTTGAGGGGGTTGCATTTAAAAATCGCTCAGCATTTGGCTCGCCGAAATTCAAAATTTATATTCACTACTTGCAACAAAATTTTATTTTCTTGCAATTCATTCACTTTGACTGAAAATCGACTAAGTTCTTTAGAAGTTACTAATAGGGCGATCATATGCTCTTGAAGGTCACATTAGCTCTAATTCAATAATCAAAAGAAAATGAGACAGTTACTTAGGGAAACCGAGCGATCATGTGCCCGCCCGTGATATGGTGAAGCCGAGATTGAATTGGAAACTCTATCTAACTTCATCCGGTGTTCTGCTAGTTTCTTCTGCATCCCAATGTAAAGATGAGATTGAGATTCATTACGGAATCGTTCTTCACATTTAAACAATACGGCACTGATGACACAGCGGCTTTGAAGGAAGAAAGAAATGCACCAGGCGAATCACACATAGCATATCTTGGAGCAGTGTTCTCATGATACTTGGAGCTTTAGAAGGAGAAACGTACCTTGCTCAGCTTGGGATGCATCGCATCTCGGGGGAGTCATGGAATTGGAATGCGAGTCCGTGAGCGCCTTTAATGAGGCCCGAACCTCCAACCACGCCGATGGCGTATCACCAACTGGGTAGGTTTGAAAATGATTTGGTGGATTGGAGAAGCTATATGCGCACGACCTCATCACTCGCTACGATCCCGGAAGGGTGAGAATTGGCCCTCGTGATCACCCTACGAGAGTTGGTCGAGCCTCGAGGATCTAAGCGCCTGCTCGCGGTGATGACAAGCAACCCGGACCTCTGGACACTTCCCCAACTCTCTCTCTATTCCCTTTTCCTTTCTTTCATTTTTTGACCTTTTTCGCTTTTTCTTTTTGGAAGTTTTCTTTTCCTCTCTTTAAGTTTTTGGTTCGTCATCTGATGTGGTGGCCACATGCAAGTAGAATCCATTAAAAAAATGCCTAGTTGTGATCAACGGAAGTCGTCTGATTAACGATGTCGCGACCTCCCCGAATGTGCACCATCTAAGGGTTCGGCTAATGGATTGCTAAACCTAATTTAGCTCGAGCTCTCCCAAGCTCATACCAATTCGCAACTTGGATTTCAATTCTTAAACATGCAAAATTGAATTCAATTGGAGTCGCCACTAATCTATTTGAGGTGGGTCGATTAGAAACCCATGTAAAATACTGGAAGTAGTATTTTACTCTTACGAACCAGATATTTTGAATTCGGGGACTTGAGTACCTATTTCTTCTATTTCAAAATATAATTTGTAGGCAGCTTGAATTGATTTTAATCCCTAACATGCACGGTGATCACGCGGGTGCGCAAACATCAATAGAAATGCTAAATGAAATAAAACAATGAACCAAGAATGACCTAATGAAACCAATCAACAAAAGGATTTTGTTTTTGTTTTTCTTTTATATGAATGCAATGCATGTAATGATAAACTTAATTCTATACGCAAACATCCTAATGCAAGTCTAAATTAATGAAACTAATTATCAATAATTAAATAACATCTAATTTAAATTAGGAATTACTTTAATCCCTAATTAAAACTAAGATCTTATCTTAACTACGGATAATGTCTTAAAACATGAAAGATAAATTAATATGCGAATGCATGAAAGTCTAATCCTAATGACATGGTTTAGAAAATACAAATCCTAAATTAATCTAGATTGAATGACATGCTAAGTGAATTAAATGACATGCAAAAAGGAATTTTTTAGGCATTTTCTTATTTATTAAATGAAATTAAAAATTAAATAAGACTAATTAAAATGTGAAAACCTAATCTAACATGACTCCTAAGTTCCTAAATTTAATGTTCTACCATGCTATGAATTTCTATGCAATTCCTAAGTGACACGAGATTTAATGTGCAAGATCTAAATGTCATGAAATGTCTAATAATGCAACCTAAAATGAAAATAAAGATTCATGCTAAGATAGGCATATGAGTTCTTTTTTTTTTTATTGACTTTGAAATAAACATGAAAACCCTAATTTAAAATGCAACCTAATCATGCTATGCAATATAATCTAAATGCAATTTAATCTAAATATGAAAAATGTAATCCTATCTAACATGCAATTAACATGAAATGCATTTTTTTTGGTATTTTTCTAATAATAAAGGAAAACATGACAAATTAAACAAATAAACCTGATTCTAGAAGCAAAACCTAAATTAAACAATGAAAGATCGCCAACAAAAATCAATAAATTGATCTTAAACCTTAAAGATCAAAATATCAATTTTGTCTACTCCCGCATAATTAATTACCTCGTCTAAAGCCTTATAGACGAAATAAAAAATTATTTTGCGGTTGAGAATTGGAAAATCAATTCCAATTGATAAACCTATTAACTAAATCAAACAAATTAGACAAAAATAGCATGAAAGGAAATAAACAAATCAACATGATGAGGGATGTTTTTATTGCAGAAATTTTTTTCATTTTTTTAATTTTTTATTTAAACGAAATTTTAAAAAAATGACAGAATAATAAAAAGGACCGAGTCGGGACTCCGAATCGGATTGGTTCGGGCCCGACCCGTGCAGGCCTCTGGAAAGAGCCCGCCCGCGCAGAACAGAGAAGATTGGACTGGGCTCGCGATGGGCCCAGTCCAGCTTTTTTTTCTTTTCTTTATTCCTTCGGCCTTTCCTTTCTGCACGGGCTCACTTGGTCCATCTCCCCAAAGCTGACTTCTCCTCGCGCGCGGCCTGCAACAAAAAAGAATCCAGCCATATTTCTCCTCACGCACAGCCCAACTCCTGCACGTAAAGACAACCCAACCTTCTGCTCACGAGTCCTCTTCCTCGCGTGGACGACCCTCAGTCAGAAGCAAGGCAAATTCACCGGCGTCCTCTCCGTAGATGTGATTGGCGGTATGACATGCTCGCCAGTGAACCCCCACCACGAGCAGAACACACAGTCGCACAAAGAAAGATAAACAAACAAGGCTGGTGTATTCAAGCAATTCACCAAACAATTAATGGGCAAGGAGAAGTTTGGTCATGAGATCAAAATGAAGTGAACTCTAAGCTTAAGATGCGACAAAAACCCATCACAAAAGCAAGACTCAACCTAAAAAATCAAATCAATCCAACATCCAAAACGATCGGCCTCGAAAGACAATGCAGAAAAAACAAACAAAAAAAAGGGGTGTCGGGGAGGAAGAGCAAAACAACAACAACAAAAGAAAAACCTCCCTACGTGGCTCGAGAATTACGATGAGCCCGTGTGTTCGAGCAATCTCGAAACAAAGCGGTGCTCAAGCGTTTTTTACTCTCGGTCACGATCCTCGGCGGAAGCTTTAACCGAAACACACGCCGACGACGGCCACTCACCGACGAGAACGAAGAATGAGCGTTGATGTAGGGACCAAGCTCGTCGGCGCTGGAGTTCAAACAGGGGGCTTTCTCTCGCTTTTTTTCTCTCCTTTTTAGCCGACCAAGTCCTCCTCTGTGTGTATCTCCCTTTCACTGCACGTCCTTGGACGCTTTAAAGAGGAAGAAGAAAAATCTCGGTCAAATCTTTTAGAAAGATTTGACCGGATTTCTTTATTTTGGCTTTATCTTCTTTCCTCCGCTTTCTTTTGTTTCCCTGCAGATTCCCCGACTCTCCTTGGTCTCTGTAGCTTTTAGATGACTTTATCAAAGGGGCAAGGATGGGATTTCGGTCAAATCTTTGAAAGATTTGACCGAAATTCTGTCACAGCCCTCCTTTCTCTCTCCTCCCCCTCCTTTCCCCCACGCGCCGAAGCCCCCCCTTTTCCCCTTGCTACTTTGACTTTTCTCTCTCCATTCTTCTTTCATTAATTGCTTCTCTCTCCTCCCTTCCCTCTTTTCCTCTTCCCCACGTGCTGTCCCCTCCCTCTCTTTTCTAAATGGCGTGTGGCAGCCTGAAGGGGGCCCACAGCTCAGCCCTTATCTTATCTCTCTCTTCTCTTTTCATTTTTCTCTTTCCCCCCCGACTGCACTTTTTCTTCCTCTCTCTCGCGCGAGCTTGTCCTCGGCAAACCCTAGCAGCCACCACCATTTTTCCTTGCGCATTTCGCCATGAGATCACGCGAGATGGACTAAGGAGCACCGGAACTCACCCATTGCCGCCGTGGACGTCGCCATGTCGCCCTACGCCATGAGTCCAAGATCTCTTGCTCATGGGTCTCGGCTTGAGCAAATCGAGCCACCCGTGATCGGCTCTCGTCGTCCACGTCGTCTCGACGTCACCACACCGCCGTTCAGCCGTCGGCCAGCTCCTCTCTAGCTCGCCGAAGTCCCTCTCGCCATGTTCCCCTCGGCCACAGACATCCTCCTGTCCGGTTCGGCCTAGCAATACCAAGACCAACTACGGTCGGGCTTGCTTGGCCTAGATCCGGCCCGTCTGGATGCCCGGCCCGCTCGCCCTGTGGTTCAGTCAACCAGTTGGACCCTCGCCGGAAAAGTCGCCAGAAGTTCGCCGGAGATCCGCCGGCACAGGAGTTGTCGCTGGAGTCCCACGGACGTGGGCCACTCCCTTGCAGCTTGGGCCCAAACCTTGTGGGCCCTAGCTAGCTTAGTTTGGCCCAAGAAGAAAAAAAAACAAGAAGAAAAAAAAAGAGAGAGAAAAGAAGAAAGTGAAGGAAAAAGGAAAAGGAGAAAAAAAAGGGGAAAGGAAAGAAAATAGGGAAAATTTCGTGGACAGCCGCGAGTCGCTTGAAGACGCAAATTGAGGTCAGTGGGCTCTAAACCTTTATTAGGTGCATTTACTGCCTTAGTAGAAAATAGCTAGAATGGCTAGGATTGCTAGAATTCCTAGAATTTAGGATTGATTGACTGATTGATTAATCGGATAGAAGGGTTAGTTTGGCCGATGATAGTTTAACATTAACTGGCGTGTTGAGGTGCCAAAGGCACGAATTTTGTGAAAGTTGAGAAAATTCAACTTTGTTGTGACGGTGGAACAAGTACGAATGATGAGGCTCGACAGGGTCGGCCACGTACTTCAAGGAAAATGGGTTCGTTTAATTATCCTTGTTGATAATTATTTCCGTGGTTTATTTTAATTAAATTCGCTATTTAATTATTAGTTGTGCAATTTATTTATTAATTTCGCTACTTAATTATTAGCTGTGCAATTTATTTATTAATTACGCTATTTAATTATTAGTCATACGATCTACTTATTATTATTATTATTATTATTATTATTATTATTTATTGTGCAATTTATTTATTACTTACGCTAGTTAAGTTATGAGTTGTGCTAGTTAGTTATTAATTGGTTGTGCCATTTATTTATTAGTTCGCGCAATTTAATTATAAATTGCTTAGTACGTGACTTTAGTACGACAATCCATTTAATTATTCGTCGTTGATTCAATATTACTCGATACCGGGTATTCCTATTAGTAGATCTGGCAAGTGAGTAGAAGTACCCTGTGTTGAGACTTAGAGGCGAGCGAAGGGACAATTGTGACACCTTCTAGCTAGGAAATGTTGGTCAGATACGATGACCATTAGATATGTTGTTTAGACTACATGACATGGCGACGTGACTTTGATTTAATGTAAGATTGGATGGATGATGCCAATCGTGGCCAGGTCTAACGCGCTGATGATGTGGCAACTTGGATGGATTAAATGAGGCAATGGGCCCTAATCATTGGTTGAACGTTGGATAATTGATACGGGTGATTGTTTGAGGCATGGTGCTAGCGATGGGGCAATTGTGAGAATTGGTCAGTCGATCTTGAACGACGTGACGTTGAATTGAGAAGGCTTAGTTAGGGTTTTAGGCTAGTTGTGGACAACCTTAATTAGTTAGTTACGCAATTTATTTTATTAATTATGCAATTTACTTATTTCATATATGTGCTTTTATTTACTTGTCGGCTCAGGCAACATTGCTAGGTAGTCTTGACGCGTGGGTAGAAATTTAGATTTGGTGGGATCTAGATATGAGCTAGATGGCAAGCATTAGATGCCACGGATGGATTTTGGATATAACTCAAGTGACAGGTGTCAGGTAGAGACAATAGTTATTAGGAGGGACGCGATTTGGGACCCTAGGGTGGTTATGTTCCTAGTTTTGGGTTAGGGTTTATTCACTGGGATATTCAAATATCTCACTACCACCAACCCCCATCCCAGGAATTGGTTATTGATCTGGAGAAGGAGCGGTTCAGGCAGGAGCATAACAAGCAGGATTATCCGATAGGAACCGATGGAGGAGAGATCTGAAGAGGAAGAGCTTATCCTATAGGCAGCATGATGGAGTTCTAAATTAACCGGCTTATGTTAATCAGTAGGACCTATGAAAGAGAAGTCAATGAAAAAGACGGAGGAGGTGGCCGTATAAGAGATTTCTTGGATGTCTTCTAGTTCACTGAGCATATTGTGCATTTTGTGAGTATAAGATGGCACGTAAACTATGTACTGGTTTGATGGTATGAGATGTGCATTTCTATACCTTAGTTTGGTCAGGAGAGATATATACATGTTACTTGTTTCCGTATGCGTGTTCCCTCCGTTTAATTAAAAAGGTCGGCGTTAAGTCAGGGGTCATTGCGAGGATCGACCGTCGGAGACGAACTAAGTTCAGGGACCGCGCACGCTCGGGAATCGGGGCGTGACAAATTCCCTTTTATATATATTAAAAAAACATGTCTTCCTCTTTCTGTTTCAATGGGTAAGGAAAAAAAATATTCACTCAAATCCCTCAAAATTTTGACCAAATTTTGTAGATTCCTTTCCACGATTTTCATAAAAACATGTTCCCTCTTTTGCTTTAAAATGTATTTGCTTCCCAAAAATCCACTCTCCACCAATGACTTTCCTAAATGCAAGATGCTCCTAACTATATGAAATATTATTTTTTAGGAACATAAGTCCCAATTTTTAGCTTTCGTGCAATTAAACCTATATGCTAAAGTTAAAAATTAGGTGTCAACAAACGAATTCTATAATTTTAAGGATTAATTTTGCAGTTCTTAGGGATTTTAAGAAATAAAAAACAGAAAAACAAAGTATTCTAATCACCTTAAAATAACGAAATCATGCATCCATCGGCTTTCTACGAATGAAATGGAAAATAAACGGATTGAACATGTAATTTGGGAAGCTTGATGATTTTAGCGTTTGTCAGTTTGTAAAGCTCGAGCTCGACTCGGTGATTCTAGACTCGCTCATCAGTGTATACTCAAAATCCAATGATTGGGCCGAGGCCGATACAACATTTATGGACATGGGTTAAAAAAGGGGACTTGGTTTCTTGGAGCTTCCATGGTCTCTTGCTCTGCCAGTGATCCATGGAGTATGTAGCAGTAGATACTTTCGTCCATATGCTTGAATATGGTTATCCCCCTGATGATTATTGTTTCGCGGTGGTTATTTGGGCTTGGTCATTTCCAGAGAATGCATCCGTAGCCAATATAGCTTTCTTGTTTATAATCAAAAGCGGCTATGTTGATTCTGTGGTGTGTGTTGGGTGTGCATCAATAGACATGTTCGCGAAGGGCAGTTCTGATTTTGCTTCAGCTTGTAAGGTGTTCAAGAAAATGCTCGAGAGTAATTTGGTTGATCGGACTTTGATGATGACATGATGTACTCAGATAGGTTGTCCACAGAAACCTGCTGATTTGTTCATGGATATGTTTTTGAGTGGGCTTGTGCTGGATAGATTTGCACTCGCAGCTATCTGTGGGCATTTTGGAGCTAGAGTTACAATCCCTGGGGTGCGATTGCATTGCTGGGTCATACGTTTTGCATTGACTCCGGATGTCTGTGTAGGATGCAGCTTGGTGGACGTCTCCATGACGAATGTAGCTAGCGGGCCGCTTCATGATTTGAGAAAGGTGTTTCGTCATATGCAAGATCATAGATTGATGTCTTCGACAATGATTATTACAAGATATTTGCAAACTGAAGAGAATGAGGAGGCTGTCGGCTGCGTTTGGTCGAACGGATAAAAATCGGGATATGATATATTTTATCCTATTCTATTTTTGGTAATTGTTTATGATATGATAAGGTTGGATATAGAATGAATATAAACTAGATAAAAAAATCCGAGGGGAAGGATGAGATAAGGTTTGATATGATTTCTTTTATCCAAAACATAAAACCCTACCCTTTTTTCCTTTCTCTGTTGTTCACCCACAGACGACTCTAACTCCTTTGTTGGGTTCGGATTTGAGAGTCGAACCGGGTTTCCTCGACTTGGTCTAAAGTCCATTTTTTAACTAAAAAATACTAAATAAAAAAATAAAAAATCGGAAAATAAAAAATTTTAAAAAATTATAATCATTTCAAATTTTCATTTTTTAAAAAATATAAAAAATAAAAATAAAAAAAATTCAAAAATATAATTATAAAATAAACAATTTTAAAAGTTTTGAACCAATTTAATTCTATAAGTCTTGAACCAATTTTAAAATTTCCATTTTGAACAAACATTTTTAGTTTAGCATAAAAAATGAAAAAACCCTTAAAAAGTTCTAAACTCAATTGAAGAAAGCTCTTATCCAAAGTATCAATGTCGAAGCCTTCTCATCGATAGCTTTCTAACTCACATCAAAATTTTACGAAAGTGACTAATTGTAATTTTTTTTTATAAATGCAAACTGTTTAAAGATCGTTTGTTAATATTGCATCCTCATAATAGTTAAGAAAAAGCGAATGAACTTTAGACTTTATGTTTTGTTCTAATTGGAAATTTGTTTGATTTGTTATTAGACATGTAACAAAATGAAAACAAATGAAAAACTTGCATGGGATAAAAAGAATTCATGTTTCAAAGTGAATATATTGAAATTGAGGTTATTCTTAAAACGTTTAATGTTGAAGGGGGTAACACAAAAATTATTTCAAATGAATAGAAAAGAAAAATGCATAATCATAAATTTTGATAAGAATCTGTTAATTTAAAAATATATATTATTTTTGGATGATTTTGTGAAAAAAATATTGTTTTGGATAATGTGAAAAAATATAAATTGTTTTGTACTTGATTAACGTTATTGTTTTTAAAATATTTGAATTTAAATCCGTAGTTCCTCAAATGACATATTTGATAAGATATAAAGATATCCGACTTTAAATATGTAGTTCATCAAATAGTATATTGGATAGGATGTGAGGATATCTGACTTTAAATCTGTATTTTACCAAACAGTGGATGGGATTTGAAGAAATTCATGGATTTTTTTATCCTATTCTATCCAATCCTATCTTGTTTAGAAATCCGGACGACCAAACGCAGAGGTTTAGTGAGGCCAAGCCATTTTACATTTGCTAGTGTTCTCAAGGCATGTGCAAGTACTTGCGATGTAGATATGGAGATACAAACATACACACTAACTCTATGATTGGGCTTTGCTAGTAATACTTGCATGGATGTATTTTCGGTTGGACCACATGGAAGTTGCTCATATAGCTTAGAATTTGATTTTTTCATAACACCATTGTGGATGCCTATGCCAAATGTTTGGAGTACAATCAAGCCTTTGAACTACTAAATGAAATTGAGGAGAGAGAAATCGGAATGAATGCTTTCACATTTATGAGCCTTTTATGTAAGGGCGTCATACGGGTGGGTCGAGTCGGGTTTGGGTCGGGTCAAATATGGTTAGACCTATATTTGACCCATCTAATCCATTTTGACCCATATTTATGTAGTGTAAATATAATGACTCATACCCCACTCGACCCATACTCGACCCATACTCGACCCGACCGGTATTGTCAAAAAATATAAAAATAATCAAATTTTTATTTTTAAAAAATAAAATAATTAGAATATCAGAATTTTCATAGTCTAAAAATGACTTTTTAATAATATTTAAATGATTTGTTAATAATACTTAAAATTAATTAGGTAACCCATTTATGATTAGTTTAGAATCCATTTAAGACCCATGAGGTTGTTAAGTGATTAATTTTATGCACAACTAACTTTTTAAGTTAACCCATTTATAACCCATATGATCAAATATGGGTTAAAATATGGGTCTTTGACTTATTTTGCCACCTCTACTTTTATGTGGAGCCGCATGTATTTGCTTTATTTGTTAAGCGGAGCAAATCCAAGTGAGGATGGTAGAATCAGGGCTAGACTCAAATCAGTGCATTTCCAATGCTCTGATCAATATGTATTCGAGGTTTGGAAACTGAGAAGCCACTTTTCGAGTTTTGTGTGAGACAAGAGAGAATAATATTATAACTTGGCACTTCAATGACCATTAAAGGAGGTCACAATTCGAGCCGGGCACGACTCCGGGAACTTCAGTTGGGGTCCCCGACTTTTAATTTCTTGATTTGCATGCCTTTGTTCCGTTGACTGACTTGGGCTTTTCTATATAGGGCGAGGCGACTCCAAATTCTCCCATCAAACGAGGTTCGAGGTTCATCCAATAGGCCCCTTTTCAATCTTTGCATATTGTGCCTTCGGCAAACACCCAGCGACTCTTTGCCAATTTATCTTTTCCACAAAAGTCTACATTTTTTTGAAGATCTCAGCTCCATGAATTCCTATCGAGTGTTGCTTCTCATACTTGTTCTATTGCAGGTGATGACTAGCAATGCCGGACCGAGTAAATTGCGGTGTCTTGCTTCCTCATGTGGTGATATTCACAATATAAAACATCCGTTTCGATTGAAGAGTGACCTGAAAGGATGTGGCGACTCTAAATACGAGCTAACTTGTGAAAATAATTGCATTGTTCTATATGTCCTTGAAGATCCGCTTTATTTGCAATCCATTGATTATTTTGCCTCGAGTATCAGATTGGCTGAAGATGGGTTGCAAAAGGATAATTGTTCCTCTCTCCCCCATCGTTCATAAATGCTCAATGACTTCCTTTTGAATATAACTAGCTCATACGTCACTTTTTGGCAAGGTGTAGTGGTCATTGTCAACTGCTCAAAACCAGTTAGTTCTCCATTTTATATCACTACCTGTCCATGCCTTGAGGGGTTGTACACGCCTAATGTGTTGTCGAAATGAAACTTGTATGCTTTGGTGAATCCACAAGCTAAGGATCGTGATGGAATTTTGCACCATCCGCTGTTGGACGTGGTCAGCAAAGCTTTGGGGCAAGGAGCTAATCAATAGCAGCTCCTACAACTACGAGCAAATCCATGAATTCATGGCCGATCGATTTGATCTCAGTTTTTATCAATTCAAGACAATGACGAAGGCCGTGTTTTTTTGCTACCTTGATTTCTACCAGTACTTTCATATCTCTAACTACTTTTATTCCTGGAGATTAAATACGTATGGCTTATTCGGAGATCCAATTCGGGTTTGCAGATCCATTTACTACAAGGGCGGTAAGTATCGGTCGTCGATGAAATTTTACTGTAATCTTGCATGGTTCTTTACACCTTTTCACTTACTACTTTCTCTTCAAAACTAGAAAAATAAAAAGAATATCTGAATATTCACGAAAATTATGATAAAGATATTTATGATAGTGCACGTCAACAATGTTGAGCATTTGAAGGGTTTCGGGAGCTACGCATTACTCATCACTACCTAATTGAAGGAGTTGCAAGATTCGCCAATAGAAGCCAAACCCCGAACAGACACTACAGTAGCCGCACATATGCACGTGCCTCGATTATAACTCCTTTCCGCGAGAGGGCTACGACTCCCACTATAGAAAAGGGAAACAAGGACTGTTATGATAGCACCTAACTTAACTAACTTTTTTTTGTTGGCGTGGAATTTACATTCTCTTATTTTTGTTAAAATAGTTCTTCAATTAGTCACATAACTGATAATTCATTAGACACTCCCTTAACATTCCTTGACAAATCGTAGTCATGCATCGGTAGGAGGAACACAATTATTAATTAAAAATAAAAAGTACCATTTCTCCGGATTTGTTGTCTGCCATCACATATGTGAAACAAAGCTTATTAATTTCATCCATTGGCAAATGCACACATCCAACTTCCCCTATTATTTTGGATAGAGTAGCTTGTTACTATTCTGTTTTTTTTTTTATGAGCTCTGTTTTCCATAATTTCTTTTCTGGCAATTCCTTTTCACGCCATTTATTCCTTCCACAGGCGTTGGTGATGATGTTGCAATTTGGACTACTTTAGATTTTATTGTACCATTAGGTAAGCCGCAATGATTTTTTCTTACAATAATTATATAGACAACTTATTCTAACATATTGGAATTTCTTCAGTCCTTTTCTGTGCAGCGAAATTCGTAATCGGGATGCCTTTCTTTGCCATATTTTTAATTTACAAGTACAGAAGAAGGCACTTGGCAATGGACAAGAACATTGAAGAATTTTTGCAATCTCATAACAACTTTATGCCCATAAGGTACTCTTATTTGAATATTAAAAAGATCACCGGAAACTTTAAGCACAAACTAGGTGAAGGGGGATATGGTTGTGTGTGCAGAGGAATGCTCAGAAGCAGCAGTAAAGTGGCCATTAAGATTTTAAAACAGTCCAAGGGCCGTGGTCAAGATTTTATCAGTGAAGTGGCTACTATTGGAAGAATTCGCCATGTTAATATAGTGCAACTTATCGGCTTTTGCTCTGAAGGCTCGAAACAAACCCTCGTGTATGATTTCATGTCAAATGGATCTTTGGATGAACACATTTTTGCTATGGAAGGTGATAAGGTTCTTGATTATAGGAAAATTTACGAGATCGCACTTGGTATTGCAAGGGGGATTGAATACTTACATCGAGGGTGTGACATGCAAATATTGCACTTTGATATCAAACCTCACAACATCCTTTTAGACAAGAATTTCACTCCAAAGGTTTCTGATTTTGGACTCGCGAAACTTTTGATCATAGCATAGTCTCAATGACTTCTGCAAGAGGAACCTTGGGATATAGGGCACTTGAGTTGTTCTACAAAAGCATTGGTGCTGTATCTTATAAATCTAATGTCTATAGCTTTGGGATGTTGCTCATGGAAATGGCAGGTAGAAGGAAAAATGTGAATGCAAATGCATAACACTCAAGTGAAATTTATTTTCCGTTATGGGTGTACAACAAAGTCAATGAAGAAGAAAGTGTTGAAATGGAAGAAGTTGTAGAAGAGGAAAGGGAGGTGATAAAAAAGATGATAATATTTGCACTTTGGTGTATACAATTAATCCTTGATCATCGACCTCCAATGAATAAAGTCCTAGAAATGCTTGAAGGAGATATCGACAAGATTCAAATGCCTCCAAAGCCGCTTCTTTACCCACAAGATGAGCCTGCTGATGATGACAAAACCGAGACAGAGTTAGAAACATTCTCAACTTCATCGAGCGCTCCCATAATATTTATTAGTTCCCCATTTGGAGATAGCAATGATGTTTAGAGGATCATGCATGGTTTGATTGGAAAAGCTTTGTTTCCCACAATATAGTACTATGTTAGGAGGGAGATGAGCTAGTTCAACTTGCCAGTGATTGCATTTTGTCTTCTTCTAACTCTTAGGTTAATGTTGTGTTCTTGTACTTCATATATTGTTCCACTCTCTTGCATCATCCTTCAAAAGGGTGAACAAATTGGTAAGAGCAAGGACAAAAACGCTAGGGAAAGAGGACGGATTTTGGGAATTTTCGTCCCCGTTATGTGATTTAGAGTAATGCTAATAAAAAAAACTAATCAGAACCTGTGATCTTGCATCTTAACACAGTACTATTGATGTATGATTTTTCCGTGTCAAAAATTGCTAATTTTGAATTATGAATTCAATTGTAGAGAAAACGTCTATTTACTAGGTCGACAAGAATTGTTTCATCTAAGACCTTCATCTTCCCGTTTCAATGTAAGTTGTTTCTTGCATAGATAGATCGTTGGCGAATCACACAACGTATCTTGGAGCAGTGTTGTCATGATACTTGGAGCTTTGGGAGGGGAAACGTACCTTGCTCTGCTTGGGTGGCATTGCATTAGGGGAGAGCCATGGAGTTGGAACGCAAGTCCGTCAGCGCCCCTGATACTTTGTCATTGCCTTTTTTTTCTTCTTCATTTTCCTTTTTTTGGAAGTTCTTTTTCTTTCTTTCCTTTTGGTTTTTGGTTCATCATCTGATATGGTGGCCACATGTATGTAGAATATACATAGAAGTAAAATGTCACGTCATAATAAACGAATTTGAAAATTTTAACGATTGATTTGCAGTTTTTAAGGATTTTAAGAAAAGAAAAAAGAGTAACAAAGTATTCCCATCACCTAAGAATAACGCGATTGTGCATTGATTGATTTTCTTCGTCTCCGTGTATGAATGAGATGCAAATTAAACGGATTGAACATGTAACTCGTGAAGCTAGATGATAGCTCGAGCCCGACTAGGTGATTCTCGACTCACTCATCAGTGTCTACTCAAGATCCAATGGCTGGGCCGAGGCCGAGACGACATTTATGGACTTGGGTTGAAAAAAAAATGGGGACTTGGTTTCTTGGAGTTTCTGTGATCTCTTCCTATGCCCAAAAATCCCATGGAGTATGTACCGGTCGATACTTCTGTCCATTTGCTTGAATATGGTCTTTCCCCTGATGTTTATTGTTTCGCGGTGGTTATTCGGGCTTGGTTGTTTCCAGAGAATGTGTCCGGTTCCAATACGGCTTTCTTCTTTATAATCAAAAGTGGCGATGTTGATTCAGATGTGTGTGTTGGGTGTGCATTAACCGACATGTCCGCGAGGGGCAGTTCTGATTTTGCTTCATCTCATAAGGTGTTCGAGAAAATGCCTGAGAGGAATGTGGTTGCTTGGAGTTTGATGATGACGTGATGTACTCAAATGGGTTGTCCAAAGAAAGCTGTTGATTTGTTCATGGATATGTTTTTGAGTGGGCCTGGGTTAGATAGATTTGCACTCACAGTTATTTGTCGGCATGTTTGGAGTTGGAGTTACAACCGCTACAGGTGCAATTGCATTCCTGGGTTGTACATTCTCTATTGGCTCCGGATGTCTGTGTTGGATGCAGCTTGGTGGACATGTACGGGACATGTGTAAATATTGGATCACTTCATGATTTCAAGGTGTTTCATTGTAGGCAAGATCATAAATTGATGTCTTGGACAATGATTATTACAGGATATATGCAAACTGAAGAGAATGAGGAGGCTATCAAACTCTGAAGGCTTAGTGAGGCCAAACCATTTTACATTTGCTAGTGTTCTCAAGGCATGCAGGAGTACTTACGATGTAGATACGGAGATACGAATATGCATACTAACTATATAACTGGGCTTTGCTGGTGATACTTTCATGGTGATTCTCTTATTAGGATGTATCTTCAGTTGGGCCACATGCAAGATTCTCAAATAGCTTAGAATTTGATTTCTTATAATACCCTTGTGGATGCCTATGCCAAATGTCTAGAGTCCGATCGAACCTTTGAACTCCTACATGAGATTGAGGAAAGAGGAATTGGAACAAATGCTTTTACATTTTCCAACCTTTTAAGTGGAGCTGCCTTTATATGCTTTATTTGTAAAGGGAAGCAAATCCATTTGAGGATGTTAAAATCAGGGTTGGACTCAAATCAGAGTATTGTCAATGCTTTCATCACTATGTGCTCAAGGTGTGGAAACCTAGAAGCTGCTTTTCGAGTTTTCTGCGAGACAAGAGAGAAAAATATCATTATTTGGACTTCAATGACCATTGGTTTTGCAAAAAAATGGAATTGCAATGAGAGCTCTAGACACATTCCAGAAAATGCTTGAGGCCAGTGGGAGGCCAAATGAGATCACCTCTGTTGCTGTTCTATCCTCTTGTAGCCATGTGGGTTTGATTTCTGATGGATGGAAACACTTTAGGTCAATGTACATAAAACCAGGAATCTTGCCTAGAATTGACCACTACGCAGGCATGGTGAACTGATTGGGCAGATCAGGATCCTTTGTCGACACCCTTCAGTTTATAAATTCAACACCTTTCAGGGCTGATACACCGGTCTGGCATACATTTCTTGGACCTTGCAGAGTTCATGGAAATTTTGAACTTGCAAAAACAAGCTGCAGCAATAATTTTTTAGTAGGAACTGGACTACCCTGCTGCTTACGTTATGCTATCAAATATGTAAAATTGCTATTGTTTTTGATAAGCACCTCCAGTCCAAATTCTGTCAGGGTATTTAAGAATCTTCACATTTGTGGAGATTGTCATTCTATGATCAAGTATATCCGCAGGGCAACCAGAATATCTATAGACACAAGGGATGTAAACCATTTTCACCATTTCACGGATGGAACATGCTCATGCAATGACCACTGGTGGCAATGCTTCTTAAATGGTCTCAGTTATTAGTAGAGTCTCTGTTTTAGATTTTTCCCCTTGTTACCATATTACTTGAACTGGGAATCTATTATGCCCATAGCAAGCCCAACAATATTGATATCATATCCTGATGCTCCCATATTTCGTTCACTGGCTGAATATTCCGTATGATTTATGTTTTGGAAATTTTGCCTGTTATGCCTCCAACTTTCATTTAGTCTACATTTTTGGACGTGGCAATTTCTTTTGTCTATATATCTTCAGGTTCAGCCGTGCGATCGTGCCATATGTTGCCACAACATTGCCAAGATTGTTTCTAGGTGGATAATTATGGGAAAGTGGTGATTGAGAAGAAACAAGAGTAACTTTCCCGAGCAAACGATGGTTTGAAACAGAGAGGCATGATCCTTTGAGGGATTCATGCAATGATCAAGCATTTGCAGTTGTTGCATCTACTTGTCGGAGAAACATATTTTCCGTCAAATGCAGCATCATCCCTGATGTACAAAGACAAAACCAAGATAGAACTAGAAACATTCGTAACTTCGTTAAGCCCTCCAACAATTTATACTAGTTTTCTATTTAGAGGTAACAATGATGTTTAGAGAGCCGCCATCGGTTTGATAGGAAAATTTTGCGTACTTGTTACATGTCCCCACAACCTAATATTATGTTAGGAGGGGTTTGAACTAGTTTAACTCAACAATGATTACTTTTGAGATTGTTTTCTTCTAACTCTTGGGTTGATGTTGTGTCCTTGTATTTCATA
The DNA here is from genome assembly GCA_019926035.1 of Melaleuca alternifolia. Lineage (NCBI taxonomy): Eukaryota > Viridiplantae > Streptophyta > Magnoliopsida > Myrtales > Myrtaceae > Melaleuca > Melaleuca alternifolia. Next base: position 102,809 of record JAGKPW010000176.1, on the reverse strand, counting down.
TTGTTTTACTCTCCTGCGTTCTTCTTTAATAGGATAAACAAATTGGTAAGAGAGAAATGACAAACGGTGAGGTAAGGTGATAAACATTGACAATTTTCCTCCCTCATGATCTCGTTTAGGGAAATTTCAATTAAAAAGCTAATAATAACATTCAATTTTCCTACTCATTGGGATACTACTGGCGTATGATTTGTCGAAATCAAGAACTGGTGGTTTCCATTTATGAATTTATTTTCGGAGAAAATATACATGTATACGTTTTTACAAAGTATACACCATCTGTCTACATGAGTAACAACTTTTATCAAAATGGAAGAAAAATGAATATCCTAGACGGAACAATATTATGAAATCTATATTTAAAAGAACTCATATTGCATTCTAAAATTTATATGAAGCCACTCACAAGTAACAAGATCCAAAGACTACAATTTCCTCTTAAAAAATATCACATGATTATAATTGACGGTCTTGAAGGATTTGGTTGGACTTTTAATGAAACTTCATCATCTTCATTTTTATGCTCAAACCTTTTTCTTGTTTAACAGTTCTATTGGAATCCCCGTAAATTTGCTTAGGGTAGATCACAATTGCTGTATTCACTGGACAAAGATGTAAACTGAAGACATAATCTAATTCACCTTGTATGTATTTATATATTTCTTCGTCTTATTTTTCATGTAAGAATTTGTGATTTCTAGTTAACAATATACATGCACCATACACTATATATATTCATTGTTTAGTTATATCTTTTAGAATAAAGTTGATATGGATAAAGCGCCACCTTAATTATAGTGGAAAAGTTCCAGCAAAAGAATAAATTTTAAGATTTGGTGTAATTTTAACAGTCATCAAGTATTCTCTTGTCCCAACACTTATTTAGCTTACTATAAAAAAATCAAGAACAATCTACAAAGTTTCGAAATCAACTTGTATTTTATGGAACTTTTAAATGACTAGCATCCACTCTATATAGGGCCACTTTCTTCATAATTTTGGAGTAAAAAAAATCGAACTTGTATTTTCCCAATGAATCCTGGTATCTTTTGTTATTGGTGACTTTAAAGTCTTCTAATTATGCCAAACTGTTAAACACGCTATAAGATTTGCTTCAAAGATGTGAGGGAACTATAAATTACTTAAACAACTTCTGGAGAATTTTCTTCAATAAAAATATAATAGAGTGCATAATTCTTTCAATTTCTTAACATTTCCTTTTCCTTTAAACAGAATTTATGCGATCCTTAATTATCAGGATGTAGTTGATTCTTAACTCACATGAATTCACTTTGACTCAAAGTCTGCAATTAGATATGAAAACAGCTTTTTTTTTTTTTGTGTCATTTTAGAAAATAGAAAACTCGAAAACAGTAAAATTACCTCTGCCAATTTGAAATAAATTACTTATCTAAAAAGAATTTCCAAAAAATATGAAATAGTATGGTTAGACAGAAAAAATACATAGGTTGTCAATTGTCATGTATTCTTCCTACTTGTTACTCCCATAACATTCTCGACTTGGTTAACTTTGTTTTATTAGTTGACATAGGCTTTTCAATAAATGACCCCAAGTCTTCATATTTAAAATCTCTCTCATTCTAGATTATTAAATGTACATTTTTCTATCCTTGCTCATCGTCCACCACATGTCGAGCCCCAAATTTCCATTGGTCACGGGCAGAGAGTGACATGACTTTTCCTCGTATCACTGGTCTTTCTTGTTGTGCTACTGGGGCCACATAGAGCCCAAAATGAATGATCCTCTTGTGGTGAAGTTCTGAAAATTGGAGAGTGACTCGAAAGGCTATGGTGACTCAAAACTTGAGTTAGCGTGTAAAAATAATCCTACAAACTACAATGTCAAATTCATCGATAGAAAAAAAAATGACACTATGAATTCCGGTGACATTGTTGTGTTTGACGTGGGATTGCAAAAAATTGCTCTTCCCTCCCTAGTGATTCATTGATGAATTTTAACTTCAATTACGAGGGTTATCATGTTTCTAGTAAATTAATGGTTCTTGTGAAGTGCTCAAGCCTCCTACTTTATCGTTAATATATCGCAGAGCATACTACTTGGACTTATCATCTAAAATATCTAAAATGAGTGGGTATTAAAGGGTCGTGATGGATGAAAATACTTCAGTTATTAAGGAATTTTGCACCTGCGCCCATGCTGACATGGGCGTGTTTTTCACCGTAGAAGCAATTGCATAACGCAATGGCCAATGGTGTTTTCGTCAGCTACTCACATCGTGTATGGCAGGAAAGTATCCAGCTTGTGCTTCATTGGTTTGGCCATAAGGTAATTTCAATGGTTTGGCCATAAGATAATTACAATAAGGGTACTACTACTATTACACTTTTTACATAATTTTATTTTATGGCGTCCACAGTTTTAATTTTGTTTTTACTTTAAATACACAAAATTTTCATCGCATATAAACATTGATGCTTAAATTTGCATATATATATCAATTTTTTTCTTAAAAACAAATTCACATAGTTCTCAAAATTTTTAAAAGGTTCTAATTGAAATTTTTCTTGTGTAGGAATTTTGGAAATTTCACCAATTGAGACTTTCCCTTTGATTGTCTCGTTTACTTTTCGTACTTTTTAGTGTATGTTGTAAAGGATCTCCTATATATCCTCCTTAGGAGTAGTAGCATTCCAAACATTCTCGAGCGTAGAATCATCTAAAGCTTGATAGATGATTGACTAGGCTTATTAATATTTTGCTCGAACTTACTCCAAGGCATTCCTCTGTTCTAATTCAAGATGATAATAGCTTGTCTTGACAAATTCCCACACATCGTAGGCCCTGAGTAGGTCTTTTATTCTAATAGTTTAATTACCATGGTTTTCTTTGATAAGCCAATGGTATTGAAGAGGAAGCTGAGTATCTGTTAGAGCCATGATCACAAACTGTGAGCTCTGGTACCAATTTTATGGGGGTAATTTGAAGATGAAACACTCGTAACTCGCATAATTTAAGGAACAGAAGGAGATATAAATGCTTTTTCTTCTTTATTCCACTCCCTATTTCATCTTATTGCCCCATATCTGAAACGAATACAAGACTTGCCTTCTATATGCTTGATACATGATTCTTACACTTAATGACTCATTAACTATTTTTAGCATTTCAATGAGATAATTTCCTGGGAATTTACAAAAAACTGGATATAGAGGCACAAACAGACTCTTGAAAAATAACACTATAATGAAGACTCTCTTGAGAGCCAAATAGACATCATAAAATCGACAACTCCTCTATTGAATCGGTAGTTCATCAATAGTCTCGACATTGACGACATTTATGAATTTAGTTTAATTCCTTATATTGATCACTACCAAAGCAAAAGGAGTTTCATATATCATCTATCTAAGTAAAGTTTGTTATTTCCATTTATTTGCAAAAGCATGCATGCAGCTGCTCATATTCTTTGGACAAAACTTCATCAAAGTAGCTTGCTACCACCTTGTTCACTCGTGAGATTTGTTTTTCATACTTCTTTTCGTTCAATTGCTTTTTACATTTTCATTCCTTCCATAAGTGGCCTAGATGATATTGCATTTTGGACAACTTCACATTTATATTTCTAGTAGATGCAGAAAAGTCTCGTTCTTAAATAATTACAAGAAAACTATCCCGACCTATCAAAATTTTCCGTAGTATTTATTTGTATAGTGAATTTCACAGTTGGGGCACCACTTGTTGCGATATACATAATTTATAAGTTTAGAAGAAGGCACTTAGCAATGAATAAGAGCATCACAGAATTTTTTAGGAATATACTATGTTAATGTAGCGCAACTCATCACTTTTTGGTTTGAAGGCTTGAAATAGACTCTCATATATGATTTCATGTTAAATTGATTCATGGTTAAGTACATATTCGCTGTAAAAAGTGATAAGTTTCTTGTTTAGATGAAAATATATAAGATTGCTCTTGAGGTGGCGAGGGGGCTTGGGTACTTACATTGGAGGGTGTGACATGTAGATACTACACTTTGATAACAAGCTCGACAACATTCTTTTAGACAAGAATTTCACTCCTAAAGTTTCTGATTTTGAACTTGTAAATGTACCATTGATAATGGCATAGTTCCATTGACTGCTGCAAGAGGAACATTAGGATATATGGTGCCCGAGTTGTTTTACAAAAATATTGGTGGTGTATCTTATCAATCCAACATCTATAACTTTGGATGTTGCTTATGGAAATCGCAGACGAAAGGAAGAACGTAAAATGCCAATGTGGACCACTCAAGCTAAATGTATTCTCAATTATGTGTGCACAATCAAGTCAACAAATTAAAGAAGTTGTAGAAGAGGAAAGGAAGGTGATAATGAAGATGACGATAGTTACACACTGGTATATACAATTAAATCTTGACCATCGGCATTCAAAGAAATTCTTAGAAATGCTTGAAGGAGAAATTAGTAAGCTTCAAATGCCTCCAAAACCGCTTATTTATCCATACATTGAGCCAAAGAAAAATGACAAAGCCAAGATGGAGAATCGAGAATCAAGATGGTATTCTCGCGTCCCAATACTTATTTAGGTTGCTATAAAGAATCGAGAACAAATCTACAAAATTTCAAATTCAACTTGTATTTTCTTGAACTTTTTAATGACTAGTATATACTCTATACAGTGTCATTTTATTCACAAATTTGGAGTAAAAAAATTGATATTGTATTTTCCCAATGAACCGTAGTATCTTTTGTTATTAGTAATTTTGAATTATTCTAATTATTCTAGACTGTTGAACAAGCTATAAGATTCTCTTCGAGGATGGTGAGGGAACTATAAAGTTACTTGAATAACATCTAGAGGATTTTCTTCAATAAAAATATAATAGAGTGCATAATTCTTTCGATTTCTTAACATTTTTTTCCTTTGAACTGAATTTAAGCTATCCTTAATTATTAGGATGTAGTTGATTCTTAACTCACATGCATTCGTTATGTTTTAAAGCCTGCAATCAAATATTAAGACAATTTTTTCGTCACATTAGAAAATAAAAAACTTGATAACGGCATAAATATTTCTGAGTATTTGAAATAACTTATCTAAGAAAGAACTCCAAAAATTTGGTATCATTAGATAGCTAAATAAATGGGTTGTCAATTGTCATTTTCTCTTCCTATTTGCCACTCTTGTAATATTCTGGACTTGGTTGACTTTGTTTTATTAGTTGACAAAGGCTTTTCAATAGACTACCCCAAGTCTTCATATTTAAGGTCTCTCTCATTCCACATCAATACATGTACATTTCTATCCTCGTTCATCCTTCACCACATATCGAGGCTCAGACTTCCATTGTTCACAAGCTGAGAGTGACATGACTTTTGTTCGTGTCATTGTTCTTTCTTGCTGTGGTACTAGGGACACGTAACGCCCATAATGAACACCCTCTTGCGGCAAAATTTCCAAGATAAGCTATCCTTTTCGATTGGAGAGAGACTCGAAAGGTTGTAATTAATCAAAACTTGAGTTAGTATGTAAGATCCTCGTGTTTGACGTGGCATTGCAGAAAGGGAAATTGCCCTTCCCTCCCTAGTGATTCATTGATGAATTCTAACATCAATTACAAGGGTTATCATGTTTCTAGCTGTCGCAACCTCCCCGAAGGTGCACCACCTAGGGTTCGGCTAATGGATTGCTAAACCTAATTTAGCTCGAGCTCTCCTAAGCTCATACCAATTCACGATTTAGGTTTAAATTATTAACATGCCAAATTGATTTCAAAATGGAGTCGCCACTAATATATTTATGGTGGATCAATTAGAAACCCATGTAAAATACTGTGAGTCTTATTTTACCCTTACGAACCAGATATTTTGAATTTGAGGACTTCAGAACTATTTCTTTACATTTCAAAATAATTTGCAGGCAGCTTGAATTGATTTTAAACTTATTCCCTAACATGCAAGGTGATCATGCGAGTGCGCATACATCAATGGAAATGCTAAATGAAATAAAACAATAAACAAAATTGACCTATAGAAGTAAATCAACAAGAAAACTATTCATTTTTTGGTTTTTTTATATGAATGCAATGCATGTAATGAAAACTTGATTCTATATGCAATTATCTTAATGCAAATCTAAATGCAATGAATTTCAAGATTACTTAATGAAACTAATTATCTATAATTAAATAATATTTAATTTATACTAGGAACTAAATTAATCCCTAATTTAAACTAAAACATTATCTTAACTACGGATAATATCTTTAAAACATGAAAACCAAACCAATATGCAAATGCATGAAAGTCTAAACCTAATGACATGACCTACCATGATATTAATTTGGACTAAATGACATGTTGTCTAACTAAGTGAATTAAATAACATGCAAAGGTTTTTTTAAGCATTTTCTTATTTATTTAAATGAAATTCGAAATTAATTAAACTAATTAAATGTGAAAACCTAATCTAACATGATTCCTGAATTTCCAAATGTATTACTCAATCATGGTATAAATGGACACACAATGATATTTTAACTAAATTAATTAACTACATGTAACTATCTAGATGATGTATGAATGATTTTTTTTTATTTTTTAAGTTTTATCAATGGAAATTGGAAATTAAATAAATGCCTAAATTAAAATTTAGATAAAAATGCAATTCCTAATTAACATGCATGAATAATATGCAATCTTCCAAATTGACATGATATTTAATGTACCCAGACTAAATGTTATGGCATGACTAATAATGCAACCTAAACTGAAAAAAAAAGATTAATGCTATGATATGCATATGATTTTTAGTTTTAGTTTGAAATAAACATGAAAACCTAATTCTAACATGCTAATTATATTTAAAAATGCAACTCAATATAATCTAAATGCAATTTAATCTAAAAATAAAAATGCAATTCTATCTAAAGTGCAATTCTATCAAATATGCAATATAACATGGAATGCAATCTTTTTGGTATTTTATGAATTAATTAAAAAAATGCAACTAAATCAACGGATCGTATCTCGGACATGAGATCGGATCGGTCGATTTGACGTGTAGTCACGAGTCGTATCTTGGGTGGGAGATCGGACTATCGACCAATGCACAAATTCACAAAAATAACGAAATTAAATCACAACTAATAAAGCAAATTATCTAAAAAATAACAAAATGCATAAGCAAATTAAACATGATGCAAGAACTTTTATTGCAGAAAAATGTTTCTTTTTATTTACTTTTATCATTAAAACATTAAAAGAAACTAGATAAATAAATAGATAAACATAAAGAGAACCGGTTCAGGGGTTTGAACCGAGTCGGGTTTTACCCCTGACCTGCACGGGAGTCCAAGCCGAGAAGGCCTTAGGGAGGCTTGGGTCAAAGACCAAACTCAGCCCAAGCTCCCTATCCTCATCTTTCCTCAAGCGCGAGCCCACGCGGCCCCCCTTTTGCTTTCACACGTGAGCCTGACATATTTTGGCCCATTCTTTTGTCTTCTTCATGCAAGCCCGTCTCGCCTCGGACAGACTCAGCCTAACCCCCCACGCGTCCAAACCCGCGAGCTCCTGTTCATCATCTTCATCCTTGCGTGTCCTCCATGGACGACCTGCAACAAGGAGATGGCGGCCCTTTGCTAGCGGCGAGGCCACGGCAGGCGATGCCAACGCCAAGACAGAAAAAGAAAACTCCCCGACGGCCTCTCAACGACATCGCATACACACGTATAGCGAAAATTGCAGAAATACAGAGCGAAATCAACAAAGCATATACGCGAGGAAATCGGCACAATGGCAGAGGGTTCAATCGCAAAGGGTAAAAACACGAGGAATCTAACCCTGAAATGCAACAAATCAATGAAGAAAACAGAAAAATCTCAAGGTCGTAGCAACTCGACGAACCCTTGATTCAATCCGAGGACAAACTTACCTACGAACAATGGAACGGGCGAAGCGACTTTTTCCTCTTGCGTGGCTCCTTCCTCTCGGTGACTCCTTGTGTCTCTCAGCCTCTCCTTCTCTCTGAAAGTCTCTCGGCCTCTCTGGAAATCTCTTTATTTGTGTTTTTCACCGAATATCTCTCTGTCTCTAGAACTCTTCGAAGGAAGCTGAATGGGTGTGTACGTGTGTTTGCTTTCTCTTTTTTTTTTCTCAATAATGTCCCCCCATCACTGTACGTCCCTTGGCTTTTTATAAAGGGGGGCAGAGGAATCTCAGTCAAATCTTTTAAAGATTTGACCGAAATTTCTTGTGCTTATCCCTTTCTTTTTTTGAATTTTTTTACTTGCCGACGAAATCTTTTTTTGATCTATTTTACCTTTATTATGAATTTTCATCCTCGCCAAAGAAATGCTCCTAACAACTATATCCAAACAATAAGTTCAAAAATTTAGGTGTCAACAGCTGCCCCTCTTTGAAAGTGAGCTCGCAGAGGTTGCATTCAAAGACAAAATGATACCTAAATTTTGACTATGCATGATATTTTTGTTGAGATTAACTGTCATTTTCTAATGTGATTATGGCATGACGAATGCAAATGAAGGAAAAAGAAACATACTTGAAATTACTTACATGGTTAGAATGGCAGATCAAGGTATGTATGAGCTTTGAGATTGTCCTCTTAAGCCCGAGCGCTTGCGTTGGTCACAAAAGAAAGACAATGAAAGAACCCGATTTATTTGCTTGAGGCCCGAAACCTTAATTCGGTCACCACAGAGGCAAAATTGTGAAAGATACCTAGATTGCTTGAGGCTCGAACCTTAATTCGGTCACCATATAGGCAAATCAAAGAAAGAGATTTAGATTGCTTGAGGCCCGAAACCTTAATTTGGTCACTACAGAGGCAAAATTGTGAAAGATACCTGGATTGCTTGAGGCCTAAAACCTTAGGTCACCACAGAGCCAAAACATTGAAAGAGACCTGGACTGCTTGAGGCTCGAAACCTTAATTCGGTCACCACAGAGGCAAAACAGTGAAAGATACTTGATTAAACTCGAGACCCTATACATCACCGTAAGGACTCAAAATAAACTTAAGCTGGGAGACCTATACATCATCACATGCTCTTGAGATGAGACACCGATACAAATCTATCGATATGAAAAAGAAGTACCTGCACATAGTCACAAGCACTTACATGCATTCAAAATTCATGATCCCTAAAGGGATAACCACATCATCAAATCATTTGCTTCATCATAAAATGCAATTCATATTTGAGAGATTATTTGAAATAAGATACATTAAGTCAGAAAGGACTTATCACTCATTCTCATTTAGAAGGGCTTTTGTCCCAATGAGGGAATAGCTGAAACACTCAGTCTCACTATCATCATGTCGACAAAGATCCGAATACTCTCACAAGTGGTACAATCTTACCAATCAGGGAGGTCTTTAACATGACCATAATTTGGGCTTGGTCAACGGTTAAGCAAATGGGACTCTTTGAGTCAAGGCTTAGAAAGAATGTCTTCAACAAATATCGCCAGGTTTACAAGTCAAGAACCCTGTAAATGCAATAGAAACAGTCTTGCTCGCACTTCTTCGAGCTAAGCTTAACACATTAGGAACCTCATATTAATTCAAGTGCCCTAATCATAAGAGGCTTTGCAGGCTTGACTTAAAGGTGTGTATGGGTTGAAAAACTATGAATTTTTCCTTAGACTCAACTTTCAAACCTCAAACTTTGATTCACTAGGGATGATATATGATGTCAAACTCACTGGGGATTATTGACAAGATTGCCCCATTCAGCATCTTTTAGAATCTGAACACATTGAAGGTCGACTTTCTTGTAGACTTGAGCCTTTGGCTTTGACTTCTATGGGCATCGGCCTCGCTTTTACCAGGGACACTGCTTTTTCTTTGCCCCTAAGTTCTTTCACTTTTCCTTTGAATTTGGGCATTGGCCTTACTTTTACCAAGCTCACTGCTTTTTCATGCCCCATTTTGCATTTTTTTCTCTTTTGTTGATCTATCGAATAAATTGGACAAGTGTGATTAAAACGACATTTTGGGCTGACATCCCATGATGTGACGCTTGTACTCTACTAATTCTGATGACCCTGATTTTTACATGCCCCAGTGTAAGAGATCATCATCCATGTGGGTTTAATTTGAAAAGAAATCATAGGCTCAAAGTGGCTAACAAAGGATAAGTGTGTTTAGGATATAGAAACGAATGCTCTTCATCATCCCCAAGGCACTTGACTTAATATTCGATTCCACATGTAAAAGCAACACTCAAAGATTGATGCAAGTGAAAGCAAGAAAGTTTTTATTCATTTTTTCTCCTTTTACATTAGTGATGCAAATGTACCTCTAGTTTGCCCCAATGTGGGGTGGTTCTTGACAGGGGTAATATGAAATGAAACTCCTCAAGTGTTTAGGCTCAAAGTGGGTTACCAATGAATCATTATGGTGTTTGGGATAGAGAAATGAACTGCCCCTCATCACTTTGGTTATTGTACCTTTTGCGAGAGAACTCTTTAACATGCAAACATGGCATTTTGTATGCTCATCTCACAATTGTATAAATAAAGGACTGTGTATGGATAAGGCTTGCCTTTCGTCATCCTGATACGTCTTATTGAAAAACTCAATCAATCATAGAATGTTAAATCAGGAAATTGCATCATTCATCACTTTATTAATCGAATCAAAGCATTAACAAGAAACATCACGGATAATATTTCTTGAGAGCATCTACATTGACGGGATTCGAGAATTCCCGACCATACATCTCAGCTAGGATCAATGCGCCTCCAGGAAGCACCTTCTTCATAACGTATGGTCCACCATAATTTGGAGTGAATTTACCTCTAGGATCAGGAATAATGGGAAGTATCTTCTGCAGAACGAGATCATTTGCTTCAAAATGCCTTGGTCGAACCTAACGGTTGAATGACTTAGCTACCCGCCGTTGGTAATATTGACCGTGACAAATGGCTTCTAGTCTCTTTTCATCAATCAGGTTCAACTGGTATCCACTCAGCTTTAGACAATTCCATTTGGGACAGCACGCACAATGATGGAATTTCCACCTCAACAAGCAATACTACTTCCATGCCATACACAAGAGAAAAAGGTGTCGCCCCCACAGAAGTTCGAATCGAAGTTCGGTATGCCATTAGTGCAAACAGCAACCTTTCATGCCAGTCACGGTAATTTTCAGCAGTCTTCGCCAAAATCTTCTCGATGTTCTTGTTGGCTGGCTCTACTGCACCGTTCATTTGAGGACGGTAAGGAGACGAGTTCAGATGCCGAATCTTGAATTCACTAAACAAGCCATCAACAAGCTTGTTGTTTAGATTGGTCCCATTATCGGTGATGATGGCCTCTGGAACACAATAAAGAGCAATGATGTCACGTCGGATGAACCTCACTACATTTCGAGCAGTGACATTTGCATAAAAGGTCGCCTCGATCCACTTAGAAAAATAATCAATCGCAACTAGGATGAATCGATGACCATTTGATGCCTTCGGATTAATTGGGCCAATAACATCTATCCCCCACATTGAGAAAGGCCAGGGTTCAGACAGTTGATGCAGCTCACTTGGGGGAACATTTATCTTATCCCCATAAATCTGGCATTGATGACAACTCCGTATATGTTTGATGCAGTCACTCTCCAAAGTTAGCCAATAGTAACCCAATCTCATGATCTTCTTGGCTAGCATATGGCCATTCATGTGTGGGCCACACATCCCTTCATGCATCTCCTGCATTATCTGTGTTGCTTCAACAACATCTACACACCTTAATAGCACTGAATCATGAGATCTCTTCTATAGACTTTCACCACTAACAAAGAATTTTGATGCCATCTTCATTATGTACTTCTTGTCGGCAGGACCACTCTCATCAGGAAATTCTCGATTTCTGATGTAATTCAGCCATCAACTTCTTCTGTTATGATCCTGCAGTGGGCTGGTTTTGCCAAAACATCAATTTTTAAATGTTCGACCTCCATTCCATCATTGACTCGTAGCATGGACGATAGCGTAGCCGAAGCATCAGCGAACTAATTATGGGCCCGGGATAAGTATTCAAATGTGATTTCATCAAACTCCTCCATTAATTCTTCCAGATACTTGTGATACGGAAGCAATTTGGCATCCCGTGTTTTCCATTCACCAACAGTTTGAAGGATGATCAACGCGGAATCCCCAAATACTCTAAGTTTGTCAATCTTCATCTCTATCGCCGCCTGAAGACCGAGAATGCATGCTTCGTACTCGGTGATGTTATTAGTGCATGGAAACACTAACTTTGCTGCAACTGGATAGTGTTGTCTGGTTGGAGAGATCAATTTTGCCCCAGTCCCTGAGCCAGATAAATTCATAGCCCTATCGAAAAACATGGTCCACCTATCTTCATTAATGGACAAGATACGATCATCCGGAGAACACTCTTCATCATCAACATGCTTGGGATTTTCAGCAAGTATGTCCACAATAACGCGACCTTTAACAGACTTTTGTGGCATGGTATGCACGTCGAACTCAGAAATCAATATTTGCCATTAAGCTAATTTTCCAACCAAAGCCGGTTGGTCTAGTAAGTATTTGATAGGATCACTTTCAGTCACCAGGAATATTTGATAGTGCAATGTGTACTATCGAAGTCGATGCAGGACCCAAACCAAAGCAACACATGTTTTCTCTACCTCGGAATAATTCTACTCTGATATAGTAAACTTTTTGCTCAAGTAGTAAACAACTCGCTCTTTCCCATCCTTGGGCCCTTTTTGGGCCAACATCACACCCAAAGACTACTATTAATGGTGAGATAAAGAATCAAAGGGTGGCCTATTATTGGCGGAACTAGGACCGGTGGACATGACAAGTATGACTTTAGCTTGTCAAACGCCTTCTGACAATCATCATCCCAGCGAATCAAGGCATCCTTCTTGAGAAGCTTAAAAAATAGCTTAGCAGTTTCTGACAAATGGAAATAAATCGGGCTATGTAATTTAATCTCCCCATGAGACTTCGAACCTCCTTGGCAGTCTTCGGATGCGGTAATTCACATATGGCCTTCACTTTTGAAGGGTCAATTTCAATTCCCTTATTACTCACCATGAACCCGAGTAATTTACCCGAAGTTACCCCGAATGTGCATTTTGCGGGTTTCAGTCGGAGTTTAAATTCCCGAAGTCGGTCAAATAACTTCTTCAAAGTGTCAATATGACTTTCTCCCTACCGAGTCTTGGTGATCATGTCATCAACATAGACTTCGATTTCTTTATGCATCATGTCATGGAAAAGTGCGACCATGGCCATTTGGTTTGTTGCCCCTGCATTCTTGAGACCGAATGGCATTACTTTGTAGTGAAAGGTTCCCCATGGGGTGATGAATGCAGTTTTCTCCTTATCCTCCTCATTCATCCTGATTTGGTTATATCCGAAAAAGCCGTCCATGAAAGAGAACAGTTCAAAGCCCGCAGTACTATCCACTAGGACATCAATGTGCAGCAAAAGAAGTTCATCTTTAGGGCTAGCCTTATTCAAGTCGCGATAGTCGACGCAAACTCGAACTTGGCCATTTTTCTTCATTACTGGCACAATATTGGCTACCCAATTAGGGTAATGTAAGACCTCTATGAATTCGACCTTCAAGAGTTTCATCACCTTTTCTTCAATTTTCTTTGATAATTCTGGCTTTGTTCTCCACAACCTTTGCTTTTTAGGGGGCATGTGTGGATTCATTGGCAGATTGTGTTTCATAATCGTTGGGTCAAGACTCGGCATATCTGCATAAGACCAAGCAAAGATATCTTGGTATTCCTTTAAAAGGGCAACGAGGCGCTTGGCTTCTCCTTCGGGGAGCTTTGCCCCAATTTTCACTTCTTTAATGTCTTTCGTGTCACTCAAGTTGATTGCGATAGTGTGTTCAGCCGTCAGGGACTTTGGCCTTTCATGCTGTTCCAGACTTTGTTGGATTCCGGCGGGATCTCCATCCGAATCATCTGGACCTCCATCGTGTTCCACAAGATCCTTCTCAAGTGGGCTGGCACCCATTTCCTCCAGGGGCTCATTCTCAATGGCGCCAATGAAAAGATCTTCACATAGATTGCTATACCATCGAGTCTCTCATCTCGATCAGCTTGGCTCTCAGGGATCACATCATCCATGTCTCCCCATCCATCCGGAACAATGTCTTGGAGGTTAATGTAGAAGCTCGGGGGAAAGGAAAACCTTACATGGTAGTCATGATTCACGTTTGGTCACCCTAGAACATAAACCTCCTCTTCATGCATCATCCTGGACGGACCCGGGAATGTCTTTTTTATACAAGGAGGCAATGTTTTACTCTCCACACGCTTTTGTGATTCGTTAATAGGCTGATCCCTTCCATGGTATCCTAATCCGGCCACACGACGCCTCTGGGCAGGCTAAATTGGATATCGAATCCCCTGACATTTTCTTCCAAGTCCTTCCTCAGGAACAAAACAACTTTGGGCCATAATTCTCCCCACCATGATAGCACCATTTGACAGCTCGAGGATTGGTGCAGGCGATCCTTAAGACCTATGTATCATTGATACAAGTTCAAACGATTAATAACTGGACTCAAATATATCATCGAGCTCCACATACGGAATGGTAGTCTCATGGTAAATCTGGTGGTCTTTTTCAGCATGAACAGTGACTAGTTTCCCTTCAACCACGAACTTCAGGCATTGATGTAGACTTGAAGGTACAGCTTCGGCGGTATGGATCCAAGGACAACCCAACAAGAAGTTAAAGGCAGTGGATATGTTCATCACTTTCTTGAGACGATGAATCTCAAGGCAGTGGATTTGCACATCCAGATGAATCTCGCCTATCACCTCTTTCTTTGTTCTGTCAAAAGCACGGACGGAAGTTTTAGCAGTACTTACCCTTGAAGAGTCTATCTTGAGACGATGCAAAGTAGCCAATGAACAAATGTTTAAAGCTGACCCATTATCAATAAGAACTCAAGCAACATGTGAGTCCTTGCACCTGAAGGAGATGTAGAGTGCCTTTGTATGTCCATTCCCATTAGCTGGTAATTCCTCATCAGAAAAAGAAACAAGATCCTTGAGGAGTACTGCGCCTATGAACCCTTCCAGCTCGCCCTGATCAATCGTCTTGGGCACATGAATCTCACTCAAGATTTTCATGAGTGATTTCTGATGTTTATCTGACGTTTGCAAGAGCTCCAGTAGGGAAATTTGCGCCGGCATCCTCCGTAGTTGTTCAACCACATCGTACTCACTAGCTTTGATTATAGCTAGAAATTCCTTAGCCTCTTCATTAGTGACATGCTTTGACGGCATAGAATTATTTTGCCCGTAGGTACGTTCGGACCTTGTCACCAAGTCCACATCAAAATCGTACGACCAAGGAACTACCCTGTTACTACGATACTCATGAGGTTGATGTAATTCAATTACTATTTTAGGCACCTTCACCTCATTATCAACTGCATCCTCCAGGGGTGGCATGTCCTCAAGTGAGGGGTCTAATTGGTTCTCAACTTCCACAGCAGTAAATTCTTTCTCCTAATCAATGACAATTTGGGAAACCATCGACATCCCTCCAGCGGCTGCCTTGCATGATTATGCTAGCTTCAATGCTCTCATGGATTCTCCTCTTCATGACAAGCAATGGAATGCTCCCTTCAGTCGAGTAGTAGCTAGCTGCTACCAACCCTTGATAAATATCATTAACATTTATCTTCCATTTCATTTTCTTTCCAACGTCCACTTCAGAAATTGCATTGACGCCTCCCTCGTGCTCTGAAAGAGGATTCTTCTCAACTTTTGGTTGAGCGACGCTATAGGTGAACACCTTCGTATCCAAAAGATCCTAGATTTTGTGTTTGAGGATGAAACACTCATCAATTGAATGCCCCACTTCACCCATGTGGTAATCGCACTTCTTTGAAGCATTAAAGTTGTAAAATTTCTCAGGATTCGGACGCTTTGGCTCCCAAGAGAGCAAACTCTTCTTCTGCAAAATAGGTAAAACCTTAGATAAAGGCCCCGGAAGGGGAGTGAATTACCTCCTATTGAACTGACAAGGCGCAAATGATCGACCCCCGGCCTGTCGATTTGTAGGGGCATGGACATTTGAAGGTCCGCCAGAGCTCGATTGTGAGTATGCCACATTCACTTCAGATGCAAAATCTTTATCTTTTTTAAAAGCAAATTTCTTGATAGAGGTAGCCTGCTCCATAGCCCAACCATCACGCAAAGCAATCTCAATACGTTCTCCTACAGGAATCAACTCACCCAAGGATTCAAAACGAGATCCCAACACTCGATTACGGAATTCAAATGGCAAAGACCGCATAAACATGTCCAGCATCTCCTTTTCAGTCAACTCTGGGGTGATCTGCGAAGCCACAGCTCTCCATCTCACAGCATAAGCTTTGAAAGTCTCAGTCTTCTTTTACCCGAGGCTAATCAAATCCTCACATGACAGGGCTACATCCATGTTAAATTTGTATTGATGGATGAAAGCATCAAATAAATCCTCCCAAGTCTCGAGCTAGCTGATTTTCTTCACCATGAACCATTGTAAGGCAGGTTTGGTTAAG
This sequence comes from Melaleuca alternifolia, assembly GCA_019926035.1. NCBI lineage: Eukaryota > Viridiplantae > Streptophyta > Magnoliopsida > Myrtales > Myrtaceae > Melaleuca > Melaleuca alternifolia. The sequence continues at coordinate 86,247 of JAGKPW010000176.1, read as the reverse complement.
CTATACTGGAAAGTATGGATCATGAGCGGCACGTTGTCAACATATGGTGCCATCCTCATTGTGTAGTACTGCAAGTGGACCTTAGGACAGGAAAGGCCTTCATATTTGTTAAACTCAGGTGCCTTGAACTTTTTAGGAACATGAACTTTGGCAATACGAGCAAGACCTCATGGGAACTAATCTTGAAAGCCTTGCATTTGTCGAATTTGTTCCTCAAGCTTAGCAATGTGCTTGGCCTCATCACTCTTTGGCAGTTCAGAAGATGGCCCGGCCTTATTAGCCACAGACATGGGGACATTGTCAGTCAGGGTTACTTCGCCCTCATTCAAGGAAGTGTCGATGACAACGTTCTTTGCCTTTTTTATCGGCTCAGTAGAAGCAGAGTCATTAGGCAGCATGACTTCTACACCCGGTTGAGCAGATGTAGAAAAAGCATAAATATTTGTGTTTAGAGAAACAACAACTTGTTTAGAGAGGTTCTCGAGGACATTCAAGACTGTCTTCATCTCAGTTTCAAGCACGGCAACACGAGTTTGTTCATTTTGGTCGGCCATCCCTGTTCTTGCTCTTGATCTTGTGATGATTGGTGAACGTGGACGCTCTGTAATCACCTTCGAACGAAAAATGACAAGGATAAGCATAGTGCATGAAAAAAGAGAGAGAATAAATGGTCCATGACAAAAGGCAAAACATCTTGCTTTAACCATTGAAATTGTTCTTATACGAAAGCCATTGAAAATTCAAAACTCCTAAACAATAATGCTAGAATTGAAATGAAAGATTCAAGCTTTTTTCAATTAGCTTGATCTATATACACATGGGAAACGACTTTCTTTTGCAACCGCTCATTTGCTCGGGTAAGCTTAATGGCACGTTCTTGATGTCGTTCAGCCTTCCTCTTAAGTCGTCCAATCTCTGCCCGATTAGTGACTTTTACAGGTACATCTGGTATCTCTAGAAGCAATTCCTTGGGGATCTTATGTTGCTTGATGTATTCGAGCGAGGCATAATATTTCCTCTCTCTTCTTTTCAACTCTTCTTCAGGCCACGTCGATTTGTCTGGGGGGCACATATCCCACATTGACTTGACCAAATTGACCATGTCTTCTTCATCTTAGTCTTTGTAAGTGAAATTGGCCCGAAGTGGATCTTCTTCTAATGCTGGTGGTAGCTCCTGCATGACTTGATACTGACGACCAACTCTGGACGGATGATATTCGGTTGCACCAGTAAATCCCAACAAAGGGACTGGTCCGATGCCTGCACTTGTAAGCCTTGCTTCTCGAACTTGGAACCATTTAGCATGCCATAAGAAACTATTGGGATCGGGATTTTTCATGAAACTAACCACTCGGAGTAATGATAATCTGGAGCATGTTTTTTCCTTTCCTCAAACTTTAAAATTGGGTGGCCTAATTCAGTAACTTCACGAATAGCCATCAAAATTCCAAAACCCTTTATATGAGAAAGAAACCATATTTGCAACAGCTCAGGGGGAGCATGTAAGACCTTTTCCCCATTTTCTTTGTATCGGGTAAGGGAAAGAAATGTTTCGACTAAAATAGTATTGACATAACTCATCCCTACACACACTTGTTTAACCACCCAAACAATCGAGGGAGCAATAGCATTTTTGCAATGAGGAAGGATCATGAACCCAAAGAAAGCTAAGAGAAAAATCTTACCCATTTGAAAAGATGTGCCATTTTTAAAAACATTCATGTAAAAATGAATAAGGGCAAGTGTTGCGATATGCTTTCAGAACTTTCCTTATTCTAGATTCTTTTCTTCTCAAGAAATCGGATAGAATAGATGCAAGCTCTACTCCGATAAGTGGACTAATCAATTCCAATCCCAAAGGCTTCCTAATGGCAATACTATATTCTTCCAAAGTAGGAGTAAGCTCATGCTTGCCAAATATAAAAGTGGATGTCTCTGGGCACCAGAAGTGGGCCAGAGCTTGAATTAGACCCCATGAACTTCGATTATCATTAGCGGAAGAAGGCGGCCGATCTTGGACTCAACAAAATCGCGGCCAGTTCGGTCCAACTTATCCCACCATACGCTCAGCTCGACTTTAGGAGCAAGAACAAGTCGAATGTCGTGTTTTCCCATGATATATAGACCAAAATTGATTTGCAACCTATTGTCATGGACCAACAAAAATTACAATGATGTAAATAAATTGCAAAGAGTTTAGAAAACTTACTGCATAGGTATATGAGAGCAATCGCATACACATGCGCGTGAAAAGTGGGCTCGATTTCTACTCTAAAAGGCTTAGCAAAGTAGAGCTATAAGGATGATCGGACTAGCCTCAAGCACGTGTACTAAGTCGGGTCCTTATGACTCTAGCACAGTCAAAGAGTCGACCCGGGTCGCAGTCTTGCGGACATGGGTGAATACTCTCAACACCAAGAAAGAAATTTTGGGGTTAAGGTAGGCGACTCATATCGCGGGCATGCGGTCGAAGTGGTATCTTCTTCAACACCATCCTAAGTAATCCTATGTGGCCCAGGTCCGGCGGCGGGTTGTGTGTGCCAAGTATAGTGCTAAAACTGTAAAGCATACACAACAGTTTAGATCAAACAACAATTCCAAATAAAGCAATTAAACACTCAAAATAAAGACCAACCTGCAAAAACAATTAACACATGTGATAAGGACATAAATGGAAATCTCACTGCCAAGCAATTTTTTTTTTAAAGAAGAAAACAGTCCTAAGTCTACTAGAGTTCTTTGAATTAAGTCCCCAGCGGAGTCGCTAAGCTGTCACGACCTCCCCGAAGGTGCACCACCTAGGGTTCGGCTAATGGATTGCAAAACTTAATTTAGCTCAAGCTCTCCCAAGCTCATACCAATTCACGACTTAGGTTTAAATTATTAACATGCCAAATTGATTTCAAAATGGAGTCACTACTAATCTATTTATGGTAGGTCAATTAGAAACCCATGTAAAATACTGGGAGTCATATTTTACCCCTACGAATAAGAGATTTTGAATTCGGGGACTTGAGAACTATTTCTTTCTATTTCAAAATAATTTGCAGGCAGCTTGAATTGAACTTATTCCCTAACATGTAAGGTGATCATGCGAGTGCGCATACATCAATGGAAATGCTAAATGAAATAAAACAATAAACAAAATTGACCTATAGAAGTAAATCAACAAGAAAACTATTCATTTTTTGATTTTTTTATATGAATGCAATGCATGTAATGAAAAATTGATTATGTATGCAATTATCTTAATGCAAATCTAAATGCAATGATTTCAAGATTACTTAATGAAAATAATTATCTATAATTAAATAATATTTAATTTATACTAGGAACTAAACTAATCCCTAATTTAAACTAAAACATTATCTTAACTACGGATAATATCTTTAAAACATGAAAACCAAACTAATATGCAAATGCATGAAAGTCTAAACCTAATGACATGACCTAATATGATATTAATTTGGACTAAATGACGTGTTGTCTAACTAAGTGAATTAAATAACATGCAAAGGTTTTTTTTAAGCATTTTCTTATTTATTTAAATGAAATTCGAAATTAATTAAACTAATTAAATGTGAAAACCTAATCTAACATGATTCCTGAATTTCTAAATGTATTACTCTATCATGGTATAAATGGACACGCAATGATATTTTAACTAAATTAATTAACTACATGTAACTATCTAGATGATGTATGAATGATTTTTTTTATTTTTTAAGTTTTATCAATGGAAATTTGAAATTAAATAAATGCCTAAATTAAAATTTTAAGCTATTACTCTAATATAGCTAAAAATGCAATTCCTAATTAACATGCATGAATAATATGCAATCTTCCAAATTGACATGATATTTAATGTACCCAGACTAAATGTTATGACATGACTAATAATGCAACCTAAAATGAAAAGAAAGATTAATGCTATGATATGCATATGATTTTTATTTTTAGTTTGAAATAAACATGAAAACTAATTTTAACATTCTAATTATATTTAAAAATGCAACTCAATATAATCTAAATGCAATTTAATCTAAAAATAAAAATGCAATTCTATCTAAAGTGCAATTCTATCAAATATGCAATATAACATGGAATGCAATCTTTTTGGTATTTTATGAATTAATTTAAAAAATGCAACTAAATCAACAGGTCGTATCTCGGACATGAGATCGAATAGGTCGATTTGACGTGCGGTCACGAGTCGTATCTCGCGCGGGAGATCAGACTATCGACCAATGCACAAATTCACAAAAAGAACTAAATTAAATCACAACTAATAAAGCAAATTATCTAAAAAATAACAAAATGCATAAGCAAATTAAACATGATGCAAGAACTTTTATCGCAGAAAAATGTTTCTTTTGATTTACTTTTATCATTAAAACATTAAAAGAAACTAGATAAATAAATAGATAAACATAAAGGGAACCGGTTCAGGGGTTTGAAGCGAGTCGGGTTTTACCCCTGACCCGCACGGGAGTCCAGGTCGAGAAGGCCTCAGGGAGGCTTGGGCCGACGACCAAACTCAGCCCAAGCTCCCTATCCTCATCTTTCCTCACACGCGAGCCCACACGGCCCCCCTTTTGCTTTCACACGTGGGCCTGACATATTTCGGCCCATTCTTTTGTCTTCTTCACGTAGGCCCGTCTCGCCTCGGACAGACTCGGCCCAGCCCCCCACGCGTCCAAACCCGCGAGCTCCTGTTCATCATCTTCATCCCCGCGTGCCCTCCATGGACGACCTGCAACAAGGAGACGGCGGCCCTTTGCTCGCGGCGAGGCCACAGCAGGCGATGCCGACGCCAAGACAGAAAAAAAAAAAAAACTCCCCGACGGCCTCTCAACGACACCGCATACACACGTATAGCGAAAATTACAGAAATACAGAGCGAAATCAACAAAGCATATACGCGAGGAAATCGGCACAATGGCAGAGGGTTCAATCGCAAAGGGTAAAAACACGAGAAATCTAACCCTAAAATGCAACAAATCAATGAAGAAAACAGAAAAATCCCAAGGTCATAGCAACTCGACGAACCCTTGATTCAATCCTAGGACAAACTTACCTACGAACAATGGAACGGGCGAAGCGACTTTTTCCTCCTGCGTGGCCCCTTCCTCTCGGTGACTCCTTATGTCTCTTAGCCTCTCCTTCTCTCTAGAAGTCCCTCGGCCTCTCTGGAAATCTCTCTATTTGTGTTTTTCCCCGAATATCTCTGTCTCTAGAACTCTTCGAAGGAAGCTGAATGGGTGTGTGCGTGTGTTTGCTTTCTTTTTTTTTTCTCAATAATCCCCCCCCCCAATCATTGTACGTCCATTGGCTTTTTATAAAGGGGGCAGAGGAATCCCGGTCAAATCTTTTGAAGATTTGACCGAAATTTCCTGTGCTTACCCTTTTCTTTTTTTGAATTTTTTTACTTGCCGACGAAATCTTTTAATAATCAGACGCCTTCATTGGATTTTTTAAAGAATAAAAGATTTGACCGAATGTGATCTATTTTACCTTTATTATGAATTTTCATCCCCGCCTAAGAAATGCTCCTAACAACTCTATCCAAACAATAAGTTTGAAAATTTAGGTGTCAACACTAGTAAATCAGTAGTCCTTGTGAAGTGCTCAAGATCTCCTACTTCCTCATTTGTATATTGCAGAGCATACTGCTTGGACTTATTGTCTAAAAATCTAAAATGAGGGGGCATTAATGGGCCGTGATGGATGAAAACGCATCGGTTGTCAAAGAATCTTCCACCTTCGCCCACGATGACATGGGTGTGTTTTTCACCATAGGAGCCATCCCATAACACAATGGCCATCGGTGTTAATGTCGGCTACTCACATCTTGTAACGTAGAAAAGTATCTAGCTTGTGCTTCCTTGGTTTGGCCATAAGATAATTACATTGCCGATACTATTACTATTACACTTTTTATATTTTACTTAATTTAATTTTACGGTATCCACAGTTTTAGTTTTTTTTAACTCTAACTACATGAAAATTTTCATTTCATACAGACATTGACACGTAAATTCGCATATATATATATATATATATATCTCAAAATTTTTCTTTAATAATTCAAGTAGGATTTCAACTTTTCACGGGAAGGTAAAAACAAACGCGCTGAGTTCTCAAAATTTTTTAAGGTTATAATTGGAAATTACGTTTATTTCTATATCTTTAAGGAATTCCGTTAAGAGAAATAAGTTGAGGGAAGAAAAGCACCCTAAAATAAATATAGTCAGGGCGTAAATCCTTTACAAAGTCGTGCTTCCAAGGAGGCTACTAATTGTCCTGCAATGAATGATAGAGCACAGCATTGACGATCACCGGTAAAAAATCACCGGAAGAGAGCTGAATAAACTTTTGAATTTTCAATGGGTGTAAATTTTCGAGATGAGTTGTACATTTAGGTCATTAACCGGATGATTTATATTGACCCCGAAGTATCCGATCTTTAGTCTATATACGACGTTGAAAAGTTTCTCGGATTGGATAGTTTAGGATTTATTGTTTATCTTTCAAGATTGAGGGAAAGAAAACTCATTTGATTAAGGTAATATTTTGGCTACATGCTAATAAGAGCGCATATAAGTCTTATTTTCTATTCACTTTATAATATGTATTTTGTATGTAAAGTATAGCTGTTATTGTCAACATTCTTTGCGAGTGTCGTGGCGGACACGTAAATATAATTCTATAAATGTTTCGCCCTTTTAGTGGCTGAAAAGTAAGGAAATAAATGAAGAAGAAAGATAATATATCAAAAGGAAGTGGACTTGTTTGTTGCTGGTAAGACGCCCAACCATGACGTGGAGAGAGCGGAAGACACGTGGAGACAGTGTAGGAAGAAATTTCCTACGAGAAAAGACTTATTTTAAATGTGAAAATGTTATCTATTGAATTTGCAGGTGAGTAAAAGGGGTTTCAATTCAAGCTGGACACGACTCCGGGAACTTGAGTTGGGGTCCACCACCTTCAATTTCTTGACTTGCATGCCTTTGTTACGTTGACTGACTTGGGCTTTTCTATATAGGGCGAGGCGACTCCAAATTCTTCCATCAAACGAGGTTCGAGGTTCACCCCCCTCTTTTCAAATCCCTCTTTTCAAATCTTTTCATATTATGCCTCCTGCAAACACCAAGCGATTCTTTGCCAATTCCCTTTACCAAAGACAAAAGTCGACATATTTTGAAGATCTTAGCTCCATGAATTTTTGTGGAGTGTTGCTCCTTACTCTTGCTCTATTGCAGGCGATGACTAGCAATGTCGAGTTGAGTAATTTTCAGTGCGTTGCTTCATCCTGTGATAACATTCGCAATATAAGTTACCCGTTTCAACTGAAGAGTGATCCAAAAGGATGCGATGACTCTAAATACGAGCTAACTTGTGAAAATAATCACACTGTTCTATACAACCTCAATGATCGGTTCTATGTGCAATCTATCAATTATTCCACCTCCACAATTAGATTGGTTGAAGATGGGTAGCAAAAGGATAATTGCTCATCTCTCCTCCGTCGTTCATGGATGAGCTGTGACTTCCTTATGGATCTAGTTGGCTCATACGGCCTTTACATGTCAGGGGTAGTGGTCATTGTCAACTGCTCAAAGCCAGTTAATTCTCCATTTTACATCGCTACCCGTCCATGCCTTGAGGCGTCGTACACGCCTAATGCGTCGTCGAAATGGAACTTGTATGCTTTGGTCAATCCACAAGTAAGGACGTGATGGAATTTTGCTCCATCCGCAGTTGGACGTGGTCAGCAAAGCTTAGGAGCCTGGAGCTAATCAATAGTAGCTCCTACAACTACAAGCAAATCCATGAATTCATGGCCGATGGATTTGATCTCGTCTTTGTTCGATACAAGAATGCGTTTTTTTGCTATCTTGATATCTATGGCCACTTTCGTTTCTGTAACTACTTTTATTCCTGGAGATTTTATCTATATGGCTTGCCTAAAGGTCCAAGTCAGGTTTGCGGATCCATCTACTACGAGGGCGGTAAGTATTGGTCGTCGATGAAATTTTGCGGTAATCTTGCATGGTTTTGTGCATTTTTTCAATTACTACTTTCTCTTCAAAATTGGAAAAATGAAAAGAATATCTAATATCCAAGAAAATTATAAAAAAGATATATATGTGTAACACCCTGGGCCTCAACTATATAGATATTGTCCGCTTTGGACACTAAGTTCTCACGGTTTTGTTCTTGTCAGGGCAGCCCATACTACCCCCGAGAAAACGCGTCTATACAATTAAGGGGCCCAATGCCTTATAAGTTGGCCCCAGGACTCCCCTTTAGGCGATGTGGGACAAGAGGAGTGCCCCCCTTTGCTCGCATCCGGGGACCGAGGCACGGATGCACCACCATCCCTCCTCCCCGCGCACCGCGGCCTTGGGACGTCACACTATATGTAACATTCCTAGTCCCACATCACCTAGGGAGTAAGCCTTAGGGTGGCTTATATGTAAGAGGTCCACCCTTAACCATCGACAACGCGTTTTCCCGGGTTGTGCGCTCGTGAGTTGCCGCCAAGGGCCGCGAGGATGGTGGACCCGAGGAAAAACAAAGCCGTGAGGTCGAGGCCGTAGCTGGGATGGCGGTGCATCCACGCCAGTGCGGTAGGGCCAAAGCGGACAATATTGTTGGTGGTAGGGTTGAGGAGGACGTTACATAATGGTATCAGAGCCAACTCCCGACAGTATGTGGGGCCACAGCGAGGACGCTGTGCCGTTGAGGGGGGAATATGTAACATTCCTAGTCCCACATCGCCTAAGGAGTAAGCCTTAGGGTGGCTTATATGTGAGAGGTCCACTCTTAACCATCAACAATGCGTTTTCCAGGGTTGCGCGCGTGCGAGTTGCCGCCAAGGGCTGCAAGGATGGTGGACACGAGGAAAAACAAAGCCGTGAGGTCGTAGCCGTAGCTAGGATGGCGGTGCGTCCGCGCCAGTACGATAGGGCCAAAGCGGACAATATTGTTAGTAGTAGGGTTGAGGAGGACGTTACAATATGATACTGCAAGTCAACAATGTTAAGAATTTGAAGAATTTTGGGAGCTACACATAACTTTTTACTATCAAATTGAAGGACTTGTAAGATTCGCCAAAAACCATAAAGAAAAGAAAAGAAAAGAAACAGACGGTAGAAGCCATCCCCTAACAGACACTATAGTAGCCGCACATATGCACGTGCCTATATTATAACTCCTTTCCATGAAAGGGAAAAAAAAGGATTGTTGGCGTGGAATTTACATTCTCTTATTTTTGCAAATGCATGTATCCCACTTCTCCTATCATTTTGGAAAAAGTAGCTTGCTATTACTCTGTTTTCTCTGTTTTACATACTTCTTTTCTTTCAATTCCTTTTAACGCCATTTTTATTCCTTCCATAGGCGTCAGTGATGATGTTGCAATTTGGACTACTGTAGATTTTATTATACCATTAGGTAAGCCGCAATGATTTGTTCTTGCAATAATTAAATAAACAACTTATTCTGACCTATCGAAATTTCTTCAGTCCTTTTCTGTGCAGCAAAATTCGTAATCGGGATGCCTTTCTTTGCCATATTTTTAATTTACAAGTACAGACGAAGGCACCTGGCAATGGACAAGAACATTGAAGATTTTTTGCAAGCTCATAACAACTTTATGCCCATAAGGTACTCTTACTCGAATATTAAAAGGATCACCAAAAACTTTAAGCACAAACTAGGTGAAGGGGAGTATGGTTCTATGTACAGAGGAACGCTTAGAAGCGGCAACGAAGTGGCCATTAAGATTTTAAAGCAGTCCGAGGGCTATGGTCAAGATTTTATCAGTGAAGTGGCTACTATTGGAAGAATTCACCATGTTAATATAGTGCAACTCATCGGCTTCTGCTTTGAAGGCTCGAAACAAGCTCTCGTGTATGATTTCATGTCATATGGATCTTTGGATAAGCACATTTTCACCGTGGAAGGTGATAAGGCCCTTGATTATAGGAAAATTTATGAGATCACACTTGGTATTGCAAAGGGGATTGAATACTTACATCAGGGGTATAACATGCAAATATTGCACTTTGATATTAAGCCTCACAACATCCTTTTAGACAAGAATTTCATTCTGAAGGTTTCTGATTTTGGACTCACAAAACTTTATCCTACTGATCGTATCATAGTCTCAATGAGTGCTGCAAGAGGAACCTTAGGATATATGGCACCTGAGTTGTTCTACAAAAGCATTTGTAACAACCACGCGGGAGGGTCATGGCCCATCCAACTCCAGGCCGCGGCTAGCCAACGCCCAGCCACGCGCGGCCCAGCTGAGCTGCGTTCCAGCCCAGCGCTCGGGCGCAGCTGGACAGCAGCCCACCCGCCTCTCCCTCTCTCCCTGCCTCCTCTGTTTTCCCTTACACATGCGCGCAGCACGACCGATCGGGAAGCTTGCCGTGTGGGCCCCACGCCGGCGACACGCCCGGGTTTTCGGTCGAGGCCTGCTACAGGAGCCCTGGGGAGCCAGTCGGGAGTGACCCCGGCCAATGGGAGCTCGTCTCGGGTCGCATCTGGCGGCCAAGCTTCTCGGACACGCTACCATCCCCTGTTTTTCGTCCGCTCGATGAGCCATCTTTGAAGCCGCGTTTCTCTCACCTCGGATCTCCGTTGGAGGCGTGGTTGGTGCTGTTGGAATTGTTGTGAAGTGCTCTTCACACAGCTATCGACCGTCACGGCTGACTCGAGCCACGCCGTCGCCGGTGAGCCGCCGAAGTCAGCCACTCGCAGCTCCCTCCCCTGTTTTGCTGGTAGGCTGTTTAAGCTGCAAATTACGATTTTATCCATTTTCTTCGATATTTAGCTTGATTCGTTGATTCCATTGGGTTTGTAGACGTAGTTAAACCCTGGATTAGCCTTTGATTTCACTTAATTTGGTTGGGTATTGGCCGATTTTGAGATTGAACTCGGCTTGCCCCAATTTTATCAAAACCGAGCCCTAGCTCTTCAATCCGAAAAATCACGGCTACCCACTCTCAATTGACGCTTCCAATAGAGTTGTTTGAGTGTTGTGAGTGTAGTTTAGGAAGAATTTTGGTTCGATTTGGTCTTGGGTGGAAGGATTTGAGCCATTTTGTTGATTTCCTCTTCCCTCGCACCGAACCGCCGCCCTTTCTCCTTTGAAGCTCGATTTTTCCTTCCTCCGACCACCTCAACCTACGTTCTTGGTGTCAATAGAATCGTATGGAAGTCCTCTACAAAACCCCTAAGGTTTGGGTCTCGGTTTTGCATGTGTGTGAAGAAATCCAGTGAAAATCGAGCGAAGGTCACTCGGCTCGTGCCTAATGTGAGGAATTCGGATCTGCAGGAGGAAGCCGCGCATGTGGGCCTTTCACATGTGAGTTGGGCCGAGCTGTGGGCTTCGTCCAGCCCAATCCAAGGAGAACCCGACCTGTTGGCCCGCAAACAGAAAGAAGAAATAAGGGAATAAAAACAAAGAAAGGAAAAGAAGAAAAAAGAAGAAGAGAGAAATAGAAAAATTAATTCGCGAGTCGCTGTGGTGATTTTGAATTTGGCCAAGGTGAGGGAATTTCCTAAATTGCCCTTAGGCATGCCTTTGTGCTAGTTATTTATGTGCATTATATTATTATCTTTAATGCCTTTAATATTTTTAGTATTATTAATAAATTGTTATTAGTATCTATTAATATTATTATATTGTTGTGGTTGCTAATTTAGTTAATTGTTAATTATTATTTTATTAGTTTAGTTTTATTATTATTATTATTATTATTGAGAGTTGGTTAAATTAGTATTATTTAGCCAAGTGATTGGTTTATGAAACCAAGATTGAGAAATTGAGAAACATGATGAACTACAAGCCAATTTGAACGGCTTTAGTTAGTTTCTTCGAGTACGCAATTTATTTATTTAATTACAACAATTTATTTATTTAACACCGTAATTATTTATTTAAAGTCCAGTATTATTATCTTACTGCGATTGATTATTTATTTAGACTAGGTGACTAGTTTAGATCGATGAGACTTGGGATTATACTGGACTTGAGCGACGGACTAGGAATTTTTGGGACTGGTGTGACTTTAGCAAGTTGTTTAGTGACAAATTAGGGACCCTAGGGCCGGGGTAAACCTAATGGCGGGATAGAGAATTAACTTGTTGAGATACCTAGTATCTCACCCCACCACCCCAACCCATCCCTAGGTAACAGTGATGGACCCTGAGGTTAACGTGGAGATCGAGGAAGAGGTATTGGGAGATGACACCGATGAAGATAATCTGCCTTTGGAAGAGCTCGAGGAAGAAGAACTAGAGGAAGAAGAGCCCGAGGAAGAAGAACCAGAGGAAGAAGAACTAGAGGAAGAAGAGCCCGAGGAAGAGGAACCAGAGGAAGAAGAACCAGAGGAAGAAGAGCCTGAGGAAGAAGAGTTTGAAGAGGAAGTGGTGGACGATGGACCAATGCAAGCTATGCACGACATGGTGATGGGTTGGCGTCAGGAGTTTGACCAACAGTTGCAACTCCGGGAACCTACACCCAAGCCCGCAGATCAGGGATGAATCATAGACAGGGTTGAGACCCCCTCTGGAATAGTAGCAGAAAAACATGAGACTACCATCTAGGAATGGAACCTTCTACTAAGGAGATGGGTCGATCATCAGTATTGGGAGCACTACGAAGGCGAGGTCGGAGGTCCACTAGTCTGCCACCAGGGACATCATGAGGCACCGACAGGGGTGTATGATTATTGGAACCCGAACTTGGGTTACAGCGACCAACCCGGCGACCAACCCAGAGGCATGGTCATAGGTCCCTAAGATTGGTGGTATAGGTTGAACTATGGGACCCAACTTTTGAAATTGTACAGTATCGGGGTATACCGGGATAGTGCGCACGGATATGTATACGCCTTGTTGGACGAAAATTTTGGGAATGTATATTATTACGCTTTTGTGTGCCTACTTTGATTTTCAATTGAGGACCGTGACTGAGTATGGATCAAGGATTCACGAAAATTGACAGGGCTGTTCACGCGCACCGGTCTCGGGGCATGACAGCATTGGTGATGTATCTTATAAAGTTGATGTCTATAGCTTTGAGATGTTGCTCATGGAAATGGCAGGTCGAAGGAAAAATGTGAATGCAAATGCAGAATACTCAAGCGAGATTTATTTTCCGTTATGGGTGTACAACAAAGTCAATGAAGAAGAAAGTGTTGAAATGGAATAAGTTGTAGAAAAGGAAAGGGAGGTGATAAAAAGAGATGATAACAGTTGCACTTTGGTGTATACAATTATTCCCTGACCATCGACCTCCAATGAATAAAGTCTTGCAAATGCTTGAAGGTGATATCGACAAGATTCAAATGCCTCCAAAACTGCTTCTTTTCCCACAAGATGAGCTAGTTGACGATGACAAAGTTGAGACGGAATTAGAAACATTCTCAACTTCATCAAGCACTCCCATAATACTGACAAGCTCCCCATTTGGAGATAGCAATGACGTTTAGAGGATCATGTATGGTTTGATTGGAAAAGCTTTGTTTCCCACAATATAGTATTATGTTAGGAGGGAAATAAGCTAGTTTAACTTGCCAATACTTGCATTTTGTTTTCCTCTAGCTCCTAGGTTAATGTTGTGTTCTTGTACTTCATATATTGTTCCACTCTCTTGCATCGTCTTTAGAAAGACTGAACAAATTGGTAAGAACAAGGAAAAAATGCTAGGGAAAGAGAATGGATATTGAGAATTTTATCTGTGATTTTGCTTCTTAACGCACTACTATCAAACATATAGCTTTTCCATAAATAAATTGCTAGTGTCCTCCCTGACTCGGTGTGAATCACTCTCTCTTCCTGGCATGACTCTCAAGCCGCAAAGTAATTTTTATTTGTGGGGTTTGCATCTAAAAGCCGATCAGCATTTGGCTCCCGAAATTCAAAATTTTTTTTCACTTCTTGCAACAAAATTTTTTATATTCACTCTAATAGTTATACTTTTGCAGAGTCTTGTATCCTCATTTTGATATATTTGAGTGTTGAAAAAATATAAGAAATCATTGCAGACAAGAAAAAATCATTGGGTTTATCTACGAACCACGAATTTATTGCTCCATCCAAATGAACAAATCAGAGGCTTTAAATAAAATGGATTCATGGTGTTGTGACAAAACCGACGTACGATGTCGTGACATTGAGAAGAAGTTTTGAGGCAAGCTGGATTTTTTTTTTTATCTTATTCGTCAAAATTACACATCAATTTTCCTATGGTCATGATTCATTGGGCGAAGAAAGAAGATGGAGAACAAGAAGGGAGGAGGAAAAAGACGAAGAGAAAGATTAGAAAGAAGTGATGGGAACGGGGTTCAGTGGGATCTGTTTGTTGACTTGACCGGATGTAGAAACCAACAATCACGGCAAGAGAGTGAAAGAAACTTTTGAACTTTCAATGGGTATGAATTTCCAGGATGGCATTATATATGGAGGTCCATTAAACATGTGACTTTTACTTACTCCAGAATTTCCAATCTTTAGCCTATATAAAATATTGAAAAATTTCTCAAAATGGATCGATTAGGATTTATTAATTATCTATCGAGAATGAGAAAAAGAACCAATTTGATCAAGGCAGTATTTCAGATATGTGCTAATAGGAACGCATATAGGTTTATTTTCTGTTCCATTTATAATATATATATTGTACATAAAGTATAGTTGTGTCGTCAACAATTATAATGAGTGTTGTGGAGAACGCACTAATATAATTATATCAATGTTAAAGCCTTTTCTTAACTCCAAAGTAAGGGCTACATAGGACATGATTAAAAATTTTTTGTCACTAATTAATTTTAAAAGCGAGAAAGCATGATTCTTTGTGAGCTTCCAAAAAGCAAGTTTGTCGATTCCTCCTGTTTTCTTACTTTTGAACTCTCTGTTTTGCGCAAAGCTCAATAAACTAAAGAGGCCATGTGACAAGAAATCTACTTTACTTAAGTAACTCAATCAACCTCACATCCTTAATCAATTTTTTTAAAAAAAAGTTGGCTCACCGTGTCAATCGATTAGATTTAGTTAGAAGTGAGGATGAACAGAGAAATGTCACTGATTTGAAGTGATTGCACCAATATCACGCACTAATCTCCGATCCACATTAAAGGAGACTGGGGTTGCTTTTTTCTTCAATAATTCTAAAAGTATGTATCTCTTCTGATTCTAGCTAAGAAAGAAATCTCCTGTATCTTGCTCGTCAATCATTAGGGTGATTAAATTTTCAATGAAGAAAGTCATTATTGCTTCAAATTGTCCCTACATAAAGCCCATCTTTACATAGATGTACTAGCTTAAATTGACAGTCGATCAACTATAGTTATAGACAGCTACAGTAGAAAAATCTATGATTTTGCATTTGAGTGTAGTATAGGAGAGGATACTTTATGTAACTACTATGCACATAAACTATTGCAAATTTTTACATTTTAAGTTACGAAAAGGATTTTCTGAGATTTGCTTGACAAGATACGTTGTCATTCATGGCTAGATCGACAATGGCATCATGCAATATATTAATACTTTTTTTATAAAGATTATTTATTTCATGTGATGATTCCACCATGTAGCAAATTGAATGACGTCCAAAGTTTGTGACATAATTCAGCAAATGGAGTATATGTACGATGGAAAAGAGAAAATTCATAGTTGTTGGAGAAGAAGAAGGAAGAAAAAAACGATGAAGAAAATAAGAAAAAAAGATAGCGAGTGCATCAGAAGGAAGTGGACTCGTTTGTTGATGCTTAATGGGGTGTGGACCCAAGAATCCTGTGGAGAAGGTTGATCACATGTGAAGAAAAAAAGAACACTCATTTTTTAATGTTTGATGGGTGTAAACAGAAGTTCAGTTCCGTCCACCTCCTTGATTTCGTGCCTTTCGTCCATCTATTACGTTGATTGACTTGGGCTTTTCCATAGAACCAGGCGACTCCCATGTCGAGTGTGGCTACTTATTCTTGTTCTATTTCTAATGATAACTAGCAATGTCAAACCGAGTAATTGGCGGTACATTCCTTTATCCTATCCATATAAACTAGTCGTTTCAACTAAAAAACATCGAGATGACTTATTTTACGAACTGACTTTTGAAGATAATTGTATTGTTTGGTACTTGTGTGATGGCCAACTTTACGTACAGTCTATCAATTATTCCACTTATGAAATCAGATTGGCCGACGGTGGGCTGCAAAAGAATAATTACTTGTCTCTCCCTTGTTGTTCCTAATCATTAGACATGCATGTCGCAGGTGCACCTGGTCATGCTAA
Source organism: Melaleuca alternifolia (assembly GCA_019926035.1). Taxonomy (NCBI): domain Eukaryota; kingdom Viridiplantae; phylum Streptophyta; class Magnoliopsida; order Myrtales; family Myrtaceae; genus Melaleuca; species Melaleuca alternifolia. Next base: position 69,933 of record JAGKPW010000176.1, on the reverse strand, counting down.
AATCTTGTTAGTTCTCCATTCTACATTACTATCCGGCCCTGCATCGAGGGATCATACTTATCCAATGTGTCATTGAATTGGAACTTATATGCTCTACACAATCCAAATGCTACGTAAATTGAGGGATTTTTGCACCATCCGCAGTTGGTGGTGGGTATCGAACGATTTTGTTGGTTCTAAGCCAATTAATATTAACTCCTACGACTACAAGCTAATCCATAGCATTATGGCCGATGGATTTGATCTCCTCTACTTTGGTCCATCAACACAAAAGAATACTTTATTTTGCTACTTTGATTTGTATTGATAATTTCAATTCTGTAACTACCGTAATTTCCATAGATTTCATGTGTGTTCATCAATTTTGTAACTACCGTGATATTGCTCTGCTACGCCAGTAAGCATCAGTTGGCATTGGCATTAGAAAGACGATGGAGAAGAAGAAGGGAGGAGGAAAAAACGAAGAAGAGAGATTCGAAGGAAGTGATGGGGGAGAGAGAAAGAGAGTATGATATATTTGTTGACTTGACGTCCTGTGGAAACCAACAATCACGGGAAGATAGCGGAAGAAACTTTTGAATTTTCAACAGGTGTAAATCGACGACTTTCATCATCCATGCAAGTCATTAAGCGGTTGGTTACATTGACTCCAAAGTCTCCGATCTTTACTCTATTTGAAATTTTTTTCAGAATGGATGATTTAGGATTTATTTTATATCTTTGAAGAATGAGAAGAAAAAGCTCGTTTGATTAAGGTAATATTTTGACTACGTGTTAATAGGAGCAGATATAAGTCCTATTTTCTGTTTAATTTACAATATGTATTTTGTACACAAAATATAGTTATTATTATCAACATTCTTGATAAGAATTGTGAAGGACGCGTCAATATAATTTTATAAATGCTTTGCCCTCTTAGCCACTTAAAAAATACGGAAAAAAACAAAGACGGAAATAAGAAGAAAGATCATATATCGGAAGGAGGAGGACTTGTCTGTTGCTGGTAAGAGGACCCCACCATGGCGTGGAGAGAGCGGAAGACACGTGAAGATCGTGTAGAAAGAAATTTGAATGTGAAAATGGTTATCTTTTGAATTTGCAGGTGATTAAAGGGGGTCACAATTCGAGCTGGACACATGACTCCAGGAACTTCAGTTGGGGTCCACCACCCTTCATTTTTTACTTGCATGCCTTGTTCCGTTGACTGACTAGCGCTTTTCTATATAGGGCCAGGCGACTCCAGAGTCTTTCACCAAACGAGGTCTGAGGTTCACTTCACTCCCCCTTTTTTCAATCTTTCCATATTGTCTCTTGTAAACGCCAAGCGATCCTTTGCCAATTTCTCTTTTTCCCAAAGACAAAAGTCAACATATTTGAAGATCTCAGCTCCATGAATTTCTGTGGAGTGTTGCTCCCCATTCTTGCTCTATTGCAGGTGATGATTACCAATGTCGGGCCAAGTAATTCGCAGCGTGTTGCTTCATCATGTGGTGATATTCATAATATAAGTTACCCGTTTCGATTGAAAAGTGATCCGAAAGGATGTGGTGACTCTAATACGAGCTAACTTGTGAAGATAATCGCACTGTTCTATATGTTCTTGATGATCAGTTCTATGTGCAATTTATCAATTATTCTACCTCCATAATCAGATTGGTTGAAGATGGGTTGCAAAAGGATAATTGCTCCTCTCTCCCCCATTCTTCATGGACGGACAATGACTTCTTTCTGAATCTAAATAAGTCTTACATCACTTTTTGGCCAAGTAAAGTTGTCATTGTCAATTGCTCGAAGCCAGTTAATTCTCCATTTTATATCGCTGCTGATCCATGCATTGAGGGGTCGAACACACCTAACGCGCCGTTGAAATGGAACTTGTATGCTTTGGTCAATCCAAAAGCTAAGGATGTTATGGAATTTTGCACCATCCGCAGTTGGACGTGGTCAGCAAAGCTTTGGGGCCTGGAGCTAAACAATAGTAGCTCCTACAACTACCAGCACATCCATGAATTCATGACCGATGGATTTGATCTCAGCTTTGATCCATTCAAGATAGAGACGGCGTTTTTTTGCTACGTTGATTTCTACCGCTACTTTGATTTCCTCAACAACTTTTATTCCCAAAGATCTTATCTGTATGGCTTCTTCAAAGGTAGAAGTCAGGTTTGCGGATTCATGCTCTACGATGGCGGTAGGTATCGGTCGTTGGTGAAATTTTACTTTAATCTTGCATGGTTTTGTGCACTTTTTCACTTACTACTTTCTCTTCAAACTTGGAAAAATGAAAGGACTATATATATATATATATATATATATATCTAGTTGGTATCAGAGCCAAGGGGGGTGAATGTGGTGTATTCTCTTTGGATTCCATACTGAGGCACCGTGAGTATCTCTGCACATTTTACCAAAAAGGACCGTTGTGGTAACGCTGCAAAGCCCGACAGATAGGGTTGTAAGACGTTTCAGCCAGTGTCCTATTTCCCAAATTACTAAGCAGAGAGAAAACACAGTCATAACCATGGAACCAGACAGACGCTCCATATCCTCTTCTAGTTCGGTAGCACTAGACTCTACTGATTGTGGTATGGTGTATAGAAATGAGATAACTTTAGAAGACTTTAATAGATCTTTGAATAACTGAAAAGTACCCAAAGTCAAGGTAAACCAGATTTATTCAGATGCAAATAAATTGTTTAAGTCTTCTGATTTCATTATTCAGACTGAAGAAAGGGATGTTCCTATCCCAAATTCTTTCAAAAAACCTTCGTCTTTTAGATAAAAAGTCTATTAAAGATCATATTTCAAAGGCCAAATATCATTATCTTCACTTTGGCCTAGTCCAAATCGGTGTTAAGCCCCTCACCAAAGAAGGCCTTAACACTTCCCTTCTTCTTGTTCTTAGAGACGCTAGGCTTCTAGATTATGAAGAGTCTATCCTAGCGACCATAGAAACTAGTTTGTGTAGTGGTCCGATTTCCTTAGAATGCTACCCAAACTTTTCTATTTCTTTGCTAGATAAGAACATCCTTGACTCTCTGACCCTAGAAATCAAGACCCATAATGTTAAGATGGCTCCAGGATCAATTCCCCTGTCTCTTATCTATAGAATTCATTATAAGGCTATGAAGTCTAACTTCGACCCTAAGGCTTTCCAAAAAAGCCCCAAAGGTTCTACCCTTTACTTGCAAACTGATATTTCCGGGGCAAACACTACCATTCCCCGTTCAATAGATTGGTGCGACATCCATCTACTAGAACATTGGGAATTAGATAGTCCCGTCCCTAGGCAAATAATCCAAAATACCGACCTTGCAAACATAGTTCAGCATCCAGAAGGTAAAGTGACCATACAGTTTCCCAGAAGACAGAACTCACCTCTTACTCCAAAGAGACCTTCTTTTCATACGTCTACTTCTAAAAGATTCCTAGACCTAGGAACACCTTTTCGTCCTTCTTTAGATAGTGGCTCAGTAGATTTACAATCCCCTTTGCCACTGATTATAACCCTTCCAGACAGCACAAGAGGTTCACAAACCTCTCAAACTGCTGCTAGTCCTTCTGCACCTCCTTTACCAAACCCTACTGGTGTAGACAACACCGCAGGTTTAGCTAGACCAGTTTATACCGTACCTCAGGATTACCCTGAACCTACTTCTTCAGAAGTAGAAGCCGAGCTCAACTATATCCAAAGAGAGCTCAACGTCATAGATAGAGTTTTTGTTCCAAATAAAGAGATGCTTAATCGTGAATTCTGTTCTGATTCTAACACTGAAATCAGAACTTGGTTTTTTAATTTATTCTGTGATCATTCCAAAGCTATTAAAGACCAGTATTATGATTACATGAATCAACATGGACATCATATTCTGTTCTTCGATCGGTTTGAGGATCACTTTCTTCCGCCAAAGCAAATATGTGTCATTGACAATTCTGTCCAATGGCATCTCGATGATAATTCCATTATTACGTCTATCCATCCGCCTCTTAGAAAATTTAAATTCGACTCAGCAGGTACTGATATAGTCACTGCACCCTTCAAGACTTCGGAGAACACAGACGCCTCCGGTATCAAGAAGGTCATCGAGCAAAACAATTTTGCTAGATAGCACCTTCATACCATAGGTAAACAACTAGATAGAATAGAAACTTTAGCACTGACTCATACTGAGACAGTTGCTAGTCCAGTCCAACGACCTCTGTTTACGCCCTTTTCTATTCCTACAGTTCCAGTCTCGAGAAGTCCTGAGTTTCTCAAAGCAATAGAACTCAAAAAAGCCGCTCTCAAGGGAAAGGCCAAAGAAACCTATTCCCCAAAAGAAGAGCTTTATACTCCTTCAGCTACGCCTCAGTCCAAAGGTATTGTTTTCAACGAACCCCGTAGAGAACTCAATACCATAGAGACCAATACTTTGCCGACCTCACAGGTCAACAAGGTCACCTGGAAGGAACCAAAGAAAGTTTGGTATCCTAAGACCTCTCCTACAGACATCGGACTTGACGAAAAGTCTAATGTCTTCCAAAATAAGTATTCTCCCAATTCTATCTACGAATGGAATTTGGATGGTCTTTCTGACCACAACATGATCAATACTCTTAACCAGATGGTCATGCTTGCGAATACTTATAAAACCCAAGACGGTACGACAGATCATACCGTCGCTTATTATATTGTTGCCCGTTTTAGTGGCCAGCTCAAAGGTTGGTGGGACAACTACCTCACTGAAGAACAAAGAGATTACATTCTCAATGCTTTCAGGTTAGACGACTTAGGTCTACCTATCTTAGATAGTGAAGGTAACCCCATTCAAGACGCCGTAAATACTCTCATTTTTAGTATTTCCAGTCATTTCATAGGAGATCCTTCTCATTTCCGCAACAAGGACTTAGAATTGCTTTCAAATATGCGTTGTCGTTCTTTAGGTGACTTCCGCCAATATAAGGACATTTTCCTCCAACGAGTATTCCTCCGGCTTGACTGTAATCAACCTTTTTGGAAAGAAAAATTCCTTGCAGGATTGCCAAGATTCATTGGTGAACAAGTTCGCGATAAGCTTAGAGAGCAATACGGAGGTGATATACCTTACGATATTCTCTCCTATGGCGAACTTTCTTCTGTTATTTACAGTATTGGTACCCAACTCTGTACCTCTTTAAAAATTCAAAAGCAATTGAAGAAACAAAACAAGGCCCAAGGCCTTGGTGATTTTTGTGTTCAATATGATCCTTCTTTTGTTTCCTCTTCCAAAAAAGTCAAGAAAAAGGATATTTATTATTCCAGTTGCCCTATAGGCAACTGCACTTGCAGGTCTTTCCCTCATAAGAAAGGATCTTCTAGAAAGAACAATTTTAGACGGAAACCCTTTCCAAAGAAAGACTTTTTCTAAGAAAGAAGTCCCGAAAAGAGACTTCAAAAATTTTACTTGTTTTAATTGTGGTAAGAAAGGCCACACTTCAAAGTTTTGCCAAGTTCATAAGAAAATCAATGAACTTGATCTCGAAGAAGAAGTTCTTGATCAGATTAATCAGCTAATGGTTGACTTTGATGAAGATTTCTCTTCTGAGTCTTCTACTTCAGGATTTCAAGTCAATGATATTGAAGCTTCTTCTTCAGATTCAGAATCAGATCATGATTTAAAACAAACTCTTCAAATCAACGTCTTGACTCAAGAAGAAAAACTATTTCTTGATGCTCTAGACGAAGAGTCTGATCCTTCTATTAAATAGAAAATTTTGCATGATTTAAATCCTTCTTCTTCTATTCGGATTGAAAAAATCCCTTATAATTTAGATTTCATTCTTAACAGGAGTTCTAAACCCAAGAACAAACCTGTTAACATTAATGATTTGAGCAATGAGATTCAGAGGCAAAAAATTGAGATACAAAATCTCACACTTGCCCAAATCGAGCTTCAAAAACAGTTTCTTGACTTTAAAGAAAAGGATTTAAAAAAGAAAGGAGTCGAACAAACGTCTTCTCCTACTTCTTCTCTTAATATTAATTCTGAAACCATTGAAAGACATGACTCTCAGTTTTTATTAAATATGCTTACTGAGATTACGTCCAGGAAAATGGTTGTCAATATTGTCATAAAAATACATGATTTTATTCTTCGAACTTCAGCCCTTTTTGATACAGGCGCAGATCTCAATTGTATCAAAGAAGGTTTAATTCCTACCCATTATTTCGAGATGTCATCAGAAAGGCTACACTCAGCCAGTGGTAATAAGCTCAGAATTCGGTATAAGATCCCTGAGGCATTGGTTGTACAGGACCATGCTTCTTTCAAAACTTCTTTTATCCTGGTACAAAACATTGGCCAAAATGTCATTTTAGGTACTCCTTTTATGTCTTTAATCACTCCTTTTCTCATTACCCCATAAGGGATTGAAACTAATGTGTTTAATGGAAAAGTCATTTTTGAATTTATTACAAAGACCAAAACCAGGTCTTTGAATTCTCTTCAAGAGCACTCGATTTCCCAGATAAATTGTCTTATCCAAGACAAAGAGAATCATCTCTCTTTCCTCAAAGAGGAACTGGGACTTAAGCGTATCGAGCAAAGGCTCCTTGACCCTTCTATTTTAAACAAGATCTCTAAACTAGAGACTCTCTTTAAAACAAACGTTTGTTATGATATTCCTCATGCTTTTTGGCATAGACGAAAGCATATTGTCAATCTACCATATGAACCCGAATTCTCTGAGAAAGACATTCCAACAAAGGCAAGGCCTACTCAGATGAATCACGAGGTGATGGAACATTGCAAGAAGGAGATAAATGACCTACTTGGTAAAAAACTTATCAGGAAAAGTCATTCTCCTTAGAGCTGTTCAGCTTTTTATGTCAACAAGGCATCTGAAATCGAACGAGGAGCTCCTCGTCTTGTCATTAATTACAAGCCTTTAAACACTGCTCTTAGTTGGATTCGTTATCCCATCCCTAATAAAAAAGATTTGCTTAACAGACTCCATAATTCAAAGATCTTTTCAAAATTTGATATGAAGTCTGGCTTTTGGCAAATACAGATCTCAGAGAATGACAGGTACAAAACCGCCTTCACTGTACCTTTCGGACAGTTTGAATGGAATGTCATGCCTTTCGGTCTAAAAAATGCACCTTCTGAATTTCAAAGAATCATGAATGATATTTTTAATCCTTACTCTGATTACATTATTGTTTACATTGATGATGTCTTAGTTTTTTCTCAAAATATTGATGCCCATTTTAAACTTCTTTCCCATTTTTTCAATACTGTTAAAACTAACGGACTTTCTTTATCTCCTACTAAGATTATCCTCTTTCAGACTAAGATTCGTTTCCTAGGACATGACATTTCTCACGGTGCTTATAAACCGATAGCTCGGTCTATTTCTTTCACTGATAAGTTTCCATATGAAATTATAGATAAAACTCAGCTCCAAAGATTCCTAGGATGTCTGAATTATATCATTGATTTCTTCCCCAATATTAATATTACTTGTAAACCTTTACATCAGCGCTTAAAGAAAAACCCTCCTCTTTGGTCGATTGAACATACTAATGCTGTTCGAAAGATCAAAGCCCAAGTCAAAGGAATCCCTTGTCTTCACCTTTCTGATCCTGCTGCTTTCAAAATAATTGAGACAGACACTTCAGAAATTGGGTATGGTGGAGTTCTTAAGCAAAGAGTAAATGATAAGGAGCAAGTTGTTCAATTCATCTCCAAGCACTGGAATGAAACACAACAAAACTACTCCACTATTAAAAAAGAAATTCTTGCGATTGTGCTTTCCATTTCCAAATTCCAAGGAGACATTCTAAACAAAAAATTTCTCCTCCGCATCGATTGCAAATCTGCAAAAGATGTTCTTCAGAAGGATGTTCTTAATATTGCCTCTAAACAGATTTTTGCACGATGGCAAGCTATTTTATCTGTTTTTGAATTTGATATTGAATTTATAAATGGTAATACAAACTCTTTGCCAGATTTTCTCACACGAGAATTCTTACAGGGAAAAGGTTTCAACCATGCCTCCTAAACCAAGAGGCAAAGACAGTGGAAAGGCACCACAATTGCCTTTACACAGCCCTCCTTCTGCTTCTTCCATTCCCAGGCCCAGAGGCCTAACTCCGGTTAAATCTTGGTACGATATTGTCTTGGAAGAACACGGTCGTCAACCGGCTCTCCCAGTTTCTAGTATGGTACCAGCTCTTCCAGCTCCACGAGCTCCTATTGCTGCTTCCCCGATTCAACGGGTTCCTTCCCCTACTTTGTCTACTACGTCCAGACAACCTTTACCTAAAATAGGTGTACAAACACGCGCCTCCTCTTGTGCTCTCAGCCATCCGCAGACGCAGATGCCTGCTCAGCATCAGGTAACTTCTACTTCTTTAGGAAAACAGGTGGTTGTCACCACCCAGGGTAAGGCTTATCTCAAGTCCCCTTGGTTCCCTAAAAAACAAACCTTATCTATTATAAATGTGGATAAGGAATTTTTAGATACTGATCCTTTTGCATGTATTTCTAAATTCTTCCCGCCAAACTGGTTTTTTATGCCGCATGATAATTTTAAATATTTAGACTACTATGAGAAAATTTTGATCGAAACTGGCAGTGTAGATTTTAAACATTTCATTAAAGGAAGTCCTGACGGAACTCCAAGTTACTTGACAGCCAAAATCCTAGGGATCATCCATCCCAGAGATTGGCTCCCCCATCCTTATTCCCTAGTCAAGTTTGAATCCAACTCGACTAGCCCTCTCGTACACTGTCCTGCCTACAATTACTTTGATTATCAGCAAGCCTGGTCTATCTCTCTATACCGTCAAAACTGCCAAAGAACCCATACCTGGCTTCTTTACTTTGACGAAAATTTCAATACAGAAAATCTTCCCACTTGGTTCAAAAGCTGGTGGAGTTACTTTGGGGCAACCCATGAAATTCTTCCACCACCAGTACAGTCTTCATTTAAAATTTTCTCTGAAGACTTTTCTCCTTCTTTCCCTGAAAGTGATTTTCCCAGACTCCTGCTCTTTTGTATCTATTTCCGAATCTCCCGGGTCACTGCCTGGGGACTTGATTTCTACAAAGCACCAGGTACCTTTGGTAATACCCTGGTCCGTACACTATAGACCAAATGGTGGGATAACTTTAGATTTTATGATAAATGCTCTGATGAAGCTGTTACCAGTTGGATTTCAGCCTTTAATTTGAAGAAGACAACTTTGCCTGCTTTGGCCTATGCCCCCAGCAACAAAAAAGCACTTGTTATGGCAAGACTTGCCCAAGCAAAAGACGACGAGGAATTTCAACAAATGCTCCTCGACGTCCATTCTGATCTTCAGGAGTCACTCTCCGAACAGGGGTCGTCCGAATACCCTGATCCCTATGACAATGAAGACATGTTGAATAGGGGTCCTTTAGATTCTCTGTACGACATCAAGAAACCTTGATGATCTTTTATTTACTATTCATAAATATAATGTACTCACTGTACACTGTAGCAAAATACGCTTTACTATTCATACACTGTACTCACTGTACACTGTAGCTGTTACTGTGTAAAAAGTGCCAACGGCTCTATATTATGACGGCTCCTCTTCAGTCGAAGGCAGACGTTGTAAGCAGCAAGCAGAGACTCTCTAGAGAATCCTCTCATCTCTCTCTCTCTTCCAACTCTCAAGATTTCACTGATCTTTCTCTCTCAAGTCTAAACGAGACTCTTACACCTTCTTCTTCTTCGATCTAAACACAGATCTCCTCTCCTCCTCTTCTTCTAGAAACAGTTTTCTTATACACTCTTCCAGCTTCAACGAAGCTTTTCCCAGAACCTCCTCTAGTCAGAGTAAGCTCTTTCTCCAGATCTGAAATTTCCAGATCCGATTTTCAATATAGTACTTCTTTCTCGATCTACAACCAGATCCCCTTTCAGGCACCGAAGTTCACAAGTTTACTCCTTAGCTTGTTGATCTTCTTCTACTTTTGTAATGCACAGATCCTACGGATCTCTACTTTCCTCGTACTGTAACTTTCAATTTCATATATGAATATGTTGTTTTTCTTCTACACCTACGCACAAACCCATAATTCACATGGCTCTGCCGTGATTTGTGGTGTTTAGTGCTTGTTCTCTCTTCTTACTTAAGTTGATGTACATTTATCTTACAACACAAAAGCCCATAATTCACATGGCTCTGCCGTGATCTGTGGTGCTCAGTGTTTCCTTTTACTGCTTCTACCTTACAGTACTTTTACGCTTAATATTTATTACACTTGCACCAAGTCTTTCCGATTTTATTTAACAAGTAAGTTCGCTGGCTCACGAGAGGAATCAGAGATTTCTCTGAGACCTTCCAATCCTCTTTATCGGTGAGGCCGTGAACCGCACAGTTCGAACTATTTTGTTTTTAAAATCAAAGACTTCCACAACGGCAGGCCGAGCCGCCTAATACGCTTAATGTTGTTTCTTTACCTTGCAGCTTTATTTGTCTGTATTACTTACATTGCTCTAGTATTTCATATAATGCATAACATCCGCACTTTCTGTTTATCTTTCTGTTAATTAGCTTAGTCTTTTTCTCTTCTTTGCCTTTATCCTTGGGTTAATCTGTTGTTCTTAGTATCATATTAGAGTCCATTTCGTTATTTCTTCATCTATACCTTTCCCTCAGATCCTTGGTCCCTAGTTGGATATATATATATATATATATATATAATATGATGGTGCACGTCACAATGTTGAGCATTTGAAGGGTTTCGGGAGCTACGCATTACTCATCACTTTCAAATTGAAGGAGTTGCAAGATTTGCCAATAGAAGCAAATATGCACGTGCCACTGTAGAATTTACATTTTCTTATTTTGTGTGAGCACCTACATAACTAACTTTTTTATTGGCCAAGAATTTACATTTTCTTATTTTGTTAAAATAGTTCTTGCAATTAGTCACTTAACTGATAATTCAATAGACACTCCTTAACATTCCTTAAGAAATTGCAGAGGAACAAAATTATTTATTAAAAATTAAAAGTACCATATCCCTAGATTTGTTCTCTGCTAACCATGCAAAATGAGTTTTACTTTTAATAGTTGTATGTGAAACGAAGCTTATTATTTCCATCTATATGCAAAATGCACACATCCCACTTCTCTTATTATTTCGGACAAAGTAGCTTGCTTCTACTCTGTTTTCTCGTGAGCTCTGTTTTCCATACTTCTTTTCTTTCAATTCCTTTTCACGCCATTTATTCCTTCCACAGGTGTCGGTGATGATGTTGCAATTTGGACTACTGCAGATTTTATTGCACTGTTAGGTAAGCCACAATGATTTGTTCTTACAATAATTATAAAAATAACTTATTCTAACCTATCGAAATTTCTTAGTCCTTTTCGGTGCAGCGAAATTCGTAATCGGGATGCCATTTGTTGCCATATTTTTAATTTACAAGTATAGAAGAAGGCACTTGGCAATGGACAAGAATATTGAAGAATTTTTACAAGCTCATAATAACTTTATGCCCATAAGGTACTCTTATTCGAATATTAAAATGTTTACTAGAAACTTTAAGCACAAACTAGGCGAAGGGGGTTATGGTTCTGTGTATAGAGGAACACTCAGAAGCGGCAACGAAGTGGCTATTAAGATTTTAAAGCAGTCCAAGGGCCATGGTCAAGATTTTATCAGTGAAGTGGCTCCTATTGGAAGAATTCACCATGTTAATGTAGTGCAACTCATTGGCTTTTGCTTTGAAGGCTCGAAACAAGCTCTCGTGTATGATTTCATGTCAAATGGATCTTTGGATAAGCACATATTTGCCACGGAAGGTGATAAGGTTCTTGGTTATAGGAAAATTTACGAGATCGCACTTGGTATTGCAAGGGGGATTGAATACTTACATCGAGGGTGTGACATGCAAATACTACACTTTGATATCAAACCTCATAACATCCTTTTAGACAAGAATTTCACTCCGAAGGTTTCTGATTTTGGACTCGCAAGACTCTATCCTACTGATCGTAGCATAGTCTCAATGACTACTGCAAGAGGAACCTTGGGATATATGGCACCTGAGTTATTCTACAAAAGCATTGGTGGTGTATCTTATAAAGCGGATGTCTATAGCTTCGGGATGTTGCTCATGGAAATGGCAGGTAGAAGGAAAAATATGAATGCAAATGCAAAACACTCAAGTGAAATTTATTTTCCGTTATGGGTGAATGACAAAGTCAATGAAGGAGAAAGCGTTGAAATGGAAGAAATTGTAGAAGAGGAAAGGGAGATGATAAAAAAGATGATAATAGTTGCACTTTGGTGTATACAATTAATCCCTAACCATCGACCTCCGATGAATAAAGTCTTAGAAATGCTTGAAGGATATATTGACAAGATTCAAATGCCTCCAAAACCGCTTCTTTACCCACAAGTTGAGCCAACTGATGACGACAAAGCCGAGACGGAGTTAGAAACATTCTCAGCTTCATCAAGCGCTCCCATAATATTCACTAGTTCCCCATTTGGAGATAGCAATGATGTTTAGAGGATCATGCATGGTTTGACTGGAGTAGCTTTGTTTACCACAATGTAGTATTATGTTAGGAGGAAATAAGCTAGTTTAACTTGGCAGGGATTGCATTTTGTCTTCTTCTAGCTCTTAGGTTACTATTGTGTTCTTGTACTTCATATATTGTTCCACTCTGTTGCATCTTCCTTCGAAAGGCTGAACAAATTGGTAAGAGCAATGACAAAAATGCTAGGAAAGAGAATGGATATTGAGAATTTTATGATTTTGCTTCTTAACGCACTACTATCGACGTATAGTTTTTCAGTATAAATAATTGCTAATTTTCAATTATGAATTCTATTGTAGAGAAAATGTACGACTTAACGTACGACTATATCGTACCACTAAACACATCTTGATCATTAAAATGACCATCTCCATATGTGTTCCATTCTCTATATGTTATCCTGTGTGAATCATAGCTAGTCCAGTTAACCATCTATTAACCAAATCATTTGTTTTCTGTAAAACAGTCACTAAAAAGGGCCACAAGATTGCTCCCTTAGATATGCTTGCGAGTGTCCTCCCTGACTCGTTATGAATCGCTCTCTTTTCCTGCATGACACTCAAGCCGCAGAGTATTTTTCATTTGTGGGGTTTGCATTTAAAAGTCGCTCAGCATTTGGCTGGCCGAAATTCAAAATTTTTATTTTATTTTATTTTCTTGCACTTCATTCGCTTTGACTGAAAATTGACCGAGTCCTTGAGAAATTACTAATAGGGCCATCATATGCTTGAAGGTTACATTAGCTCTAATTCAAACGATAATAAGAAGATGAAACAATTACTTAGGGAGGTTCTATCATTTGTCAACATAATGCATTTGAGTCTTAAAACTTCCATTTTGTTCATGTTAAGTCTTAACGCTGGCAACTTGTATGCGCGTGGGTCCTTCTATCAAGCCAAGAATGCCTCCCAAGCCGCGTCTATACTGGAGAGATCATCTGCCTGTCTGTGACTATGGTAAAACCGAGATTGAATTGGAAACTCTGTCCAACTTCATCCGGTGTTCCGCCAATTTCTTCTGCATCCCAATGTAAAGATGAGATTGAGATTCATTAGGGAATCTTCCTTCCCATTAAAACAACATGGCAACGATGACCCGTTGGCTTTGAAAAACAAAATTAAGTTTTTAGTAAGCCAGGACCACTTCCATAGGCCGAAAGCCTACACTAATCAATTCATGGGATGTGTAAAGTGTTTCATGAGCCATCACATAGCTAGGATCTTGCATCCATACCCCTCATTTGTCAACACATTTTATGGCGTTATTTTATAGGAGCCACGTCGTTTTAATTTTCTTTCCTTTTTCTCCTCGTCATGACTAACCAACACGAAGATAAGCTCCCGCTCCTCGACTTTTATCCGCCCCACAATATTATTCACGTCAATGGTTAATGAAATGTTATCCTAACTATCAACACCTAGGGCATCTAAACTTTAAAAGAGAGTCGAAATTCTAACATGGTGTCTTGGATGACGATATTCTTTGGCTAATTGGTGGTTGCAAAGCGACAGAGTTCATGAAAAATAAAGTGCCAAATATCAAGATTTTTGTAATGGAAAACCAGTCAATACTGTAATAAATCCCAAAAAACTTAAAAATAAAACAATGAGCACTAACCTCTTGATCAGTCTTTATACTCACATCCACCTCCTTAGCCAACTTATCCAAGGACTTGAATGGTCGACCTGCGAACAGCGCACGCCATGCTTTATACACGTTCAGCATGATACATTAACCTGGTATAAATTCTCACGTCTGCTAACTAATCGGAGACACTCTTTACTCTCTTATCATTGCTTTGGATAGACCAATGAGATTATACAATCGCATTTATACTTTTGAGGATAATGCGAGAAAAAAATTAACGCTGCAATTCCCACATATGTTGATAAAATAAAACAAAAACCAAGTGCATGACAGATGTGAAAGTCATGCTGAAAAGAAGAGGAGGAAGAAGAAGAAGAGACTGATTTTGATCCTCAGAAGCACGACACCCATTCTCATGATTTCTTTATTCTCACTTTAGTTCTTTTCCTTTCACACACACGCACACAGAATTAAATCATGCAATGCTCATGCATTAGCAAAACGAGTCCATTAAAGTGTTTCTACCAAATTAAGCAAATCAAAGTTAGTTGGAGTGGCAATGGATAAACTAGAAAGTTTTATGATACTATCTGCGATGGAGGGTGTAAATTTATGCTTTTCTTCTTCTTTGCTCCCTTATAATAAGTTTACAATTCATAATCAAAAGGTAAAGCACACCCTCTTTTCTCTCGTAGGGCATTATAAGTCTCTGAAATTAGTCGGTTGATGATTTGGCGTTGAATTAGTGATATAGTATTGACCGTGACCTCCAGTGAAAATTATCAAAGCAGCCTTCGTGTTTCGGACAAAATTTTTTCCCGCTTCACTTATTGACGTCATGTTTAATCATTAAATTTGGAGAGTTCCACTTCTAGGCATAGCCATTTTCAGGAAATTTATTGCTTATAGCAACTCTATAGAGCAAACTAAGTTTCCTGATTTAGAGATCGCCCTCTCCACATTACTAATGTTATATGTGCTTCCACCTGGTCTCCCTTTTCATAGCTACTCTTGTTAGAGGTGACAAATGGGAAGACCCTATCAGTTTCACGATCGGATTGTGTTAGATTCATATATATTTTTGGTTGCCTCGCCTCAGATAGGGGCGTCACTTTCTTATGATATGGGTTGGCTCGTGTAGGTAATACTCAGATCAGCTTTGGGCTTGTTTGAGTTTCAGATGATCTTGATTCAAATTTTTGTGGATCCAACCAGGTCAGAATCAAATTTCGCAACTGTAGTATAGCATCAAGTCGAGGTCCACTAAGGTTTGGTTTACTCTGGGTTCGGGTTAATATCACGTTCGCTTAAGTTCAAGTTTGGGTGGGGCCAATTCCGCATTGCTCGGTAATCGAGTTTCATTGGAAGGGTTGTTGGCTTGCGCAAGTTAGGTTGGGTTCTGATTATTGGCTTTTACAGTCCATTTGGGCCAGAGCGGGGGGTCAGTTTTGGGATGAGTTGCATGTATTCATCACGTCGGTTAGGAAATTGCTACCTCTAATTCTTGTTCTTGATGTCGATCATGGTAGTACGTGAAGTAGCTGATATTGAGCATGAAATTTGGAGAGTAGATATCATACTTAAATAGGTTCATTGCAGTCACCTTTAGAGAAAGAAATTGGCAGCAAGAGCGACATTTTTGCATATCTAAAAGGAATTAGAATTTTTAAAGATTGAAAGTAGATATTCATGAATTCCCTAGAACCTAGAAAGAAAATCAGTTACAATCATTGATTCGGACCATATCAAAACACCGTAAAATGGTAATGGCTCCACTTATCCAAGACGAGATCAACTGATCTGTCCTCAACCAGTCAGTATAATCTTTGTTATGTTCTACAATCTCTCTTCCTTCAATTTCAACCCTCACAGTTTGAGACTGAGGTGTAATCTCACCATTAATAAATAAGATGAGTTCCTGACTTTTAAGAAATCTATGAATCTGAGCTCGCCACAGCAGAAAATTGTCTTATGTAAGCTTAATCGTAACGAAATTACCGATGTTAATGTGAATCGGGAAAGGATACATCGGTGTTCTTGTAGCCATCTTATCTACATATGCATACTGGATTGATTTCCAGTAAAGGCTCTAATACCATGCGAAACTTCTTTGAACTAAGAAGCTGAAGATGAGAAATCAATAAACTCACCTTCAACCTCAAATGGAGAAACGAGAGAACAACAACACAGGATCAATGGAATACAGCTCCGATCTTCTTCATTATCAGTTTATCAACTCTCTATACACGAGTATTCTTCAGCTTTCCTCAACATGAAGATGAACTCACATACAATGATTACTCTCTAGCTCACAATATGTTCATTTCGTCAGAGTTACACAGAGAGAGAGAGAGAGAGAGAGAGAGAGAGAGAGAGAGAGTTTATGGCTATATACAATTAACTTTTTACATTCTATGTCCAAACTGAAAAGGCGTTAGGTCATATTCTCAGCTCCTTCCTTTTACACATGCCAATACTCCGAATCTGTTACGAATACACGTATTGCTATTATCAGCAGCATGTGAGATAACTCTTTGATCATTGACTTGATTTCCTTGATTGTCGACTTGACTTCTAGTAAACCCCAGCTCCTCTGTTTTCGACGACTCTGTCTCCTTCTCTGTCTTTAGCTTCTCTGTGACGTCTTTCAATTGAGTATATTCAACACCTAGCATGGCTTTTGTTGCGAGCAACCTGGGAATAAAATCTAAGAAAGAGCTTCCATTCCCCAAATGATGATGGAAAAAAAAAACACTGTTCGAAGCCACTACCTACCACCAATCACTTATTCCCCGGTTCCAAGAATTGACTGAGGCAACCAGCTTAATTAAGATATCGCAAACTCTTAGCAACAATAGTCCAATGCTGATCTCCACTATCCAGTCACAAAATCCACAGGCTCACATTTGATTGAACAGAAGCCAGTCCAGAGAGAGTATGGCTAGCACCAAACTCTTAGAACTCAAGAGGTATGCTGCCGTCATTTTTTCATGAAAAGTAATGATTATTGCCAAGCTACAATTATGTTCGATACAACTTATAGGCTTTGAGCATACTAATGCTAAATTACAATCATGTCAGAAGGCCATGCTTAAAAAAAAAAGGGACGATGACCAGAAGGCTTAAAGATTGTCCACTAAAAGATATAAGTTAAATACATACAACAAAGATGCCGGCTAGAAAGAACATTATGATTTTGAAGCTTTGTTTGCTTTGACGTCACCCTCATGTCGCAGGCTGTTCTCTCTACTATAAGCAGACTTAGCACCCTGAGAAGTAATGGACAAATTTAACCATATATAGAGACTGAAAATGTCTTCTTGTAATTAAGTGCACAATTTTCTAAAGTAAATGACACTCACTTGAAAGATTGTCCCAAGCTTCTTTAAAGCTTTAGCACGAAGCTTGAGAACATCCCTCGAAGCATTAGGGTCTTTAAGAACCTGAAACAGTAACAAGAACAGTCAGACTATTTTCCTTTTAAATGACGCTTGAGTCAGCTTACGCCATCCTACTCATTATCAATACTGGATAGTCATTGAAATTTCAAGTCCGATTTCGTCCAATCACGCCCGAGAGAAAGCATGCGACTTGTAACAACGCGCACCTCATTCCACCATAACCACGCAAGCATTCTGTCTGAGTCCGAACCACAGCTTTTACTAAACATTGCAATTGATGTGCAGCTCGGTTCAATATATCAAAAAAAAAATGTAAACTATCGAGCATACCAAACTAATTGGCAGGTACTAGGGAGGAAAAAATTTGGAAATTCAACAGTGGTCCCGCCTCCACTCACTCAGCAGCCACCACGGTACAGAGGGATGATCCACCTAAGCATACTACGGCCTTTTGTCAGATGTTCACTTCAGGTTCTTAAAATTGAGTCAACTTCTTGAGCGAGGCAAATTTGAAGGCGAAAAGTTCCAGCTTTTCACATGTCATCAGTCAAGATTAGCTGGCCAAGGATGGTGTCACAAGCTTATTATACAGCATTGAGCTACTAAAGATCTAGTACTCACAGCTTGGCAGACATGCGACAAAGTTGACTCTATATCAACCACATTAATTTGCCAGAGCGAATTAAGCATGGCATCCTTCTTGTCTTCAATAGTTTTTAGAACAATCTTATCTTTGTTTTGTCCTTCATCCAACTGTTTCAGCTCATCCTGTATATGAATCAAAGACACAGCACCTGCACATTCAAGAAGATCTGAGTTTTTCTACTGGAGTAGAAGTTCTACAAGAAGTATAGGACCTTAAGGCCCTGCAATCATATCGGCATACGTCATTTCCCAAGGTTGAGAGAAAAAATACCGGAAGCTGCCGTAACTTGTGATTTTATCTGGTGCCCCTTATCTCGAACCCATTCTGCTAGAAAAGGGACCTTCATATACCGAATATCCTTTCCAAGTTCTCTTGCAGCTGTTCGAGTGTAAACGTAACCAATAGTATGAAGCATGGCTTCTCCAAAAGCTGTGGAAGACAATAGTCAATGTCAATGCAAATATCATCAGTCAAATTAAACCGAGCCTTGAATTTGGCCGAATAATCTCTATTGATTCCATCATCAAAAAAGAAAAGTACTGAGAGAGAGAGAGACAGAGAGAGACAGAGAGAGAGAGAGAGAGAGAGAGAGAGACCGACTGACCGACAGACAAATAGAAGTGAAAGGAGAATCTTCCATCAACACCCAACCACTTTAGACTGATTGCTTTTCTTTTTCTTTTTTTGTTGCTTGCTTGGCATTTGATTATCCCCATTCTTCAGCTTGCCGTTAATTTACATAGGAATATTGTGGAGAGATGTGTTCTGTCCTATGAAAGATAAGCAATATGCAACCTACAGGAGCTGCGTCAGGAAAAATTACGAAGGTATGTCGCTGTTTGGAAGCATATCAAGTTTGTGCTCTAGCGACTTATACGTGTAAAAGAAACTATTCAAGGGAACCTTTGTAGTCTTCACTTTATTATAGACTTGTTCTAGTTCCAGCAAAATGAAAAACAAAAATTGCTGCTTCTCGCGAGTAGAACGTCCTAAGTACTAATACATGACAAACTTGAAATGACACTGAACCTGATTACTCTTTGACCTCACTAAACAAGTTACATCTCTGTTTGAGTATCCAAGAACATTCGCTGTTGGTAAAACACAAACTCGAAATATCACTTATTTACATCTGCCAGCTTGACACGATTTAGGCAAATATACACGTGCATATAGCAGCCGGGTCGATGTAGGAGGGATAGTGCGTAATTAAAAGCTTTTATTTTACATATAACGCATTTACAGTAGCCAGATGCTGGCTAAAAAGAGAAACCTAAGGAGAAAGCTTAACAAGTTCAACATCAATAGACGTTAAACAGTCTTCCTAGAAGGTTAAATTCCAGAGCTTGATTTAGTCTGTTTTATTTGCCTTCGCTCTTTCAGTGTTCCCAATGCATTGTCAAACTCTTATACACCCAATTATTATCAGATAATTATATGATGATTTATTGGTTGTAGCTCAGCCTCTTGTCTATGCATTTGGTTCAAAAATTGAATAAAGCGATCCATGCAAGTAAGCAACCAAAAACTCCCCCGTGAGAGGTAATTTGATCAATAAGCACACCGAAGAAGAAGAAGAGTTACCTGCTTTAGAAAGGCGTGTTGCTTCTGACTTCGCCCATTTTGCGAACTCTTCTGTTTGACATTCAACGAAAGGCCGAAGGCGATCCTCCAAAACATTTATGAGCTTTTCTTCCCTTTCATTTTGCAGCGCCTGCACCATATAAATGGAGAAATAGGTCAAATAGGTTGCATATACTGACAAGTACAGCGGGTGTGAGGGGTTTTGGATGCAGTAAAAAATATACCATGCAGTTTACCAGAGTAAGTGTTTATATAGCAGAAATAGTACCTTAAATTTTTTCTGCTTTTGGATTTCAGGATCCTGGTAATCTTTTTGAACTTCAATCCTTGCTAAAGAAGCCAGTGCAAGTTGCCCAACATATTCTTCGAACAAGTCACTACCAAAAAGCATCCCAAACACAGATGAGGGGTCCAGCATGGTTTCCCTGATAAAGAAGACATGATTAAGATATCTAACGTTTGTCTTTCCTTCTTCTTTTTCTTCCTTCTGATAACTAAATGAGAAAGAAACGAGGAGGCAAAATCTAGCAAAAACGGACATGGAAACCTAATGAATCTAGAGAACAAGTCTAGATTAATGGGAATAAAAACAATTAGACTCCGTTATTTTGTGCTAAACATTTTAAGAATTTTTTTCATTTTACGATATTTGGTTGGCTTAGAAAAATGAGTTAATATAAAATATTTTTCTAATCAATGAAAAAAAATCTTCCCACCAAAACTTAAATTCAGGAAAATGGTAGCCCCTTTAAAAAACTAAATAGTATCTTTCAAAGTCTGACTAGGTTTCTACGCTTGGACCCTAAACTCTATGCTTGGACACGAGAAACCCAATGCCCGTCTTCGAATCCCAATGTTTAGGACTAGGTCTCCGATGCTTAGGCCTAGGCACATTAAGGCTAGGCCACTAGCACATATGCCTAGGTCCATCAAGGTGTGAGGCTCGAACCTCTAGTATGCTTCTTGCTTGATGCATGAGCATCCGAGCTTGAATCCATGACACTAAAACTCGAGTCCACAAAGGAAATGTGTATGTCCTTGATGCTCAGGCTTGGGTCATTAGTGAATGAACATTGATCCTTATAAAATTAGTATTAATAAAAATTCGTATTTTTAATTATTTTCTTTAAAATCGAGTTTTTAATTATTTATCTTTTTATCTTTTTTATATCTTTTATATCTTTTTCTTTTTCCTTCTCCCATGACCTATGGCTGGTTGCCAGCCATGGCTGGAGCTAGCGACTGAAGAAGAAGAAAAATATAAAAATAACAACAATTACAAATTCGTTTTTTTAAATAAAGAAAAAAATATATATGTGTGTATATATATACATATATATATATATATATTAAAAGAAGTGCTCTGAGGAAGAAATTTCCCTTACCAAACAATGGAAAATATTTTATAGTTCATTTGCAAGTTCTAGTTTAATACCAGGAAATGATCTCCTAATAAGCATTTTCTGAAAATGCTACATTTTCCGTAAAATAAGCGGAGCTTGCTTATAAGAGATTATCCACGTAGGTGAAATATTTAACTTATTGTCTCAGCTGTCAAATTTTAGAAGCTAGTACTTAAAACAGCGAGGAGGCAAGCAATGTCAGCACTTTTAAACCCCTAAAAACCAAGAGCTGAGAAATACAGCAAACCCATATGTGACCAATATTCAATGGGCACTTGCATTTCATTGAATTTTTTGTATAACCAAAGTAAACCTCTATCTCTGAAAATGACAGATAGAATAATTGAGTTTAGCTATACAATGGACTTCGGAGTGTACCTGTTTTATCGTTGACAAGCACGAGCTAGAAAAGAAGGTTTTAAAAAAAATTAAGGGTACTCTGAGGGTCTAGCTCATTATTACTGGGAAGAACTTACTGTGTAACTCCTGCCTTTCCATGCTTGTCATATGCCTCACGCTTCTTAGGATCACTCAGCACTTGATAGGCCTCCCCAAGCATCTTCACAAACGTCGAAGGCACAATGAGTAAAACCAAATGTTTTTTTTTTTTTGAGAAAAAGTTAAGGCTAGATATACACGGATCTCAAGAAAAGCTTATGAGTTACATGACATGCAAATTTTTTTTTATGACCGATGAATCCAGGCGGGTCCCTCATGCCCAAACGACACTAAAGGGCCGGACCTCTATACCTCGAGGGAGAGTAGAGACCCCTACACTATAATCCTCCATTTAAGATGCTAGCAACTACGGTTTCAAACTCTTAATCTCGGCGATGAGAAAAAAGCTCTCAACCAGCACAGCTACCCATGCGAAAATCTGTCAAGCTGAATGCAGAAAATGATATCCATCAGCAGCATTCCTTTTGACCCACATCAAATACTATTGACTTTCTCATTACCAAAAAAAAAATACTATTGACTTTCAGATTATTCTGCTTCGGAAATCGATTTTTTCCTTTGACACTGCTTGCTTGAGGACCCCAAACGTTCAACTAGTCAATTTAAGATATTCTCATCCAAGAAAGATGAAGTCACCCATCGGCAACGGAAGTTGTAGTTTTCCACGCAAACTGATGATGATTGTACTTGTTTGGGAAAACAAAAGAGAAAAAAACTGACTTGGAAATTTTGTGCTGCTTGTGGATCTCCAGGATTCTTATCTGGATGAACCAGCTGCGCCTGAAAGACAATGGATAGACTAAGTACAAGAAAGAAACTGACATTTTCATCATATTCAACACAGCCTTGTTCCCAAACCCTGGTCATAGGTACAACTAACCAATTCTGTATTCACTTAAGCAGCATTTCTTTCTATGCCTAATCCAATTGGAAAGTTTATTACCTTCCATTTGAATCTCATTCACTCCCAAAAAGGAAAAAACAACCAAACGAGGAGATTATCAATTACCTTGAGGTAATAAGCCTTCTTAATATCAGCCGGAGAAGCATCAACGCTCACCCTGAGGATGTCGTAATACATCATTTCCTTCACCATCTCCCTCTCTCTACCCAAAAACAAAAATATGTATAAGCATCAGTGAAACATATCAAGAAGAAGATGAACCTCGTAATTGCAGACCTCTTAGCCAAATTAGCCTACTGCACCACTGATTGACAATTCCTCCCAATAAACGAAAGAAGTAAGAAATCCTCCAGATACCCATTTCAGTTCCACACAGGCACATGCAGTGAAAAACGAAGAGAAAAGCCCGGGAAGCTCGGAGGGAAGAGGCTTACGAGGTTGACGCTGAAAAGGTGAAAAAAACGAGCTGATCGAAGAAGAAGCGAGCGAAATAAGAGCTTCAAGGACAATAAGCTGAATTGATCGAGGGCACAGAGCTCTGGCACGGAGGAGATCCTGATCTGATTCGAGGAGTGCGATGAAACCAATTACAAAAGCATTAAATATACGGTGAAGGGGAAGGTGATCGTTAGTCGGTAGGAATACAGCAGAGATAATCGAAACGACTACGCGGCTAAAAAAAGTAGAAGGGACAAGAAGAAGATTTTGCGTGTGCTGCTCGCTCGTTTTGTGTAATGCTAGTTAGGAAGGTTGAACCGCGACCACGTAAATATTCCACGGTTCCGGTTCTTCGGTAACGTCCGCCCGACAACGAAACGGTTTCCTTTTTTCCTCGTACCACGTGGGGTTTTGACATGCCGAGAAATTTGAGATGATTATGACGCTGATTATATGATTGTTAGAATACATAATTATTCGTCTTTGTATAGATACATCGTTCTGGATTTTCTTAATAAGTGCTTTCGCGTACTTGCCATATAACTATGTTAAGAAATTTCGTAATTATCAAGGCTTTTTGTGTTATGTGCTATTAGTGCTTTGAAATTAAGGTATTTCATATGAGTTAAAATGATTGGGTGGGGAATACAATATAAAGGGTAAATACAATTAAAAAAAAAACTCTACACTATACTCACCGTGACATGAATGAGAAATTTTAAATTTGTTTTTGTTTACGATGATATAAATAATCTCAACTTTTTTTATATCACAAAAATCCAAACTTATATACATCTAATACATATACCCTCTATTTCAGTTTCATTATGGTATATTTATCATACTTATATAAGTTTAAAGTTTTTGTTGGAGACATTGGAGAGAGTATGATGTTCTTGTGAAGTAAGAGATATTTAGAGGATTCGTGGAAGAAAACTGAGGGCCAACACTATATTTAAAAAGACAATATTAGAGTGAGGGTATTCTTCACTAGAAGCTACAACTAAGAAACTAGCTCTCAGATGCTCAATAAGGATGCCCTTATCAAAAACATTTCCACATATATATTGATTCACACACTCCCTTTATTTTATGTGAGACAAGGCACTTCCATAGTTTGTTTGTAAAACAAACTACCAACATCATGAAATAAATCCAGCACATTCTGGTATAATAATCAATGAGAATAATGAAATACATGCTGCCATATAGTGAAGGAGCCACTTGTGGACCACATAGATCTATAAGAATCATATGTAACTTCTATGTAGCTCTCCAAGTGGATTTCTTGAAGGGAAGTCTTGTCTGTTTGCCTAGCCAACACGCCTTATACCTTGTGATATGCTCTTCTAGGTTTTGTAACCTAATTACCATTTCATTCCTCTACAAGAACATCAAGCCTTTGTGATGAAAGTTGCCCCTAACTTTTTGTGCGATATTTCAGAGTCACTGGCTTGACATTAAAATGCCACTTGCTCCTTCTGAAGAGATTAAAAAAACTCTTTTGTTGTATTTTTATCTTGAACGGCTCCTGAAAACCCATTCCCAAGGCTTTGAAATTGTGAAACTCATCTCAATTGAAAATAGTGAATCTATATCTTTTGTAAAAAAATTTCAATTTTTACAAATAAAGTACTGGGCTTAGTAAGCTGGACCCTACAATATCCTTCCGTGAGTGCACGATTATTATTATTATTTAGTTATTAAAATTCGAATTTATAATTATAAAGTAACCTTTGTATTTTATTGAGAAAGTATGTTTGTTTGTAATGGAGTTATGGTTATTTTCTACTAATTTAATTTCTAATTGTATTAGTTCTATCTTACATTATTAGGTGCCCTCACGAACTTCAAAATATTGTATTTGTTCAGATATATTGTTTGCTATTAATTACTCAACTTTTCTGTTTAGTAGGTTAACTTCCACTTTTCGTTTATTTCAAAAGATATGGATTCACTGTTTTCAATTTTTTCCCTTCAAAATTTCCTAAAGAAATATCAGAATTGATGTATGATATTTCCATTCGAGACTTTATTATATCTTGAAGGATTTTTGCTAATAAACATTTGTAACGCTGTAAGGCAAATAATTCCTCAAAGACTGTATTCTTTCACATCTCAAATCCTAATTCAATTCTTCATGATAGACTATTTACCACATTTTGAAGGAATTATTTTTACCACAATTGAGTCAAAGTCAATGAAAATTATGAATCAAGCCATGGTGAAACTGGATCTATTTAATGGCAACGATTTTGCTTGTTGGAGAGACAAGACAACGTTTCTTCTCACTGTCTTGAAGGTGTCCTACGTCTCAATTCAATTTCTATCGAGGATCCAAAGCCTACCATGATAAGGGTAGGCCTAGTGCAAAAGCCATTACTCATGTTTCCTTCAACTGGTAAATATATACCCATTGATATTATATTCAAGATATGATCTTTAGAGCTTTGGTAATGCTATGTCTTCTAGAAATACTTCATTTTGGAAAGAAGCTATAAATGATGAAATTGGCTTAATTATGTCCAATAATACTGGGTATTAGCATATTTGTCAAAAAGGTTCTAACCCTATTGAGTACAAATGGGTTTTCAAAAAACATATATAGATATATAGATATAAGTTTGATAATACTATTTAAGCTTTGAAGGTTAGGATAGTAGCTAGGGAATATAGACAAAAGGAATGAATAAATTATTTTAATACACATGATCTTGTAACACACATAACATCTATTCGAATTCTTTTTGCATGAACTTGTACTTATAATACTTACATTCATCAAATGGTTGTCAAAACTACATTTTTTTAATAAATATTTTTAATTGTGAAAATTTACATAGAAAAACTACATGATTTTGCTCTTTCTGAAAATGAAAGGAAAGTATGTAAATTGGTTAAATCCTTTATGGGATTAACCAAGCTCCTAAGCAATAGCATGAAAAAATTGATTCAGTCATATTGCCAAATCTTTTAAAGCAAAATAATTCTAATAAATATATTTATTCTAAGTTCACTGAAGACTATGGTTTATTAATTTGCTAGTATGTTGATTTTTTTTTCTGAAGCTTGTACGGTGTTAATATGCTTATTTTTGGAACTAATATGACCATAGTAATTGAGACTAAGAAGTATCTAACTTTCATATTTAAAATAAATATCTAGGTGAAGTAGATATTGTCTTGGGTATTAAATTAAAAAAAAAACATAGTGGAGGCCATTTTTTGGATCTAAGTAATTATGCTGAAATGATAGTAAATAAATTCAAATATCTTGCTTTCAGAAAGAATGAGTACTCTATTCTTCCTGATCAATTATTTACCAACAAGAAACACGTTAAACAAAAAAAAAATTGCATGTGTAATTTTTAAATCAGTAGAAGTTGCTGGGGCATACTAGGAAACATCAATTCTTGGTGCGGTAACTAAAAATGGGAGTGACGCACTAATAAACTTTTCATTCAATCCACGTCTATTTTGATTTTTGAATCTAGTCTCTTTTATTCTCTTTATTCATTTATATTTCGATAAGCATGGACCGACCGATTGACTGATCGCTGGCTCGCTCTCTCTGGCCGGCGATCGAGGACGAATGGTGGCTCCCTGCAGAATGAGAACGACGACGGAGGAACGAAGATCAAGAAGGGGTTCTGGAATCTGATTCGAGAGGAACAGATCATTTTAGTGCGCTCCTTGTATATGACGAGGTGGTCGATTAGACGTGAATCGCCTGTTTGTCGGACGAGGGGAAATACTGCATTCAAGTTCTCGAGAATGACGGAAATATCTTCCTAGCACGAAAAACGGAGGGCGGACGACATTAGGTAAGCATTGTGAACCTGGAGCTCGTCTCAATTTGTTCTTGATTCAATCCAACACTCGGGAGCTCAATGGGCCAGAGATTCAGATTTAATGAGCTCGTTTCGGGCCCAACATTTCTAGTTGTACCATACAAAGCCAGAGTCACACTAGACTACTGTAGTTCATTGACTCTTAATCCTTCGTTTATCAAAATTTTTATTTGTGATCTTCAAGTATTGATATTGAAATTTCTCTAATCAATTTTCTTCATAATACTGTATTTTGGGATTATTAGCGAAATTCAAGTATCAACACACGAAAGAGACCTCCCTAAAGCCAAACGAATGACTGTCAAAATGTTCGAAACCAAATTTGTCCAAAAAAGAATAGAAAAGGAAGTACAAAACCAAAGGATCGGCATCATTTTAAGTATAAAGAAAGAGATCTAGACTTTCTGTATTTTGCTACACTTCTTACTATTCTTAAAACCAACTGAATTAATTCATGGATGACCAAACACGAAAAAAAAAAATACAGTGAATCTCATGCGTTCTAAAGCCATGTCTTTCCTGGTACCAACACAGCCAATTTCAAGAATCCAACATCATAACCTAGTAAATATGTAAAAAAAAACTATTTTTGTAAATAATCAATTATTTTATGTAGAGAAAATGACAAAAATAGTCCTTGAACTTTGGTCAAATATGCAATCTAATATCTACACTTTCAATTTGACATAAATGATACTTAGACTTTAGCCAAACATATATCTGGTTCCTAAACTTTCAAGTTTTTAAATGTGATCCATGAACTTTAATGTTCATGTTTAAACTAAACTTTGAATTATTTGAAAATATTCAATGTGCTCCTTCCATTACATTTAAGTTCATGGACCATATTGAATATTTTTTTAATAATTCAAGAAATAGTTTAAACATTTATCAGAAGTTCTAGAACCACATTTAACATATTGAAAGTTCATGGGTCATATTGCACATTATGCTAAAGTTTAGAAATCATTTGTGTCAAATTGAAAGTTCAATGATCATATTACATATTTGGTCAAAGTTTATGGACCATTTATGTCATTATTCCTTCTACATATTATGAGCAAGCATAATGAATACCATTCTCATGACAAGTGCTTTGCACATGAAAAGAAACATAACGTAGACCTTGAATTTGGCCTCATTTAATTTGCCGTGTTCATCCCTGAGGCAACATTTTAGTCATTTGGGATCCTATTTTCAGATAGCAAAAATTAGCCTCAATGAGCTTTAAGAAATTTCCATACCGTACTCCTTTTCCTATGTTTGGGAGCATAAGAGTAAGAGCATTTGGAGACTCGAGACTTCTCGTACAATTTCCTTTTCTTTTTTTTTTTTTTTTGCTACATAGGAGGATAAAACAATAACATTTGATATTAAAAAAATCGCAGAGTGGATCAACTGCAAGTAAATGTGAAGTCCAAAGCATTGGGAGGGTTAAATGCACAAATGTAAATGACAACTATATTGCTTAGAATCTAATAGAACAACTCAAGTATTTCCCTTTAAAATGATTCTTTGCGTCAAAGACATAAATCTCTCTAAAGAAATCTTTTATTACATCTCATTTCCCACCTTCTTAATTTTTATAAGAAATAAACCATAGTCCAACTTCAGCCTAATTTATTAGAGCAACACGTTCCATCTAGTTGGAAGTCCAATTCTACCATAAGTTGATGAATGTCAAAGCAGGCCGACCCCAAGATAACATTACTTAAGGGCATTTGTATGGGTAGAACAAGAATCGATACACGCTCTTGGTATTTTTCAAGTCGTCTACATGCTAAAAAAGTACATTATAATCGTGACATTGCTGAGAGATTGTCAGCGTGCATATCATTATGCCTCACCTTCATTATCACATCTAATTATACATCCATTTTCTCAATATATTTATTTATTTATTTTTTCCTCCTTCTGAGGGCTATAGGTGAAAGACTGGAAAAATTGTCTAAAAAATTATAAAATTGTTATGTTTTTGTCAATCAGTCCTAAATATTTTAATTGAACCAATTAAGTCATAATCTTTTAATTATCAATTGAGTTCATTTGATCATTTTTTTAAATTATATATATTTATTTTCTTTTCTTTCTTTTTCTTTTTCCTTCTTTAACTTTTTTCTTTATTTTTAAGAGACAGTGATCCGTTAGTGAGATACCTGCTCGAGCAGCTGGCATCGCTGGTTCCGCTGCCTCCTACACTGCTGGAACATATGCAGGAAATTCAGAAAATGTCTTGTCAAAGCAACATCATTATTATGTTACCAAGATTTCGAGTCCGAATGAAGTCAGCAATTCATCGAGTGGTGTGGCTTCGAGGCTTGTAGATGATGCGGCCAATGCATTGTGCGGGGCGTTTCTAGCAATGAACGGGAGGGAAAGAGAGCGATGCTATTTATTCGTGGTATCTATATACAGTTCCTCTCTTTTAGTACAATTCTAGTGATTGGGCGATTAAATTCATTTTCAGAATCCTCTTAAGCGAGTGTGAGTAGTGATGGTGGCTCCTGGTCATGCAGATTTTAATGTCGATTTCATTCTGCCAGTTACGCGTCGAGTGGGGAAAAGAACAGTCGCAACAGAAGTCCTTAGATTATAAAACAATATTTTGTATCGGCGATGCTGACTCTACTCTTACTCTGTAGTGCGGTCCTGTCAAAACAAAGGATGTCTGCAACTATTCTTGTCATCATGCGCTCTCGTGGAATTGCATATTCTTTGCTCACTTCTTGAAGATGAAAAATTAGATGGAGCAATGATTTTATGGCTTTGTTGAATAAATCAACGGATTCGTTGTTTGGCTGGAAATAAATGTTGACGGTGCAATAATTTCTCCTAGTCTGCAATGATTTCTTATATATTTTGAACTCTCAAATAGATGATAATCACAGTATAATAATCTGTAGAAATATAATTATATAAGATTTTGTGTGACCACTACCAACTGATCTAAAAGCTTAAGCTGTTAGATGAATACATGAATTAATTTTAAATACTTCGACACTCCCCCTCACACTTAGTATGATTGGAGAGGTAAATAGGGGTCTGGAAAGATTCGAATACATGACCTCCTCTTGCTTTAATACCATGTGAGATTTTGTAAAATCACTACCAACTGCTCTAAAAGCTTAAGTTGTTAGATGAAGGCGTGTATTAATATTTAATTACTCCAACTCTCTCCCTTACACTTAGTCTGGTTTTTTTGCCTAATACTAAGCGTGTAAATATATAATTAGGGAGGCAAATAGGGGTTTTGAAAAATTCGAACTCAGGATCTCTTACTCTGATATCATGTGAGATTTTGTGAGACTACTGCAGATTATTTTAAAAGCTTAAATTATTAGATGAATGCATGAATTAATATTTAATTACTCCAACAAACTATCACATACTAAAGTATCACGAGAATTCATGGACAATCAGAGTAGAAGATGGGCTAGCTTAAGGACTTACTAAATGGGCATAGAGCCTGACCATCGGCATTATAATTAGCTGCTCTATCTGGCTAAAGATTAAGGGCCACCCGTTGTTCATATCCTCGTCACCAACTCGCCCCAAAGTTATCTCCTAAAAAGTTCCATTGAACTAAAAAGCTTATCGTCCTTCTTCCCCCGTTGCAATCAGTGGTACCAAAGCAGAACCTGATGGACGAAAGAGAGAGAGAGAATCATATATAAAGGAGAAGGTGAGCGATCCTTAATAAAGTAAATGGGGTCAACCAGCTTTTGTCGATTAAGGGGCTGAGTAAACACAAATAAGTCTCAAAAGCTAGAAGAAAAGAGTGAAGCTCCTCTAATTTCAAAAGTCTCTGCTTCCCAGTGACCATTGGGATGGTCCCACATGGCATTATCAAGAAAAAGTTTCCTTGATCGTAACTTGTACGCATTGGAATGGTTGACTAGGGATTGACCCATCGAGAAGCATTGATTATTTACCCAGCATTCAGATCGAACCGTTGAGCTTCAGCGGGTTATCTGCCTACTCCCAGGCACGATGCTCCTAATAATAAACGCCCATGAATCCTGATGAACATCCTTTTATTGTTGTTAGATCAATCCAAAGACAACAATGACAAATTATCACATTTGAAATGAATTTATCACTCGGGCTGCCATGCCTTAAAGTATCAAAGAGATGCTTGAGACTCGTAAAGGTAACATAGCCTCGCTCTAACTATCATTCAAGGAAACAGTCAATATATTAGTACAATTTTCACATGGCAAATGTTAAAAAAAATTTCGAAATGTATCGTTCAGAATTTGTCATATAATTTTGGGAGAATGAGAAAATAGCTTGTTTGGTTGAGGTAACATTTCGGTCATATCCCAATAGGAACATAATAATTCCTATTTTTTACTCAATTTATAAATTACGATTGCTATTTTCAGGATTTTTAACAAGTGTCGCGAAGGACGCGCTAATATGATTTCTGTTTCTGTCAACGATATTGCCCTTTTCTTAGCACAAAAGAAACGGTTACGTAAGAGACAACAAAGGTGTTGTAACAAAATAAATTTAAACACAGGAAAGGACGTTTCTAGTGGGCTCCAAAAGCAGGTCCCTAGATTCTTCGCACTTTCTTACTTTTGCACCCTCTTTTGCGCGAAGTTCGATGAAATAGAGAGGCCACAAGTCTCCTTACTAAATCAACTTCGCACCACTAATCACGTCTTATTCTTTATAGCCGAACCAAAGTTTTCTTCCACATATTCATATAAAGTGGCTCACTGCACCAATCGACAATATTTAATCAGAAGTGAAGATGAAGGGATAGATGTCTATGTTATGAAGTGATTGCACCAATGTCACTCGCTTCTCCACTGTATGTCGCTACTCTTTTAAAAGACTTTGCTTTTGCCTTCAATAATTACTAAAGCATCGGTCCATCCTGATTCTAGCTCAGAAAGATTTTCCCGTATCATGCCCTGTCAATCATTAGGGTTACAAAATGTTCAATAAAGAAAATCTGAAGACTCTGTATTACTCAGAAAGTCGTTAGGACCCACTCTTGCTTCAAATCGTCCCTACATGTGTACCATCTTTGTACAGCTGGTCTACACAGGTAAAATCTCCACTCAAGCAACCGGTCATTCTTGGCATTTGCATGGCAAGAATCCAATTGTGTTATGGATTGATGTCATTATGTATTTAAGCAGAGTATAGGAGAGAGTATTTTATGTAATGACTATGCATATAATAATTACGAACAAAATTGGATAAACATAAAATCAAAATCTAAACAGTCAACGAGCCTTTTATTTGGGGAACAACAATATATTAATGAACTTTTCGTCAAAACTAGCACTGGAAGAAGAAAATTTACGAGCCGAATCGGGATGGATATGACACCGGTGCAATCATCGTCAAAGGTGCTTACTGAGATTTTCAGCAGTATTGTCAAGCATATCTTCTTCAGATTGAGTAAAACTCTGGAAGCAAACTAGGAAGAAGGGGATATGGTCACCTAACAGCCATTTCATGTTGGTCGTGTATGAATGATCATGGCGATTTTCCAATCAAACATCTTCCCCCCATCTAGAGAGAGAGCAGCTGCCAGTCAAACTCAACATGGCCCAAAAAGAAGAAAAAAGAACAGCAGTTGCTTTTCACCCTTTTGGCTAGTCTCTCCCTCTATTAATCCCCCAATCCATCACCTCTCTTTCCTTAGCATGCTAAGTCTCCCCCTTCCTTCCTTGTTCTCCTCCTCCTCTCTCTCTCTCTCTCTCTCTCCGTTGCAAATGACACAAATCGAAGTAAGATCACCCAAACACTGTGCCCAAAAGCAAGCAAGGTTCTACGACAAACTAGACAATCCCAGGCTCTACAAGAAGCTCTTCTTTGCCTTCTCCAGTCTCTTCACCACCCTCCTCTCCCTCATCCTCCTTATCTACCTCCTCCTCCATCCCACCAAGCCCCGCTTCTCCCTCCAACAAGCCCAAATCTATCAACTCAACCTCTCCACCAATCCACAGCTCATCAATTCTTCCATCCAACTCACCCTCGTCGCCACAAACCCTAACACCAAGGTGGGCATCTACTATGACGGCCTCCGGGTTTATGTCACCTACAAGGGCCAGCAGATAACCCTTGACTCTCCGCTTCCACCCTTTTATCAAGGGCACCAGGACATCAACCTCTTGACCGCCTCACTCGTGGGAAATTCGATTCCTGTCGCTCCCTCTTTCGGTTATGAAATGGGCCGTGATCAGAGCGCGGGAAAATTGTCGATCAGTGTCAAAGTGGATGGGAGAATAAGGTGGAAGGTAGGGACTTGGGTTTCGTGGAATTATCGGGTCAATGTCAACTGCGTCGCGGTTATGGATTTCGGGCCGGCGATTCCCACCAGCCCATTGAGTTCCAAGCAAGGAAGCCAGTGTTCTACTTCTCTGTGAGGAATGGAAAGAAGGGAACTTATCATCACTGCTATTTTTAAGATACATACTTTTGCGTCTTGAAGTTTATGCTTTAAACTCTTTTGTTTGATAGGGTTGGGCTCTTATTGACGTGTTTTTGTTTTTTGGCAAGTACATATGATGTTAATGATGTTTGAGAAGGTGATAAAGGTTGTCGTTATAATGAGATGTGAAAAGCTGGCTTTGATTTGTTAATGTTATCTTGGTCATCCTTTTCTCGATAGTGCTAAGTCGCTGTATTGCCATGCATGGAGCTGAAAAGGAGGCGTTTGTGCTGTCGCTTTTGCGGGTGGTATCGGTACATAAACGTGTAGGGCAGAGGAGTGATTTTCTATTTTTATATTGTACTATCGAAAACTAAAAATTTTAAGAAGCTACTCATGAGTACTCACAATGTAAATGTTCTTGATCCTAGTACTCTTGATTTTGGACGTATGAACAAGTAAAATTATGAAAGGTGGTATTAAAACCCGATCCACACGCCAGCTTCTTCTTTCAAGTTATTTATAGCCTTTCTATTTTCCAATACTATAATCGTATTTTGTGTAGCTGGAAGGTTGTTAATCATGCCTAAAGTCTCTGGTATATGCGGTGATAAAAGGAGTTGATTAATTGTGAGATTAGAAGAGTTTTTACTTCTTAGGCACCCAAGTTTCTGTCGTGTTTTTGTTAAAGGAAAAGAAAGTTAATTGAATCTTAAATTAGGCCTACAACCTTGGTGCTATGAATCCTAAATAAGTTTTTAAATAATAGGTAGCGCAAGCGCACGGTAACGACAAGAATAGTGACTTTTCTCAAAAAGAGAGGATGAGAAAAAATAAAGTAGTGAGAATCATTTGGGCTGAACATTGCTTTTTTGTCAAAAGCTAAAACACTTTCCAGGGATTTGCAGAAAAGCCGCACACCTTAGTCCCCCATCAACCCCTCCCCAAAAAAACAAGGGTGAAGATAGTGCAGAACTCAAGAAAACATCTGGACGATCTTATCTTAGAGAAAACGTAATGGCCGCTCGGACATTTGAATACAAACCTAAAGGGTGGCTCTAAATTCACTCTTAAAGTGGCTTCACCCTGCCCCCTAGAGAATGGAAAAGAGGTCTCATTCCTCACCTTCCATCTCCACCAAGTCTTCGTGCTTCACCCGCCAACCTCTATCTTACTTTTCTTTTTCTTTTTTTATTTATAATTTCCTTCTCCTAAAAATGGCAAGCAAGGGGCCCTTTAATGTCCTAAAGTTGTTGTAGCTGCACTGAAGCAAAGAACATGATCAACAAAACTGTGTTCGTGAACTAAAGTCGAGCACTTCAATCAAATTCTATTGACGAGCTCAAACACCGTGAGATGCCCATCATTGATGGAGGAAGTATTTTTCATAACATTCGATGAAAACCCACGAAAGAGAGGACAACAAGATAAATTGTGATATTTCAGAACTCGTTACTCATGGCGTCTCATTGCAGAGTGAGAAAAAGGTGCATGTAAGTAGTTTGTGAAAGCGACATAGGCATGCTCGGTCCCCAACTCCATGTACATCCAGGTACAACTTCTCTGTTGTGCCATGGTCGCAGCTACTCTCTCAGCCATTGTCGAACACATCCTATCTAGGTCCTAGCTTCAACACCCAGACTTCCAACCCAATGACAGTCTCCTTGGCCTTGCCACCCCCACCTCCTCTGTCGTTCTATATATAAATATAATTTATATGAAAAAATGATGTTACTCTTATTGAGATGCATGTGTGAGTTGTATTAGACAAAACTCATATCACAGTATAAGTGTGCTGTAGAATAGTCATTATATCATAATTAGCTCATCACTTATTGATTTAAATTTTTGAGTGAAGGTGAGTTGAATATATTGACGGGTTCGGATTAGAGCTTTCTTTTAGAAATCTTCCAAGGCAAAAAGTATCAAATTTTTATTGCGACCTTCCAACAAATTGTATTAGTTGTAGATTGGTGGGCCCCCAATTTATTCTAGTGTTTGATGTATATATATCTTAAGAAGGAATCTGATGACCTACGCAATTTCCGAGCGGTGGGCATTTTAGTATAGAAATGTAGGCCCAACGGTAGACTTCGTGCCCTAGTCCAAAGAAAGAGATAAGAGATGTAGTTGAGCATTGATAGAGATTACAGTTAAGATATCTTGATGCAAAAAGATACCCTAATTAAGCAAGCATAATAATGAGCTCACACATGAGGGTAAGAATGTTGAAATATATGTGTGCATTGTTTTAGGATTGGCATGGTGTGGTTCAGTTAATATATTATAGTTGGTTAATAACTTATTGGATTAAGTTTTTGAATAAAGGTGAATTCAATTGACTATTTTGATAGGCTCAAATTTGAGATCTCTCTCGATGATTTCCCTAGACGAAATGTGCTACACTTTTACTGCGTGCTCTTAACAATTTTTCATTTGATTTTGCAACCTATTAACAAATCAATTTTAACACCTTGACAATCTTTCGCAACCTCCCAACAGCACACCACCTAGAGGTTGGCTAATAGATTATTAGGACTAAACTTAACTTGGGCTATCCCAATCCATATCAATTCACAACTTAAGGTTCAAGTTATTTGCATGTAAAAGATTTTCAATAAATAGTAATTACTAATCTATTTATAGTAGATCAATTAGAAACTCATATAAAATATTTGGAGAATAGTTATCTCTACAAATCAAAGATTTTCGAGTTGGGAACTTTGTTATCTCAAATAAATCTAATGCCTTTTCAATACAATTATTTTAGAAAATGCTTTGGCATTCGGCTTGGATTTATTTTGATTTTATCTATCTAACATGTGAGGTGATCGTGCGAATGTGCAAATATTATTTAACACTCACTAATTAAAGCATTAAACAGATGACAAAGATATGATTGATAGACTTACCTCAATAGTAACACAAACATTTGTATTGTTAGTAGAAAAATCGAGTAATGTTTTTAATATGATTTTTACTAATACATATTAACAAACAAAGATTCTTTTTGTTGGTATTCACTTTATTTAGATGAAATGCAATACTATGTAAGGGTTAGCAACGGTCCAAGCTCAACCCTAGATTGGCCCAACCTGGTCGGTCCTAGTCGGTCCCGGTCGGGTTTTTAATATAATTGAGTCAGTCCTTGGTCTTGAAATCTCTAATCCGATACTGTGCGGGTTGGTTCTTGGTCTTGAGATTTTGGGTTAGTCAAGTCGACATATATAATATACATAAATACTAAATATGCCCTTTGTTGATGCCTCATTTTGCCGATCCGACGGGTTTTTAACCTGGTTTTGATTCAGTCGAAAATATTGGAAATTTTACTTTACTCAAAAAGAGATGAAATGTAAAGACGCCAAAAATCTCTGGATGCTTATGACAATTGAAATTTCTCCTTTCTAAGGGAATAGAAAAATAATTTTTTTCTATTAATTAGTGGATTAGATAATAAAAAAAGAAAGAAAAAAGAAAGAAAAGAAAAGAAAACGAAAAAAGGAATGAAAATGAGCGGAGCTTGGGCCGGGCCTAATTGGCCCGGCCCCCTTTTTTCTATCACGCGGGCTTTGCCCATGACTTTCCTTTCCCAGGCCCACATCCTCTCGGCTGAACCTCCTCCCCATTTGCTCGGCACATCACGAGGCAAGTCACGATCTCACCTGCACCTAGGGTTTTCAGAAGGAAGAGACCGGCGACTGACACACACCAAAGGCGGGGCGGAGCAGAGCTGAAGGGACGTGAGCGGGTAGATGAGAGGGGGCTTAGAGAGTAGAAAAAAAGGTGGAAAGCAGAAGGAAAGCAGAGGGAGAAGGAAGGGAACTCAGAGACTCCGGCTTCCTCTCCGAAAAGTGGGGAAAACTCGTCGACTCTCGCTCTCGAGTGGAGACTCTCCTGTTCTCTCTCGCGTATGATCACCCTTTACCTGCGTTTTCTTTTCCTTCCGCTCCGCCGTGAAGGAAGGCCAAGCAGAACGCCGGTGAACCGCCTGGGGATCGCTCGGAGGCTCGCCATCAGAGCTTGTCTCGCACGGAAGAAGCAGAGTGCTCTTGGGCTGACCGAGATTGGGTTAGAATTTGGGCTGGATCTGATCGTTTTGGGCTGTCTTGGGCGTATGGGTTTGAGCTTTGGGCCCGCGTTTATTTGCCTTGTTTTGTTTGTGCGCGAGATTTGGGCCTAGATTTGAGATGGGCTGGAACTAGCGTGGGAGAGGCAATTCGGATTTCCCTGTTTTTCTAAGAAAAGGAAGAGAAAACCGAGCTGGACCCAAGTCAAGCCCAAACCGCGAACTCTTTTAAGAAATTAAAGTTAAAGCGAACCGGACCCACTTTGGGCCCAATCCTTTTTAAAAAAAATAAAAAGGGGGGCGGGCCGGATCGCTCTGAACCTTATCCGGTTCATGGCCCGACCCGGTTCTTTTTTTGGCATTATTATAATGTAATATTTCAAAATAAAAATAAAAAATACATTTTAATAATATAAAAATTAATTAAAAAAGGTTACAAAGTTAGTTTTTCCTTATTTCTCAGTAAGTAACCTTACCTGGCTCAATCAACTCGGTTTTTTTCAAATCATAATATATTATAATATTTTAAAATAAAATTATATTTTATTAATAAATAAATAAAAACAAAAAAAAATTAAAAAAACGTACATTTAATGAAGATTGGAGTTCTGATTAGAATCGCTGTCTTTTCTTAAAAGAATCTTTTTCCAACTTTAGAGTTGGCTTTTGTTAATCAATTAACAACACTTCTCTATATATAAAAAATCGAAGGATTAGGATCTTTTAGACCATTGTGTGTTTTCGCTCCCTAGTCTATGCACGTCTAATTTAACTTCCTATGTTGGCATTAAAAGTATGATTAGGTTCGCAATGATTGGATGTTTATTCTAGAATTGAATGCTAATGTTAGATTATTTAAATATTTGCTATTAGAGCTTTCACATGGTAGTGACAATTGTAACTATAGTTTGCTTAAGTTAGATGGCGGTAAATCGATGTCCATTTCGATCTTGCTCTTTGTAAGGGTTTATCTTATATGCACTAAATTTATACTAACTTAGGTGAGCGATTAAGCTCCTATAAGCTTAGTCTAATAAAATCCATTTAGACTTAGCATTACTCCTATTAATGAATGATCGATATATATAGCCTAGTATAAATCACATTTGAATTAACTTATTAGATTTACGTCCACATTTAGTGGATTTGAGGGATCATGTCTCGAGGCTTATAACAAGGTTGTGTATTTCTAATCACCCGACGAGTTGCAGGTTTTATTTTTATCCTCATCAGATAAATGCCTTTAATTATTCGATTGATTACTATTGTATCGTACTATGATTGTTTATTTCTTACACCACCTTTCGATAAATTCCATGTTAGTTTCTTTTCTTAATTTCACTTTAGTCTAGATATGCATGAAAATGACCTCTGAAAAGTAATTGTATAAATACTTAGTAGATTTGAATGACATGTAAGGCTTTAAAAGAAAAACAAGAATGCATGATCATTTTAGATTAAACAACCAATTAGTTAGGTACCGGAAGGACGCTAATAGAATTGTTAGCGTAAACAAGTCCCCGAACTTAGAATCTCTGGTTATGTAGGGATCGAGACGATAGTCCTGCCTCTCGATCGATTTCTAGCCGACTCCAATAGGCTAATGGCGACTCCTAGAAATATATTAAGTTGTTAAATAATCTTAAAATTTGAAAGTGCCTAAACGTCACGCGAGGTGTGGATTTGAGAGAATCCAAGCTCGAGATTGAGGAATCGAGAGTAAATACCTCTAAACCTATTTTTCTTCCCTCCTAAAGGGCGGAAAATTAGGTTGCGACACCCTTTTTTCTCAAGCCTAATAAAGAAACCAGCTTCAACTTCAACCTTCTTCTTTAGTTCTTCCTACGAAGCCCAAACCAAGAGTAGAAGGCCAAGCCCATGGCCTAGAAAGGAGCAACCAGCTTATCAGTTTCTCTTCTTCCAATCCAAGCGTCTATCTTCATCGAGGTCAACACTAAACACTTGACAATTTCACTTGCAGTTGCCAATAAATCCATAATTTGATGACCTCCCCATTGGCCTCGCTCCTCTAGTCCCCCTCGCTCCTCCGTCTTATTTTTTCTTTTCTTTTTTGTCCTTTGCTTTTTTATCTTTATGGGTATGAATAATTTAGTGGTCCTAGATTGACCTTGGAACTGGACCGGACCGATAGGGTTGGTCCGGTCATTAGTCCCAAGCTCAATGGATCGGTCCATGGTACCAAAAATTGAGGACCGACACTGTATGGGTTGGTCCTCAGGTTAAGTATGGGACTAGCCCAACCCAGACCATGCTTATTCCTAATGCTATGTATACATTATGCAACTATACTAATTGAAATTATACTAATAATGAGATGCATTATTTTAAATTATCTTAACATGAAAAAAATTTACTTAAATAATCTAATTCTAATGACGTGTGATATAAAGAAGCAATTATATAAAATGTCAATCAATTTCTAATTAACTGAACATGTAACCTACATTGCATGAAATTCTAATTTATTCAATCAACATGTCTATATGACATATGGGTTTGCTCATGTTAACATATAAGTTACTCTGCATGACATGAGATGAATGACTAAAGAAACCTAATATGCAATTCTAAATGTTAAGTGAGCTTAATTAACAGTAGGGTATGTGAGTTCAAATTATTTAACCTAACATGCAAAGTACATAGTATTCAAGTATAATTGAATTAAGTATTAAACTACACAATACACATTATTAATTAAATAACACACAACATGACATGCATCCTAAATTATTTAACCTATAATGCAAACTGCATGACATGCATTATGAACTGAGTAAGTCTTATTATTTATTTCTAATGACAAGCATGCAATGACATTAATGACATGAATCATGATATGCCTAAACTATATGGCATATGTATGACATATTTTTTATGTTTTCATTGTAAATTTGGAATTGATAAAATCTATGGATATTTTTTTATGAAATTCGAAATTATTATATATCCTTGTGCAGTTATGTAACCTAATTAAATATGGAATCTAATCTATTTTATTCTAACATGTAATCAGTTCTAAGATAACTTCCTAATCTTTAAAAGATATCTTTTTTTGTTGTAGTTGGATTTCTATCTTTTAAGAAGCAAAATCAAACAAACCAAAAGGTAGCATATTCATTTGCAATCAATATCAAACATTATCCGCAATCAAAATACCTTTTTTCAATCAAATACTATCGAAAAACAACTTTTAAGAGAATTCAAATTTGACTGATGAAAAATTGACCGCTTGTGCACAGGGTGGTAGAAGGTGCGGAGGATTTTTTCCATATTGTCATAGGTCGGATATAGGGGTAGAGATCGGTTTGATGATCCAAGGTACTATTATCAAATTAAGATAGAAAGATACATAAAAAATAGACTTTGTGTAGATAGAGATTCTCATTCAATATTTAGATATTTACCAAGGATCATGGCTTCTTAATTAGGTAATAAAATCGAATAATTTTGAGTACAATCAAGGTAGGAATTTTATCTAATTCAGGACATCTCATGAGTAATGTTTCTGAATGTGAATTGACAGATTGAGACGGCGATCGTCGAGACAGCATGGATGGCTATGAACTCATATTGGCCGATATGCTAGTTATATGCAACATTGGCTCTCGACTTTGGATCGACTTGCGGCTAATGGTGGATCGACGAATAGCAACAATAGAGCGGTGAGCGCGGTTGGTGGACAACAAACAACGAAAGTCGAGGGCATTGCAGCAGCAATGATGATCAGCGGCAGGAAACGAGCTTCAACACGAGATGATCAGGAGAAGTAGAGGTGATAATCGACGAACGTTGGCTTGATTGACCTCATGACTGGGCCACAATGTGACGGCGAGTAGCAGCGACACGGCGGTATGGAGGTGGAGTTGCAGAATCGATATCGGCGGCTTGGGTTGACAATGCAGCTGGCGTCGTAATCGGCCGAGTGGAGTAGGCTAGGCTAGGTCCGAGCTCAACAAGGAAGCGAGGACGAAAACGTGATCGTCAAGGTAGCGACGTCGAAGGCTCTTGTGGTTTACCGCCACAGGTCTGGCTACACTTAGCAGTAGAGTAGGGAGCAGTAGCGGCATCGGGCGCAATGACGGGGTAGTGTCGGCGCGACAACAGCACAGCGAGTGACAAGCAGAGGAGGGCTTTGGTCGTTAGAGGATCTATTCCTCTATCTTTCTCCCATGTATCTCTCTATTTTTTCGAGCATTCTCTGAATTGAGATTGCCAATCCCCAATCCTAAGACAATAATTATATATATATATATATATAGTCAATGTTAATTGCCGTTAAGGACTTGGAGTTCTTGTTATTTACATAATTGACTCTAAATTATAGTAATTCTTTCAATTAAGTCCTTAGAGGGTTAAATTGCACAAATTATCTTGACTAAGCACCTCCAACCATGGACTGCCTGAAATTCTCTAGGTTGTGGGTTTGAAATTTATAGGTTGACCCATTTAGGGTTTATTCTAATTAATTTCAAGGCCTTTAAGATCAATGGACTAAGCCCATTTCAATTAAAACTCAAATTGCCCATATTAGGGATAAAAAAATTTGGCCACTCCTCCCTTGATGCTCGTCGAGAGTTTTCAAAGTGCGGACTAAGCCTGCGCGACTGAGTCTGATTGTATCGCCATCATTCTAATGCTAATGTCATCCAAATGTTATCATGAATGCTTAAAATTAGATACTACGTAATGATATTTATAATTTTTTTTAGGAATCGATTAATTAAGCCTTAATTTTTTATGCAATATAAACCTAAATGAGTCATTAAAATTTGTGTATTGATACAATCTAGTCAAATATAAAACAGCTTCTCTAAAAAACAGAAGAAGCTAGGATTAAACTCTCAGCATGGAAGTCACCAATAGAGTCGCAATTGGAGAATACCCAATCATTAAACATCTATATTGGCATAACATCATCATGGACCTTGGAACGCGACACAGCTGCTAGAAGAGTTACGGTTGGAAAGACCTCGACCTGAGCAATGCGCACTTCGAGCTCGAAGCGGCAAGGTTTGGTAGGTGAGGGTAGAAGTGCGCACGAGCAGCGACGAGAGAGGGGGAGAGAAGGAGACAGATGCAAGGAGCTGAGGCGAGGTGGAGAAGTTGGGGAGTGGGACCAATGACTTGGGTAATTCCATCCTTTAAATTTTCTGTGGGTGGATGGAGCCATTTTAGGGGTTGGTCTAGCGCGGCCCACACTAGATCATCTTCGATGCAGAAACTAAACAAATAACCTCACCATAAATATTTGTCGACACCTCAGAAAGTGGGATTAGCTTATAGAAGTGGTATAAATCTACTACTAAATCGCAATACTAAGTTCACGTATTACACAATGCAATCGGTCTTTATTGTCAAGAAGTTATCATACCTAAGCTCTCATTTCATTTTCACTAAGATCCTGTGAATTTGAATTTTTTTTTTTACTTAACTAATGTAGGTAAACTGTTTTTGTTTACGTTTATTGGGTAAGGCTGCACTTGTTGAGTTAGACACGAGCTTAGGGTTAGATCTGGAGCTCGAGATCGATCTCCTACTCATTAAAGAAATTGGGGGTTCTCCAGATGCAATGAGGATTAAAGCATTAGAGACGCAGCGATCCACAAAGTGGAGACTCTTTGTTCTTGGGCCAGTCTTTTGTGGGATTCTGATAAGATATTCATGGGTCGGACTTTTGAGAGGCCCTGCACTTAAATTC
Organism: Melaleuca alternifolia; assembly: GCA_019926035.1. Lineage (NCBI taxonomy): Eukaryota > Viridiplantae > Streptophyta > Magnoliopsida > Myrtales > Myrtaceae > Melaleuca > Melaleuca alternifolia. The sequence goes on along the minus strand of JAGKPW010000176.1, from coordinate 26,929 downwards.
GTGCTCGTAATGCAGGCTTGTTCGATCATGCCCAGGATTCGACGATGTTGATGGGCCATATGAGCTCTACAAACTTGCTAAATACATGGGACGAGGCTTCGTGTTGTTGACGTTGGTAATGATTGATTTCTCTTTCCTTGTTTTCTGTCTTAAACGATGTTCGAATGCTTGAACCTCATGGAACAGTTGTCGCTTTTCAAGTGACAGGCTTCTCATAGATGATTTTAGCTTAGTTTTATTTATTTATTTAAAAGATGACCACCCCGTGAATTTCTTACATGAGCACTTTAAGATATCAAGGACAGAATCTAAAACTATATCACCATTAACCTGCTAGAAATTAAGTACAGGAGAGTAGATAAACTCTCATCTGTACTGTTATATAAAGTAAAGAGAAACTTTTATCTTAAGATATCAATTTTCCTTTTTTTTTCTCCCCTTCCTCAGAATCTACACACATCCTCAATTAGTTATTTCATAAGTCTTCCTATCAATGGACAAATGCATAAATCGACAGTTAGAAAAGCCCATGTTATGAAATCTCCAAGAGACAAAATAATAAAAAATAAGTATGGATGCGTTATTTATCACCACTTAGAGATGAATACTATATGGTGGTGGCAGGAAATTTTTTCGCATCGAATCAAGATATTTAAGAAGAACAGGTTTTTTTAGCACGATACCCTCAAGAATTTCTAACAATTGCATGGAACAGGTTAATTTTCAAAGTATTTTTCCATTCCAATATTTCTATTGGAGCTTCTCTTCCTTTTATCTCTCACAAATTTTGTTTTCAAATTGAATTTTTTTCATCTCAAAATCAAGTTACCAAAAAAGGTCCAAATCAAGCAAATACTAAGCTTTTCCACCAGCATGTTCGCAGTTCCTTTATATTGTCTTGATAATTTCATTCCATTAATTGATAATTTAAGCATTTCGTAATGAGGCAATTTCGCAGAAAAAAATTTTAATTTTAAAGTTCTGGTTTCCGTATACACGTGCATTTTTACTAGTTGTCTGAAATAATTTTTTAAGTTGTGGACGAGCCTAGGCAAGTGAAACCGATTGATATCTTGTATGAATCCACTAGGCCTATTTGCTTGTCCACCGCATGCGATGAATTCGCGTGGAGGAATTTTCTCTACGCACAATTGCTGAAATGGAGGCACATGGACTGGTTATTGCCACATTCATAGAATGCACAAATTTTTCCACAAAGTACTTGTTCTTTTCCCCTTTTTTGTTTGGTTATATATTTTCCACAAGACTTGTCGTCTCCTTCTCGTTTCCTCATTTTCTTGTGGAATGTGGATGACTATAATTGATTGATCTTATCTTTATTAGGTTGCATGCGCATTGCATTAATAATGTTGGAGATATAACTGGTAAGACTTTCGAAATCTCTCTTGATTTCGCATGTCCTTGATTGATCGTGTAATGTGCAGGAGAAAATCAGTACATTCTCCACTTCTTCCGTGATTCTGCCTATACCCCATCAACCGTGCAATATCTTTGATTGATTGGATATGCATGATCAAGGGAGATACAATGAATCTGCTCATTTTCTCTATCGAATCACAGGATCTCGGACAGCTGAGCGTGATACCGCACTAATGGTATTGAACATGTTAAAATATTCAACTAAAAGGCTCGAATTATGCGGTGGAGGTAAATTAAATGTATTCGAACCACTACCCCATCAATCTGGTTGATTGAATGTCCTTCTCATAAGTAATGTCCTGATTGATCTTTCCATCCGTGAGTTAGCTTGCGAATATCATTACGTGAACTCCGGGACATGATGGGACAAACCGAACTGAAGTCGGACTAAACTATACCATCTGAAATTGGAGGGATACGCCCTTTCTTCATGACTATCATCGCGTGACAAATAGTCGTGCATTACCTGCACTGATCCATGCTTTCCTACGCTTTTAGCTAGAGAGTGCGATTTAGTGTCCTTTGTCTCGTATTAAATTCTCATAATCGACGTAATACGGCGCCTGCCTGCCTGCATGAAATTCCCTACCGCGACGGTAGTACAGGAAAACAAAAGGAACTTTGCTTGATCACAGCAATGATTGAAGGCCTAAAATTCGTTAGGTATGAGTAGACCGTCCTGGGATTTTATCCGCCTCATCATTGGAGAGAATAATTATATAATGGGTTTTTGATGAGGATCGTTGCGCCTAAACCATCACGTCGCGCGAGAGACGTGCATTTCACGTTGGGATTCTCCGGAGACCGCAAAACCAAACCGAGATAAGGTTGGTATCGATGTCGTAGGAGGGTATTAGAAAGACGTCCTCATTGATGTGCATAGAAACAATATATAGAGCGTGTTTCCAAGTGATGTGAATGCACTGAGTACACCTCACTTAAAAGATCATTCACTTAAAGTTTACCACATCGATTTACGAGTGAATTTTCTAAATAAAGTTTGTCTTCTCAATAAACGCAAGCAAACAACTACTACGAAGATTGGGATAGTTGTAAAGAATCGTATTCTCGTGCGATCTGATCAATATAGATGTTCTATGCACTGGCTGAAAGTCTAGATGTAGCTTGTTCATGGGACTTGAAGAGTGTTTCACAGATCTTCAAATGGTTAGATCTCCATGCCATGCCCGTGGGTTATTACCAAGAAGTTTAAAAGATGAAAGAAATTAAAATAAAAAAGATAAAACGATCTAGAAGTCCCCACTAGGCCCCGCAAGCTTTTGGCCTCCACGCATGCAATGCAGATCTCTGAAAGTGAAATGAGTGACAACCCTCGAATTAAAGAGACGATAAGATTCCAGCCAAAGAGAGAGAGATAAGATTGTAAATGGGACGGAGCCACTTGAGTCAAACTGATACACCATTGCAGTCAGTTTTGGAAGCCTTTTGTTTGGCATGTAGCAAGTGAACACATACTAAAATTCCTACCTCCGATCGCCTCCTACCAACATGAATAGCAAATCTCGGCGAATCGACTAACAACAATCAATGATCTTGTATTGATTCGGAAATGAAAATTCTTCGAGACATATACACGGTGGAGAAGAAGCCGATTTCATCAGCGGCCCTTGTTTATGTTGTCTTCACTTCATGGCTTGTAAAGTTTCCACTTAAGCGTTGGAGATGGTCAATACTTTGATGACCCTTGTTTCTTATACCAAGTAGTATGAATTAACGACTTATAAACCCTGTGCATGAAATGACTGGAGTTCCACTTTCCAGTGAGCAAACAGCTACCCCACTCGCCGGTGAACGGGAAGAGGTTCAGGGGCAACGTCCTCGAAACAATATTGGATTTAGATTAATATTTAAGTTGGTCCAGTTGTTATGTGATTAAATGAATTAAAATGGATTTAGGGTTTGTAATCACTTGTGTGGCTATAAAACTAAAAGACAATCCCTACATCCATGCTTGGGTGAGTCATTTTGTTCTTGTGATAGCATAATTGTTTCTTTTTTATCCTTGAACTGTCTATTTTTTTCTAAACAGATCTACCAATGTAAATTGTTATTGGCCAATCACTATATTCAGGGAGAGCACAAGCCAAGATCTCCATTTCTAGTTACAATGGCTTGCGATGAGCATTTAGATTCAATGCTCTCATCACTGTCATCATGCAATAATATCAACATCAATATGTAATAAGAATATAGATTAAGTACCTATAAGGAACTTTCAGATTTAATCTACAAATCAAGCACCTATAAAATTTAGCCTAGGAGAGCAAAACCATCAAATCTAAATCTAAATCGGGAGAGAAGAATGGCCTCTTCATGGAGAGATTGCAAAACCACGTCATAATCATCATCCTCGATAGACCATATAAATCCCTAGGTATGCTATCCCACACAGCGAGCTACCATGCTCTAGTCTTAAGGGACTGCCTTTTAGAATCGTTAACCTTGTTCTAGTACTGAAAGAAGATGCCGCTCTTAGAGGCCTTTTGAATTGTATCTGTAACCGTCCGATCTAATCGGACGGCTATGAAGGGAAGAGGGTCACCAGTCATGAAGGCAATCGAGCCCTTTCCCCGACTATGTACTCAGATGAGTTTAATTTGGTTATCACTCCCACTCGTTCCTCCGGTACCGATCCCATCTGTGAAATGATCGCATGGACGTGGATTCGCGTCCGAGTTCCAAGATGACGGTACGAAAGGGGATGGGCCCGAGAGTTTCACCTCTAATATCCTGCTCCATTCATCCATGGGCCACATCCCCACGCCGCGTCATTCATGAACCGTGAGTCAAGTCAACCTCGATGCCTATCTTGAATGTTATGTCATTGACTCGAAGTCACGATGACTAGCTTCGATCCCTCGGGCCCATCGATTGCTACAAGCGCATGTGTAATCACATGCAATCAAGTGCAATCAATCACATCCAATCGCTCACGCGGATGCAGATCCATTCTTCCGTCTTGTGAACTCATCCGAGGTCCCGTTCACGAGGAAACAAGCAATCACTCGTTCGCTTTGCGTATTCTTTCTTATAAATGAAAGGCTAGAGTCTAGGACACTAAACATCACCTAAATGACTTTTATTAAAAGATAGAAACTTAATGATGCAACGCTAGTCCTTTTTTCTTCTTCTTTGATAATTAAACTATATTCAATGTGGATAATGCATGAGATACAATGATTATTCTACATGATGTGATGTTATAATATTGACCAAATGACGTGGGATATATGTTATTCACGTTATATTCCTAAATTGAATATCTGTTACTCAAATGACATTTTTTGTTTGACTGTTATTCTTGTTAATGAAAACTATTAATTATCTTTAATCTACATGACCTCCAAGATTACTATGCCTTATCCTAAGCATGAATCATGAATGCTCCTAAATTCCAAACTTGCAAGTGACATAATATATGCAACGGCTAATAAAATTTATGATAATTTGAGATATATGTCATATCCAAAATTCACTAATATAATTAAATGACACATGCTCTTAATGCAATCGAAATTTATTTAATTAATCACGCATAAAACACACGTGAGATGATATTAGAGGTCAGATCTTTAGACTCAAAGGTCCGATGCCCTAATTTGTCTTAACTAATGTAAGCAATATTCAAATATCATCATAACAGCCTACTGTTAGCCTACTGTTAAATAACATGTAATTAGGACAATATAGTAAAGCTAAATTACCACATAAATATCCAAACCTCAAGCCTTTCTTGGATTAAGGTTTACCTTCATCATCGAAGAGGGTTTGATGCGAGGCAAAAGGGCAGCTTGGATATGCAAGGACCGATGGTGTAGATGTGATGGCAAGGCTGTGAAGTATCGCGAAAAGCTTGCAAGAACACTGGCGAGCGGGCTGAGGTGCAGCAAAGGGGTATAGAGAGGCTACAGCACTCCTGGCGTCATTGGGAGGCTACAGGTGCCTGCGGGGTGCAATCTAGCACGGCAGAAGCTCAGTTGCTGAGGCGGTGGTGCTTACACGGATGCTGGAAAAACTACAGGGATGTCAGGCGCACTGGAAATTCGACTGAGGGCTTGCTAGGCGACTGCCAAAGCGGCGGTGATGTTGGTTAGAAGCTGCAGGATTGGTCTTATGACGCTCTAGAACGTCGTGCACTGTGCGATTATTTTGTTGAAACTATTATTATCATTAAGCATGTGGAAGCACACAATTATACCGCATGAGAAACATAATTTGGCAAGTTTGAATAATTTACATATGCATTTTTCCATTAATTTCCCTCTTGCAAGTATTAATACAAGTACAAAAAGAGATATAATGCAACGCAATAACTCTGAGAAGAATGTCAGGGTTTAGTCGATACTAGCCGTACTCCTGCACTCCAAAAATTTCTCTAAACAAAGTCACGCTAGTGGAGCATGGACTATAGGGGTGAGCAACGGTCCAGGGTTGACCCTGGACCGGCCCAGGACCGGCCCAACCCGATCGGTCCTGGTCGGGTTTTAAGACGAACGGGTCGGTCCTCGATCCTAAAATCTCCAACCCGGTACTGTACGGGTTGGTCCTTGGTCCTAAGGTGTCGGGTTGGTCCAACCCGGACCAACCCGACAATATATTACATCAAATTAATAAATTTTGTTAATTTTACTTCAGCCCAAATATATAAAAAAAAAGTCCATAGGCCCAAACTTCCAGCCCAACCCAGTGAACCCACACCCAAGTGCCCTTCAGTCTAGGGATGAGCCGCAGCCGCACGATGCCACAAATCCCCCTTCTTCTTCATCAAGTCTTCAAGTTCATGCCCTAATTTATTCGCGCTCGGCTCGCGTCTTCCTCTGTCTCTGCTTCTGCTTGTTGCTGCCGGTCGCTGTCTCTGCTCCGTCGCCGCCGCCATTGTCGTCGTCGGAGGACGACAAAATCTGCTTGAACGCAGTGATTTGGTGAGCTTGTCTTTTGATATTTCACGCTTCGTGGGTCATCTAGGGATCTTCTTTGAAAGTTTCTGTTTGCTCGATGAGTCCATGTCCGTCCCTTTTCTCCTCACCGCTTTTTGTCGATCCGTTAAGTCCAAGACTGAAATTACACTATGGTTGAAGGCGGGTTGATACCGTCTGCGCGAAATTTTCCACGTTTCGATTTTGCTGAGATCAAGATGCTTTGGATAAATCCGTTTGCTTTGTGATAGCTGAGAACGGTTTGTGGAGGATTCTTGATGAAGTTTAATTTGGAAAGAGAAAGGACCCCGAAATGATGAACTTGGCCCGTATCCTATCAAGCATCGGAGCACATTAGGGAGTTGCCATGATTTTCTTTCTTTTCTTTATGGTGGCTATGGTGTTAGAGTTGTAGACACTTGATGAAGACTATAGGTCTTCATCTGGGGCATGCTCGGACAAGGATTTGAAAGCATGTACACTTTGTACGATTATGATACCAATTAAATGAAGGTCAATGGATGACCTCTAGCTCTTTTTCCTCTCCTAACCCCATGTTAAAATGGAGTCTTGCCGCTTGCGAGCATGAGAAATAACAAAAATAGACTCAACTCTTTTGTCTTCTTTCCTACATATCTAAAAGATCACGCCTCTCTAGCAGAAGATCTACTGCCTAAGTAGGTTTTTGCTCATATGAGTTTTTTTTTCCTTTTCTGAGATAAGAATATGTTATGTAATACATAATATCAGTTTAATCAAGAAATGGTGGCTTACCTTGACATCTTTCCAGAATCTTATGTAGCCTGCGTGAGTACATTAGTGAATGATTTAGCATTTTGTTTGGTGGAGCATGTTGAACTGGAGGCCATAATAGTCTTATTCTCTAATCTCTATGTTCTCTATCAAGTTATAGTTTTCTGTTGACGATTATGTTTGGATCAAGAATACTAATTCCACACTTTTGTGGAGTGTGCTTCTCCTTTAGTGCATCTCTTTCCTTCCTCTCCATTCATTTAATCAAAAGGAGATGAAATTGCGTCTGTAGCACTGATACCTGTGAACAATGCTGATATTGATTTTCCTTTCAGCTTGTAATGGTTGTAGACGCTCGAGATCCATTGTTCTACCGATGTGCCGATCTTGAGGTAGGTTTTGCTTTCATTCTTATACTCAGAGCTACCTGTTGTTTTATTCCCAAGTCTTATGTGCTTATGATTATTTTTGTGAGTCATAAAAGGTTTTTTTTTAATTGTAAAATTGCTTACTGGAAGATGCTTATTTTAGTTAAAGAGGGAGTGCTTTATATTTGGGTAGTATATGGTTGATGGACTATACTTTTGTGTTGCTGCTGATTGCAAACGATTACTTCTTTGTATTGAGAGAACTTGCTGGAAAACTGTGCTTTCTGGTGAGATGTTGGAGCAGTTGATGCTACTGCTTAGCATGACATGGATTTTGCTCTTATTCAGGCTTATGCTCAAGAAACTGACAAGTACAATCTGCATCAAGAGAAGTATATGCGTGTAGATTCTCAAACGATCTAGTCGATGAGCAGAGGACAAGAGAAGTATATGAGTGGACTCGATATGTTGTGAATTAACAGGTTTCTTTGTTTATGAAATACACATTCATCATGTCTTTATCGGACATGGATTGTCTCATAAAATTTATTATACGAAAATTTTAGCGGTCCCGGGTTGACCTTGGGACGGGACCGGACCGGACCGATAGGGTCGGGTCGGTCCATGGTCCCAAGCTTGATGGGTCGGTCCACGGTCCCAAAAATTGAGGACCGACACTGTGCGGGTTGGTCCTCGGATTGAGCACGGGACCGGCCCAACCCGGACCATGCACACCCCTAATGGACTACCAACCTTTCCCATCAACATGCCATTATTGCCATCAAAACTAAGGGGATCATTTAAGCCTCTAAAGGATCCAACTAACTCCAGTCGATGCTGAAATACCGGGCAACAAATTGTTAAGGGATCCATCGGTATCCCTATTTGACCCATAGTATAGAGCTACACGAAGAATAAACTACCGCTGATTTAGATACTAGTATATATTGATATTCGTAGTCAAAATATATAGGAACTCCAAACTGTAGGAGGATGAACCATCCTATAAATTTGAAAGAAGAAAAACAAGAAATGAGCCTAGCCTTAGTAAATGACATGAAATCTGTAAGATTAAAATAAAAGATCATCTTACCACTCAATATGATATCCACAAATAACACGAGAGTAAGATAAGTACACAATAATCATATATGATCATGCATAAAATTATGCAATATAGATAACCGACAAATGCAGAAATTAATGCACTATCTTTATTGTCGCGATATGCCGATGGAAAACATTAAAACAATGTATAAAATTATTCACTCAAACGCAAGCAGATGACCTATTATTTCATAATGCACAAATGCCACATAAAAGCTCATCGATATACGTAAGTGAGTTTCTAATTCCTACTTGTCACTAACCAAGACCCATCTCAACTCATGAGGCATTGTCGCAACCAATTTATGGAGGATGAAATAATATATATATCCATTTGTCACGCCTCATAGACCATTCATCACACGTGTTTTTATATCAACGATGATAAATACACCAATAGACATCTGCATAAACATAATCATCTTTTAACATTATACTATGGCTACATAAGTTATGTCATTCTACACAGGCCATGTCATTATATAGTTTCATGTCATCTCAATTTTAAAGAGAATTGTTTATTACGGTTGAACGTTTGGCTAATTCTAGAGTCTCATACGCATACTTATATAAAGGACTTCCCCCATAGCGAATAGGTCGTGGCAAAGATATTTATCACATGGTATCAAAGACATATACATCAGGATAACACAACTATTGCCTTATGCATATCAAGAGCAAATATCTGCAATTAAAAGCAACTAACCTCTTTAATATTTTTTGTGTCAACAATGGAAACCCATTATCTATTTATCATCACTTGCAAACCCACATATTATACTATCTCATTCACTAGAGTGTTTTTTGCAATTTCATAAGTTATTGGAATAAACTGTTATATAGATCAATTTTTCCAATATCTTAGAAATGTGAATATTCATTCTTTTGGTGGCACAAGAAATGACCATTTTGGACAGTCAATAGTCATAAAATGGGCAAGTGAGTCAACCAACACACACTTAGTCAAAATCGACATCTTAGTTTTACACTTAGGCCTCCTTTGTATTGCATAAAGCATTTTTCAAGAATGTATATTCGCTAGTTTCTAGCATTTAGCTCAGTTGGGAAAATGAGTCAATAAAAAATATATGCTCAAATTCAGTAAATCGATTTCTTTTTAAAAAATCGAAAACCATTTCCTAAAATATGACAATATATCAACAATTGAGTTTGAAACTCTATGCTTAGGAACAAAAACCCCAATGCTAGCTCCTGAGTCTTTGGTATCTAGGATGCTATATAGCACCCCAACCTCGGATTCATCGAGGCCAAACAAGTGAAGCTCCCATCGTCTTCGTCTAAGTCCATCTAGGCAAAGATTGAGATCTCAATGCCCATGCTCAAGCCACCAACACTAAAGCCCACTTCCATCAGTGCCGACCTCAAGCCTTGGTGTCCATGCCCAATGCCTCAACACCTAGGCCCTAGTCCACAAAGGTCAAGTGCGGGATCCCAATTCTCGAAGTTGGATCCTCGGCACTTGAGTTTAGGTCTACAAAGGTTGTGCTCCGGTCCATCAAGGTCGGGCTCGGGGCCCAAGTGTCAAGTGGCTCATCTCTGACACTTGGGTCAAGATTTAATGTGGCCAAACCTACTCAAGTGCTTGTACTCAATTTCTCAACTACCTATGCTCAAGTAACTAACATGAGTCAAACAAGGTATGTCTATTTAGAAAAATCAAATCAAAATTTTCATATTAAACTAAGGTTTCTAATTCATTTTTGAGTTTCAGCCTAACTTAAAAAAAATGTTGTTATTTTCCTAGAAAACATTTTCCAAGCAATTTCACTTGTTTCGTATAATGAACAGAGTCTTAGTCTAAAAAATGATAAGTTAGCCAATTGTAACGCTTAGTCTCAAAATTGACAACTAAGCCAGTTTCAATTCTTAGTCTCAAAATAAATAACTAAGCTAGGTTTTGTCCTTTTCACCCTCTTCTCTTCGAAAATGCTGCCAATCTTATTGAAGTCAACAAATACCACCTACGCATGTGAAAACTCATACAATGCAAGTCAAATAATTACAACAACTCAACATGCCTTTAGTGAAACTTGCTCACACTCAACATCAAAATTTCAACAACAAAAAAAGATTAACAAACACCAATAAATCATGTCAAGAGTATTTGGTAGATCAATCTATCTCAGTCTTTAGAATTTTCACTTAGCTTGAATAAAAAACTTGGACAGCTCAAAGCTTTAACTACCTTCAAAGCAAGATTAGAAAGAACAAAGATTAATAATCTCTCAAACTTTCTCAACAACAAAACTAGTTCGATAAAAAAAGAAAAGAAATTAAAGTCCATAAATTCACCTTGTAAAACTCTTCAAGGAAATTAAAAGCTTTAACGACACAAGAGTGAGACTCTTGCTTTTGCTCAACAGATTGGCAAGTGAAAATAAAAAAGGCAATTGATAGGAGATATCTTTTTCTTTTTGAAGTTTGGTTATTTGTATATGCTTCATACGATAAAGAGGGGATGTACTTGGAAACTATACTAGATTTACCAAGGGATAAGAATGGTTAACCAAGCTAAAACTAATGATGACTTGAGCTTAAAAATACTAGGTGGAAATCGTTAAGAGGGGTTTTCAAGCTAAAAACTGACAGATGGCTTAACTATATGGTTTGCAAAATAGATGTTTTGATAAGTTACTAAGATATGTAGTATATCAGTACGTAAACAAAGAAATTAGTGTTCGTTCTAAACATTGATAGTATAGATAAAAAAACGTTTTAAACCCACTCAAATGTTTAGCAGAATTATTAGACACTAGGAGGAATTCAACTCATTAATTTTTATATATTGAAAACTATCCAATACGTATTTCACAATGTATCAATCCTTGTTAGTAATTACTATAGCAGCAAGTTAATTACCATCATTGCACACAATCAATGCATATCTCAGCATCTATCAATCTAATCTTATTGCACCACTCACGGCGACTACGGAGCAGAAAATCTTCCTTCAAACTACTCCTACGTCACAAAATTAGTGACCCACCAGAAATTTCACACGTGGCATCCCAAACTCTAAGTTAATTAATAATTAAATTTATGTCCTAAATACTAATTTGAGGTATAGAAAATTCCTGATGTCATAGGTCTGGGCATGTTGGAGCTGTCGGAGGTGCTGTAAGGATACCTAGGATTGACAAGAAGCGCTGGCGTAGGCACTTAGATGCGTCGGTGAGAATAGGATGCGTCCGGGTTGGTGCGGATGTTGTTGGACACCTCAGGGCGTCGTGGGGAGCAAGAGTGGCAAGTTGATGGCTGCTGGAGATGGTGGCGGAGCTCGGGGATGACGGGACGTGGCGGCGATAGGAAGAGGAAGGAGCGCGCTCCTCTTTGGCATGTGTTGCTTCTAATTCATGTACGTGAGTTTCCGCCCAGCCCGCGGCGACTAACATGGGCGAGCAAAGACTAAGAGGTGGGCGCACAGAGACGAGAGAGCAGGGGGAAGTTTTTCTAACGTTACTTAAGGGTTTTCAATCTGGCGTGAGTGAGCCTAAATAAAGCGCTCACGTATCATGATCTTCTGCTTGAAAACAATAGATGGACTAGGATGGAAACGGTAGATCTGCGTCCCTCTCATGCATGCTGCTTCTCATGTAGATTCAATGACCAATGCCATCCGGGCTGCAAGGCAAATCATCGCTATAATATATTATGCGTGCTATGTTGATGTTATACTGTTTGTGTTGGCGTGTGAAGCCAAACACATTAAAGGACTTTTTTGTGTTTTCTCTTCCTCTTGTTTTTAGGGTAAAAGCTATGATTATATATTAGATTTAGGGAAGCAGCAGTTTAGGGCAGAAGCAGTAGTTTTAGCACAGAAAAGAAGATAGAGAGAAAAAGAAAAAGAGAGAAGAAAAAGTGAATTTTTATTTGTAAGTGTTATCAATTTTTTTTGTATGATGATCTTGAGAGAATATTAATATTGTATGCCTGTTTTCTTCAAAATTTAGTGCACTTGCAAAGTGCCTCTACGGGGAGACATAACCTAGGTTTAGTTAACTTCAATAACCAATTTTACGGTGCCTTCTATTGAATCTGTTCTTTTATTACTATATTTTGTTTGGAAGAATTATTTGTTCGTGTTATCTTTCCGAAATCATTGTGCAATTCCTAACAAGTGATATCAAAGCCTAGGTTGGCTAATCAAGAACATTTAAAGTTTATTTGGTGACGCTTGATTGAAAGAAAATGATATGGCAGAAAATAAAAGCAAAATCGATAAATTGGACGGGTAGAATTTCAGATGGTGGAAAATCCAATCAAGGATTATCATTATTAGAAAGATCTCTATACACAACTTGAGGGTTGGAAATCCGAAATCGCTGGGATGGATCTGATAGCAAAATCAAAATGATACTTCTTTATAGGGTTAACAAAAAAGACAGGGTGGCACATTATGATTTGTTACGAGCACTGCCCAGTATTGGGGAATCATTTCACTAAGGTTCTGTCCTTGGGAAGGAGCCGTTCGAGATATTATCATACCATCAAATATGGCATTCTCGAGATGGGCCAAGACGAGAGACTGCACTTGGAGAATTTACTCAGATCATATTTTTGGCTCCCGAAAATTGGGATTTCCCACAAGAATATGCTTCCATATGTATATCCGAGCATCGATCTTTGGCTCCACACGCTGATCTAGATTCTTTCGGGACGATCGCAAACCGACACAAAGGTTCTACAAAAAGTACTCATCTGCCGTCTATACAACACGAGCCAATCATTACCAGATCCACTGATCCACAAGCACCGGCTTATCTCTTCTTGACTTTTGTTCGACGCGAAGCGGCCCTTCCCTCTACCAGGTCAAGCTCTCGACCGAAAGTGAGTAGACAATATAGAAGGATGTAGACGCAGCAAACTCATGCAAATCTTTTTCATTCTTTCATTTTTCCTCTTCCCTTTAGTCACTTGCTGAAAACATTTCTTTAATATCCCGGACATGATGTTATATATACTGGACGATCTTTCGCGACCAGACTGAATCCACCTCTTTGGATCAAAGGCATGTCAAGTGGTCGTTTATGACCCCGGCCAAAGATTTAGATGGTGCAGAACATACACACAGCAAGGAGTCGAATTTAAGATTCTGGCGGTGACTCGGGTTTTATAAAAGCTTTGATTTTTAGTCTAATTGGCGCCCTGACAGCGAGAGACTGTGCCAAGGAGATGTGTAAAGTTTGTCATTTTTGCACCTCTTTCAGTCCTTATTTTTATTTTTCCTGCTCTTGAGTGGATGACAATAAAATTTATCGAAGGTTTGAGATCCTCACCATTAGAGGCTCGACTACATCAAAATGAAATCATATTCTATGAAAATTAATCCAAAAAACCTAAGTGCCACAGGTTCCACCATCAATGATCAATTCCTATCACCAGCAACTCGGATTGATCGCTCTCGCCCCATCACAGTCATCGATCGCTTCTTGTCAACATAGCCACAGGTTAGCATGGTAATCATAGAGAGAGAAAGAGAGAGAGAAGGCCAGAAGTCCGACCTTACATAGAAGGTTGAATAGAATCTGAATGATTAAGTGCCCTTCAGAACTACCTGGCGAGATGTTGCACAGGTTCATCACCAGTGTGCCCCAGTGGTAGCCACGAATGGAAGCGAAGAGGCGCTAGATGAGGAGGAGGAAGTAGTAGAAGGGAAGAAAAGGATAAAAGAATGATAAAGAGGGAAGAGAAAATACTTTTCTTTCGTGCAAATGTGGTGTGCCCTTGTTTCAACTGGTAAAATTACGATATAAATATATATAGCTTAACAGATTCTACTATTTTGCCAAAGAGATGGTATGAGACTATAATCGGTATCTACTGGAAAGGGTGATGACTCGCTTGCACTAAATAGAGTTCTAATTGGGAGAGACTCCATTTAATTAGTGTAGAGGTAGGACTCCGACTATGCAATTCGTGGAGAGTGACGCCTCGTGCGACCTTCTTTCCACCTTAGATGGCAATCGTGATGTTAAAAGACGATGACACCACCTTAGATTGCAATCGCAATGTCAAAAGACGATGACACTATTCACACTCAACATCTCTTTGGCATTGCAATGTTCACAATTGGCCTCTTGAACTACACCATAGAAGATGATAATGGTCGTAGTTACTTCTATATTTTGAAAATTTGCAATTCGTGCATAGTGCGTTAACTGAGGGATATTGCGCAATCTTTTGATCATGAAGCCTTTGGAATGAATGATAAAAAAAGCTTGTGGGGGAGGATGGCCGGTAGAGCCCGTAGGAGTCACGCCATCTAGAAGGGATTGGTGAGGTGAGAAATTTCATCTTAATTTATTGAAAATCAATATATATTTTCTGTCCTAACTCTAAGGCTCCGTTCGTTTCACAAAAAATATTCTTCCGGAAAATATTTTTCGAAAATTGTGGTGTTCAGGGGGCGAAAAATAATTTGTCAAGGAAAATGTTTTCCAATCAATGGAAAATATCCTTCTTAAAATGAAGAAAATGTTTTCCTTCCAAAAAGAAAGAAAAATATTTTCCAAGATCTGTAACAGTCTCTCTCCCTCTCTCTCTCTCTCTCTCTCTCTCCCTCTCTCTCTCTCTCTCTCTTTCCCCACCCCAACCGAATCTCCTCTCTCTCTCCCTCTTCTCTCGACATTTCTCTCTCTCTCTCTCTCTCTCTCCCTTTTCTCTCTCCTCTCTCCTCTCTTTCCCCTTCCCAGCTGAACTCCTCTCTCTCTCTCTCTCTCTCTCTCTCTCTCTTCTCTCTGACATTTCTCCACCGAACAGCGGAAAATATTTTCCAATCTATTTTTAAGTTTCAAGTGAACACTAGAAAATATTGTCATTTTCCGAGAAAATGACTTCCTGGAAAATAGTTTTCAGAAATATTATATTTTCCGTGAAACGAACGGACCCTAACTCTCCTCTATCTTTCAAACTTTTGCTC
The DNA here is from genome assembly GCA_019926035.1 of Melaleuca alternifolia. Taxonomy (NCBI): domain Eukaryota; kingdom Viridiplantae; phylum Streptophyta; class Magnoliopsida; order Myrtales; family Myrtaceae; genus Melaleuca; species Melaleuca alternifolia. The sequence continues at coordinate 11,384 of JAGKPW010000176.1, read as the reverse complement.
TGCCTTTTTGCAGAGTGTGGGAATCAAACTTCGGACTTTAGACAAAAAAATACATTGAACATTCTAGTTGTTAGAGCTACGACATTCCTCGCCAATCACAATTTATCGGTGGAAGGAGACAAGATAGTGTTTTGAATCGAGTCGAGGATGTTCTTAGTTTATATTGTGGGGTAAATCCTAAATTTATTATATTTTTGCCAATTCAGTTTTAAACCTTTTGAAAATATGTCATTTCAGTCCTTCCTACAACTTAATCTCAGAAAATGCCTAAGTAGATGTTTGATCAGCACTGTCTATCCTACATGGCCAAACCTCCACGTAGGCATTTTTCGAGACAAAATCACTGAAAAGACTGAAATGACAAAAATCCAAAAGATTTAAGATTGAATTGACAAAAATACAATAGGTTTAGGACTTTTGGACAATTAACACTTTATATTGTAGGGTCTACATTTCCTCCCATGCAAGCATAACGACATGCCTTTAGCTAAGTCACATAAAACTTGCGACGTTTTTCCATTTTTGTCGCTCTCTGCCAATTGCAAATGGAGAGAAGGGATCGCAGCTAAAATTTGTTTTGGCTTAGATGAGTTGTTTTGGATAAATTAAACTCGTGTTCCAAAGGTCGATGAATGCACATCACATGTCATTACATACAACATTAACGCTTCTGCACGACAGGAGCATAGTTCCCTTCGCCTTAAGTTCTCGAGAATCTTATAGATTGGTCGATTGATGCTAGGGGTGAGTAACGGTCTGGGATTGATACTGGACCAACCCTGGACCGATCAAACCTGGCCGGTCTTAGTCTGGGTTATTGGGGGACTAGTCGGTCCTTGGTCCTAGATTCTTAGACCCCGTACTGTGCGAGTTGGTTCTTGGTCCTAAGACTGTGGGTTGGTCCGGATTGGACCAACCCTATATGTATTATATATTTTATGTATAATATATAAATAATATTTCATATGTTTTTGTCTAATTTAAATCTTAATTCCTTTGCTCTTATACTTTCTTTACAAATATCTTATGTAAATTAGAAGATGCAAATTCATTTAACCCAACCCCAATTCCACTAAGAAAATATAAATCATCTCCATTCGCCTCGCTCTATTCACTTGCCTAAACTTTGCTTGTCGTTCGTCTCACAAGCGTAACTTAACTAAATGCTCACATTTCTTGGCATACTTCACAAATACATATCATTTGCTTCGCTACTATCAACCCCACGAATGCAATTGAGTTAGTGAGTTCCAATTTTTGCTATTAATTTTAGAATTTCAAACTCATGTGATTTTTTTTAGTTTGTATAGAATATTCAATATTTATAGGTGTTAAATCATGTTTTGATTTTGCTTAGTGAGCAAGTTAGATTGACTGAATCGAGAATTGTTCGAATCGGCCTAGACTGGCCGGATGGATCTAATTCCCATAAGTGTTGGTCTAATCCCGATTTTCAAAAGTGGAACCGATGTCCAAGCGATTTCGATTTTGAATTCCTAGGAGGGTCGGATGGGACGGATTAAATTTTCATGTTAAAAATAAAGATCTAAAAAAATAAAAAAAATCCAATTTAATATTTTGAAATTTTAATCTTTACCTAACTTTATGAATTTCTTTTAAAAGTTAAGAAACTCAACTTGTTAAAGAATTTTCCCAGCCACAAAACTAGTTTGTTCAATTCTCAATCCTAAAGATTGAGGACTGGTTGGATCAGTTCATTCCTAATTCTAAGAGGAACTTGACCACTTGAGAAATTAATCACCCCTAATTTCGATATGTTTGTTATTTATATATATAATAATGAACGTATTATCTTTTTCAATGTGAGTTATTTTATTGAGGAGATTATAATCATTAATAAAAAGATTTTACATATTAAAGATGACTAAATATAAGTGATCAAATTTACTATTATTATGCTAAAAATTATTTCACGTTAAAATTTTTGCGAATATCAATTATGTGTATTATTTATTTTATTTTTGGGTGTTCAAAAGTTAAAGCAATCATTTAAGAATGAACAAAATATGAAGTTCTATAACATATGGTTTATATTATGTGCTTTAAACTTCTTATGATTTAATTGTATTTCACCTGTTCGCTTTTTAATGGTTTATTAAATTTAACAAATGTGGATTTTTGTTGTTATCTTTTATTATATCCACATTTGATATGTGCCGGTGTTCATAATTAGGCTGTTAAATATTGCATTATTGATTGATATGAAATTTGAAAGAGTGTGTTTATTTTTTTAAGGAATATAAGGTCTCGGTTTGACCCTAGAACCAAATCGAACCCATAGAGTAAGTCCAGTTCTCAGTCCCAAGCTCAACGGGTTGGTCCTCGGTTTCAAAAATTGATGATCAATATTATATGAGTTTGTCCTAGAGTTGAGTACTGAATCACTCTAACCCGGATCATGCTCACCCCTAACTAATGCACTGACGATCGGTTCAAACTTATACTACCACGGACGGTGAATGTCCGACGTCAGCATCTACCTCACCGTTCTTTGATGGGGAAACTTTCACCAACATCTTTTTAGGGTTCTTGTTAGCATGAACGACGGTTACAATTACATCACGTTTAGAACGGTTTCTGTTTCGTTTCATGTCCTGTCAAGTTTTGGTTGATCATCACCTATCATCATCAAATTTGCTAGAATGTACGAATGGCCCCTTTCGCGCTCCATTTGCTCTGAACATGAGGCAAAAAAAAAGAAAAGGTTCTGAGCTGTTTCAACACGTGCTCCACGCCTGACTAATCATTCATTTAATGCATTCAGCCACTGGGGCAAAGGGTAGAAAGAAAGGTAAAGTTTCTGACACTATGTTTCTTTCTTTTATCTCCAAACTGCACGTGAAGCAAAACGTGGCTAATTGGCTAATTGCTTTTCCAATTGCATTGGGCCATTGGATTAACATCTTTTAAATCTCTTTTCCATAGCATTCTACAAAGCATTTGAGATCGTATTATACTTGAGTCACTAGCCTAACCCCTTCATTAGGTAAAGTAACTAAAAGCTTGCACTCTAATTTGTCCACTCAATCCAACCTTAATTGTTCCGTATCTCCTCTTCACTACCATTTCCGTCTATAAAATAGAATCAAAGCTACAGTCACTAATTTATACCAAACGTACAAGAAGTTGTGTTGAAAGTTTACGAGTGGTGGTAAGCTAATATGGATTATATGGATACTACGTGGATCGTATCAAGCTTGATTATGTTTGCTTTAAATAAAGTCGAATTAGTTCGACCTAGAACTGGAAGCAGAGTTGTCAAACCATGTGGGCATCTTCTTTAGGAAAGAAAAAATTGACGCGAATTTTAGAGTCCTTTGGATTCCACCACAGACGGGGCTCAGTCAATTTCAACCCTTCATCTTTTTTTCTTTTTTTCCTCCTTCGACTAAGGTTGTCTTTGTAATTTCGGCGACAACACGCCGGCCACCGTTCTATAAGTATCCGCGCGTACGTAGCCCCTTGAAACGCTCACCTTCTCGGAAGCTCACCAAAGACTGCCATACCCAGAAAAAAAAGGCAGAAACATAAGCCGTCCATTCGTCTATCTGTTTCTGTGGTGTGGTTGATCATCAACTTGGCCATGGAAGCTAAAGTCATATCTGGTGGGACTCGGCTAATGACGTTGCCGAGAAGCTACGTGAGGCCGGAAGCCGAGCGTCCTCGTCTCTCCGAGGTGTCTGACTTTGAGCAAGTCCCCATCATCGACTTAAGTTGCGATGACAGATCCCGAGTCGTTCGCCAAATCGGCGATGCTTGCAGATTTTATGGCTTCTTCCAGGTGAAGCTCGTTTATCATCTTTCGTTCCCTTATGTTGAAGAGTCAGTTGAAGAGTTGTCTCACGAATACGTAATTGTAGATTCGGGTTCTACTTCATCTATTGATTTAAGCTTTTTGAAAGGAAAGCCCTCGTGAGCATGGTATCACGATTAGTTGGACCGTGACCCTTGCATTTCATCATCCTGCACCTGGATTTTAAGCTTGATGTTACTCCCCTATGCTTGTATTACACGTGTCTTAACACAGCCTTGTCTCGCTGTTGTTCATCAAACCCGCAATGCCCTGACCATGGAAATGGATCCCTTGATGTGTGTAAGGAACACAACAAGAGTGATGAAGGGAGTTTCCCGACTATCCGATCTGAATTAACGGCTTTTTAACTTTTGTTTTTTAATTTTTTTCTATAAAATCAATCAGACAGTTGAGATTACCATGTTACCTGCTGTGTTCCAGGACCACATCAGGTGATCCGGTTCCCCTGACGAAGGCTGCTTTTACTGTGTGATTGAATATTTTACACACTTTGATGGTGCGAAAACCGTCGAGCATCTCCTGTGATATGACGATGCAACATAATCAAGCTTTAAAAGGAAATATTAGTCTCATCGTCTAATGATAATATCATGTGTATCTTGAAAATTTTGATTTGAGACGTGGGGGTATCGTGGTTTTTAATTAGGTGATTAACCATGGAGTATCGACGGAAGCGGTGGAGGGGATGCAAGAGGTGGCAGCGGAGTTCTTCCGCCTGCCTGTGGAAGAGAAGATGAAGCTCTATTCGGAGGATCCCACGAAGACGATGAGACTGTCCACCAGTTTCAATGTGACGAAAGAGAAGGTTCACAACTGGAGAGATTATCTCAGGCTCCACTGTCACCCCCTCGACAAGTATATGGAAGAATGGCCCGCCAATCCTCCTACTTTCAAGTATCTCTCTTTCCCCTCCTCTCCCTCTCACTGTACTTTTCCGAAGAGCGTAATGGCCTCTGACGTTACCTACATGCGAGCGTAACTGAAACTTCAGTATCACCAAAAATTTAAAATCCAATAATCGAAAGAATCATTCGAGACTGGAATAGATGGAAAATCAATGTGTCCCCTGGGAATTTTTTAACGTTAAAATGATTTGGCTTTCCTGAAAGTAGAGTGCACACGCGATAAACATTGTATGCGATAAGCATCGTGAAGAAAAAAGTGGAAAAGCAAGTTTTCGTATTCGACAAAAGGACGAGGAGCCACTCGTGAAACATGAGGTCTCTCTTTGTAATGCTCAAGAAAGATTTAGACAAGTTGTTTCAGGTTGAGTGCACAATCTTCGTTCCAAAAAAAAAAAATTAAACACATAGATATCGATACGTATTCTCATTTCGATCACTGTCTTTCTATCTATTCAAGCATTTCTCCTCCTTCATACATCACAGACTTTGATGACTCTTCACCCACATGAGTCGACTGTCACAAGCTTCATCGTTTTATTGGTTTGCGTCAATTTCCTTTTCGCTATTCCACCGCTTTTGGCATTGGCCACACACACACAGAAAATGAGTGAAGAGTTGTTTTCAAATGGACGATTCTGCCATGGAAATGGCATGTGCTTAGAAGTAGCGATAGGGACAACCACAGAGAACGCATCAAAATAAGGAGGCGAGATGGACGGCCAGAACATTGACTCAGTTGTCGGTCCTAATGTGTGAATAGTCATCATATCATGATCTTGTAAGAAGTCACAATGACGTAATATCAAGTATTATAAGGAATGGGCGTAAAGAGGGAGAAATATATTGTATTTTTCTATTAGTATGCCTTAGTTACACATAACATTTGCTAGGATCTTTAAATATTAGCAATATTTTGAATATTCTAACACAATTGATTATGCAAGATTATTATGCCGCTTAAAGAAAAGAAAAGAAAATAAGGAACGGAAGTATTGTATTATAATATTGCCAATCATGGAGTGCAATTTGCCTGGACCACCCTATGTATTTTGTCCTATGGCTAGGTTCCCTCAATCAATGGTAACGTAATGACGTCAGCCTCCTAGTCCTATGCTGATGTCATCATTTATGTCCCCTACTTTCAAGTGACAATTTTCTAACACATGCACAATGCAGTCCTTCGACTATCCTTTAGTTTCTTTACTACCGTTTCATCTTTGGTTATATATTTAGTACTTTTTTTTAACACTCAGTAGCTGAGAACCCATTAAGATCAAGCTGATTTTCCATTTCCTTTTTTTTAATGACCAAGTAATCCGCCACGGGTCCTCCGTGCTCAGACGGCACCAAAGGACTAGACCCTTATATCTCGGGGGAAACTAGCACAAAATCCCAACACCATGGCCTCTCACTTAAAACGCTAATAAGTGTGGGTTTCGAATCCTTGACTTCGGCGATGAAGGAAAAACTATCAACCAATGTAGCTCCCATTGTTGGGTCCCATTTCCTTTTCTTTAGGTTTTGCAAAACAGGAAAAAAAAAGTACTAATGGGATATCCACATGTACTTAGACGTAATTAAATAAAAGGGGTGTGAATATAATATTAATTTAAAATTTTAGAAAAATAGCAATGTCGGTTTTTCCAAAATGACTAAGAAACGTAGTTTCTTGATTAATTTAAAATTTTAGAAAAATAGCAATGTCGGTTTTTCCAAAATGACTAAGAAACGTAGTTTCTTGATCTTTATGATGTTGACATGTGATGTCTATCCTTTAATTGTCACAATGAGAACTCAATTTTGAATTTGGTTTTCCTCCCCAAGTTCAATGATGTTGGGCTTCAGAAATGGAGATGATGCTGATGAAGGTCAGTTAGTCTTTTTGAAACTGACGCACTGAGCTCTATATATTCTCATTCACATAATGTATTCATCGGAAATTCAATCTGTGACCGAGAATTCAAGCATTGGAAAAAATAGATCACGACAAAGGTGGCTGTTGATAAAATTCCTTTGTAGGACATCCACTTAAGCGTGTCAAGTCAACTCATCGAGCTTGACTTTGGTGCTTATGCAGATCAGGAAATAGATGAAGCTGAGCTAGCAATTTTATCCCCTAAGCATCTCATCTTGCTCAACCATGTACCACAAAATAAGAAATAAATTGACTAAAAACTATCAGTTATGTCTATCCTAAATCATAAGTTTATCTTGACAAAGATGATGGATGGGCTGAATCAGCCGAAAAAGTATGAGGATACGTAATGGATGAAATCTCTTTTGCACTAGTCACTGGCAGCATGCATTAACTCTCAAATATTGTTTTTAACCCCTTCAATTAAAGACATATTGCACTAGTTGCTGTCTCCCGATTCAAGCATTCTTCTCCTTGTTAATTAAAGACATGCGGTAGACTATAGGTGATGACCGCGGTGGAAGCTCCAGTCATGGGCTGCGGTCAAAGCAAGCCACTTGAAATTGGCACACTTTATATTTATGAGCATGACCACATAGAGTTAGGTGCTCCCCAACTTTCTTAAGGAAATAAGGCTTTGAGTCTTCTAGGAGCCGTCGGTATTGATTTTGCAAGAGTGAAAGCTGCCAATGTGGTTAGGCGAAATTTAAGATGGAGAAAGATGGGTACGCATCTAGAAGAGAGATGGTGGGTGGATGTAATAGACTTTGTAACCACCTAAGGATAGGGAACTGAATTGGTTCACGAGGGGATTGGTCCAATTCACCATCCCAAAAATTGAGAGTCAGCCTTGACCAGTTTGGTTCCCGGTCCTATGATCTAACCTAGCTGGTCTTACTTGGGAACTGGAACTTGCAAAGCTGGTTCTAAGGTAAAACCGAAAGTTAATTTGAAGGTAGAACTTAAAGAATATCAGTGATTCTAAGTAAGTTCTTTTATTCATTTTTAAAATAGAAAATATATGTTTTTTTGTCAAATAGAAAATATATGTTGAAATTGAACGTATTTGACATATCATCCTTAAGCTAAAGACTTGTATTCATATATGACACATACATATTATATGTATAATAAAATGAAATAATTAATTAATAAAGGACCGGAATCAATTGATTTGGTTCCAAGGCAATTCCATGATCAACATGATTAGTTATCGGTTCCAAATATTGGGAACCGACTTTAACAGGATAGATTCTAAATTTTAAGTCAAGAACCTACCCATTTTAGAATCGGTCACCCCTATTACAACTTGAAAGAACAATGATTATCATAAATTATTTTTATTGGTAAATTATCATTTTTTTAAAATTTCGGGCTTCATTTTCGGTACAAAAGCCAACAATTACCCACAAATGGCACAAGCCCATCCCCACTTACAAGTTAGGCCTGGCAATTAGCATTAGCCAACCAGAGGAGTTGGGTGCACTTCATCTTTAAGTGTATTAACTAATTAGGAGTCCCTGGATCGGTTGAGTCCTGCTAAAATAGCATCCTTTCAGTGTGATTCGGCTCGTTTATCGAGTATTCGATGCATCGAGACTTCCAGAGATGCAAACGAGAGGTGGTCAATGGAAAAGCTTGGATGAACTAGGCCCACGCCTTATGAAAACTTCGGGCCCAAACGATCGGACCTAAGCTGTCATGTCCAAAAATCACTCGCTGGCGAAAGAGCTTTGATGTGTGAATGATTGTATCCGAAAGGCCTAGTCAAGCTCCTAACCACTCGTGTCTTGATAATTTTGATTGCAAACGTACGTGCTATCGACAGGGAGTTCGTGAGCAACTACTGTCGAGCAGTGCGAGGTCTCGGGTACAGACTCGAGGAGCTGATCTCAGAGAGCCTAGGGTTGGATAAGGACGCCATAAGCAACATCCTAGGTGAACAGGGACAACACATGGCCGTCAATTTCTACCCACCATGCCCGGAACCGGAGCTCACTTACGGTCTCCCAGGCCACACCGACCCAAATGCACTCACTATTCTGCTTCAAGATCTACAGGTCGCCGGCCTTCAGGTTCTCAAAGATGGCAAGTGGGTCGCCATTAATCCTCACCCTAATGCCTTTGTCATCAACATCGGTGACCAATTACAGGTACTTCTAACGTGGTGGATTGAGCCAATCATATTAAGTAAATCATTTGAACATTCTGTATCTCTTTTTTTTCAGTTAGGGATCGAGTATAATTAAAACCATTAAAGTTAATGTCCACTTGGCCAATCAAAAATGGATTCGAAATATATCTATCTTTTCCATTCTTATCGATCATGATTTATTTCTGACGCTTCTAATATCTTCTAAAAGCTTGTTCATCACTTGACAATATGAAATGTTGTGATTTTGTCGAAGAATAAAACTTTTGAAATGAATCTGATCAGGAGATGTAACTAGGTGGGTGAGACAACGAAGGCCCCGCCTCCCCAGATTCAATTTTTTTTATAAGAAAGTAGCATATGATTTTTGATAAAATAGTTACCATTTCTTAATATCCTCAGCCGCTTCTAAAGTTTGGTCATTAATTCATCGCTGAATGTGATTCCGTTGATGTTGATGATGTATTGCAGGCACTGAGCAATGGGAGGTACAAAAGTGTGTGGCACCGGGCCGTGGTGAACACCGACAAGCCAAGAATGTCGATCGCATCGTTCCTTTGCCCGAGCAACGACGCAACAATTAGCTCACCCGTATCTCTCCTAGACAACGGGAGCGGGCCCATTTATCGGGACTTCACATATGCAGAGTACTATAAGAAGTTCTGGAGCAGAAACTTGGATCAAGAGCACTGTCTAGAGCTCTTCAAGAGCCAAGCCTAAATAGTTTGTATCCATTTGTGATTCAATCAGGACCTTTCTAGCTGTTTCACTTTCACGAAATTAATGCCCAGACATGTTTACTCTACATTCCGATTAGGGTCGCAGTGCCGTAGAATTCAATTTCGACGGTCTATAACGAAGCATATGTAATAATTCCTTTCAAAAACTCGATGAATGAAAAGTTCCTGAAGATACAAACTATTTCATATTTTATATAGAAATTTTATCCTACTTTCCTGAGACATTATGTTCAAACTTTAAATGAGATTGTGGACCGGACATAGCTCCCAACAGGGAATTGTTTCTCCAAATTATGGAGTTTCATATCACAAGAGGGACTTCAGTGATCGCCTACCAAAGAATGAGAAAGAATTGTTAATTTAGTACGATTTATCTTTACTGTACACGGTAGAAAGTGCTTCTGGGGACTGAAAAGGCATTTCCATGTGGTGAATGCTAAGCCGCTTTTGGTCTTTTCATATCTTTTATGAGGTCTTATCATGCTGTATTTTACATGACTTTATCATGGGAGTAGGAACGTCATATCTGAATTAGACAGTTAAGAAAAAAAAATAAAACATAAAAATATATTTTTTTAAATTCGTTTTTATAAAATCTCAGTCTCGTGATCTCAATATCGGACGCTGAAATTTTACGATGGTCTAACGATCCAGATCCGAGGAGTTGACCCTACCGATCCTTTTGTGCAGGAAATATATGTGGAGGTCGAATCTCGAAGTCAAGGATGAAGGTATAAACAAACATAAAGAGGGGGGAAAAGGAGTGGCAGTAAGAAGAGATGGTACCGCACGTGTAATATGGGATTACTTGTAGGAGTGGAACGAATGTTTAGCGCTTGTATTTCTTAAAAGTTAGGATAATGATAAAAAAAAACCGTAAATTTATTACACGAATGTTAATTCAATTATAAAATTTTCAATTTGGTTAGTTTAGTCTTAAAACTTCTGACAATTTATCAAAATAGTCATTTCAGTCAAAGTTAGTTGAAAATAACTAACCCGAACACTGGCCGTCTTACATGGCATAATTAACATTTATATGGATAATTTACCTCTTTTTTAAAAAAAAATTTTATGATTTTATTAAAAAAATTTGAGTTTTTCCTCTCTTTTTTCTCCACTAGGCGCTACTCCTCAACGATGGTTAGCAGCCAACTACAAGCAAGGGTTTGACAAGGACAAGCAACCGATAGACGACAAAGAAGGACAATAAAATATGAAAAATCTAAAAAATTCAAAAACATTCAAAAAAATTATAAAACTGTAAGAATATTGTTCGCATTAGTATTGATCATGCCATGTATGATGTATTGTACTAACATCAGTTATTTTCAACCAAATTTGGCCGTGAAGACTTTATTGATAAATCGTCAAAATTTAGGACTTAATTAGCCAAATTAAAAAGCTTAAAACTATATTAACATTCGTAAAATAAATTTATATTTTTTGGTAAATTTACCTTAAAAGTTGTCTATTGTTTTTAATGTGACACAGAGTATATATTATTACTTTGTGATTAAAGGAGTTCTTTTAATTGTGGACTTTATTTACTAACATATATCATTGTTTCCCTTATCTCATTAGTAATATGAAGTATATTTTTGTGTTATTCATTGTAGTTGGCACCAAAATGGTTGACTACCTCATTTCATCATAAATTGCAAAGAAAAAAAACTAGGAATAGGTCCTAACCCTTAACCAAAATATCATTATTATAATTCATGCATTAGGAACGTTTAATAATAATAAGCCCATCTAAATTATGTCTTAATCAATCTGGTTATAAAGTGCTAAATGGGCACTGGCGATCGGCAAAGGTGGCTAGCTGCTGGCGGGT
>JAGKPW010000175.1:0-115912 GCA_019926035.1 Melaleuca alternifolia | reverse complement strand
AATTACAGCATCCAAAAGTACATAGCAAATAACTCTGGTGAAATGTCATCTCATGGCACTCAACAATGATTTCTATGTTTCAAATGCTACGTTGGTTCTAATACTGTCCCGTCATGGCAATTGAGATGTCCACTAGGCGCGAGTTTTGGATTTATCATTAGTTAATCTTTTAAGGCCGGAGAGAGTTTTGAGCGTACTTACTCAATCTCATTTGTACATTCCATGATGAGGTTCGAAAGGCTCTACTTTAGATTCAAGTGTCGAACACCATAGCAAGATTGCCAGAAAGAATTGCATAGATTGAAGGGTGCTTTTGTTATGTATATGAACAAATGCAGTATAATCTTATTAATAAGAATACCGACTACTCTTCTCTTCTCGATTTTTGCTTTTCTTTGACAGAACATCTTTGTCTCAGCAGTAGATCTGTAATCAAGGAGATTGATTCATTTCTGCATGAGGCGACATGACTATGAAGAAGACTCGCTTCACAATAAAAGAAGGGCTCAATGGATACTAAATGAAGGTGGATGAGGACGATGGAACATATAGCATTTAATCCAATCTCAAATTACATCCCTGTTCTAATTTCTATCATCAGCACGAATTCCAGGTGTAAAAGTTGTTGACAGAAATAAGCCACCTCAACCACCTTGTTCAACAATATTTGTACCGGGGAGAATCACAATGCAGACACCTGCAGGAAACTCTCCCGGTACCAGGATGGCCAAATAGCAATATAACATGAGGGAGCAGACGAAGATGAATCTATCTGGCAGTCTCTGATGAGATGACCGCAATTTTGTAAGAAAAATATAAGCCAACAATCTCCCAGAGAGGATTTAACTCGAACAGTCCTTTACCCAATTCATCCTAATCAAAGTCCAACGCCTGTGAATACCAGTCAGCTTCTTTTGCCAACAACCATCAAACCTAGCAGAGCGTGTCTTGTTCGAACATGCAAGCAAGCTCAACTCCCATCGGTTATGACTCCAAGGCCAGCAATGGCAAACTAGAAGGCTAGCAAGGCAGATGATCTCCTCACCATCAATGACAGATTTGCTCAACGGATTTGCAGGATTATCAGGCTCTTCAGCCACAATTATTTGGCTTAGACTTGTGGGGAAGAGTGCAGATAAACCACACCTTTTCAAAGAAAAGAGATAAAACAAATGCTCAGATGACATAAAAATAAAGTCTATGTCCTCTTTGTCGTGATAGCAGCTAAAGTGAACGATATGAATAGAATATCTTTGATTTTGGGTTTTCTATGAAGTAAAGAACCATTGAACAGGATGGTAACATAGTTTTGAGCTCTCTTAGATTCACATATGAAAACAGAAAAACAAGAGAAAATCTTGATTCTTACAATTTCAACTTCAGTACAAGTCAAAGATTTCTTCGATTTAATTGCCATGCAAACTGATCAGCAGCCATTACAGCACTAGATGCTGCTCCTATTGAACCATCATACCTGCCACAAATGGGGGAAATGCATGCTTAAGCATCATCTGCAACATCTGATTGCATAAAAATACTAGTATACTTTCACTAAAGTCCTAAACCAATTCTTTCTATCGGCTAATAGTCTTAAAACATATGCTCACAGTGCCACCGAGATGAAAGCTGTTGTTTGCATGACAATAGCTCCTTCACCAGCAGAATTTGATGTGTTCATGCATCTTGCACAGAACCAATTCTCATGGATCGATGTGACCAGATCTGCAATCAAAATTGCATCCCCTGAACGTTAACCAATATATACTATAGCAAGCCCCATCAAAGTGAATGTGCAAAGTCTAGGTTGACAATATACACAATTTTAAGTGCATTGATGCTTCTAAGAAAATGTGTAAGTTGGATATAAAAGAAAAGACCAGTGATCTTTATCACTTTCTTCTCCTTCAGTGCGAGATAATTTGAGGTGTAGATGGGCACACAACCTCATGCGCACTCCCACACACATTTGGCACACACTCAAGCACTCAAGTACATGAAAGATTTACGTGACTAGAAAATTGCCAAAAGAATGAGCAAGAATAATATGACTTCGAGAATACTGTAACTTTGAAAATCAAATAATAATGAATGAGCTTCTCTACTCTGGCTTCAAAAGAAGCTCAAGGCCCAACCCTTTACAAGTCTATAAACTAATTAAACTCCCTTAAAACAAAGAATTAAAAGTATAATGCTCATAGTTGAGAAATAAGAAGGTGAGGAAAAGATAATAGAAAGAGATATATACATTGGTTTGGCCCGATAAAGAAAGTCTCTGTCTGGAGCTTTCCACATTTCAGAAAATCAAGAAATTGCCTCAATTGAATGGGATCCGCCTTTATTCCTTCTTGTTTGGCACTACAATTGTCAAATCAACTTTCAATACCTCAGATATCATAAAGAGGGACCCATCAAAGAAACCGGCTCTTAAAGGCCCTGACTCAACTGATTTTACACAACTAAAGAAGCTGGCAAGACATGTACCTATTAAATTAACATGGATATCTAGGCAAGATGATAGGTTCTGCTAGAATCAACACCCCAGGCATAACTTTTGAACTCTGTCCCAATTCCCCAATACAGGATGCAGAATAACAACACAAACAAGATTATAGGCACTTGGATCTGTATTATCTACACAGAACATTTACAAGCACATGTTTGCAGGAAAGGACCTTCACCACACTCGACACCATGCAGCTATATCTATATGAGTTTACTACAAGTCCTTAAAGAAAGAGTATTTTCCTTCTCTCCCACAGGCAGTGAGCACTAATGACCCAGCTATCACATCACAGATTTTCCTCAGAACAAATATTCAGCGAAATGATTTCCAGACAGGGGAAAGGAAGAAAGATTTCATGTCATATGACATCAAAATCCTGTCCTTGATGGACAAATAAATAGCATATTGCATCTCAACAAGCAACCTATATTCAGATAGCAGAAAGAGTGAACAGCATTGTGCCATAAATAAAGCAGCCACAAGCTTAACCGCCAAATTGGAAATCTCTCTATGTGCTAGAATCTCTCAAGATCGACTCAATTTCCCGCAAGAGAAACGAGGGAATCTAACAGTAAAAGGAGTATATAATTTTACAAAGGGCGTGACGACAAGAGCTAAACTGAAACCCATCTTCTTCCTCATGTAATAGATGATAGATTGTGGAAAATGATTTGGTGTCTTCAATGCTCACCAGAAGAGTAACATCCTTCATATGGAGATTGTGCCAAATGTTTTTGCTGCTGGAAAAAACTTATTTATTGGGAGAATTAGAGAAAGTGCAGCATGCTCATTTGTAGGGAGGAGGAAATTGTGGAGCACATGTTATTGCTTTGACCATGGAGTCAATGTGTTTAATTATGTCTGCCAAGTTGGATCTCAAAATTCAGAACCTGGGTATACAAACCTTTGACATATGGTTGTTAAAGTTGCTCGATGAACATGGACTAAAAGGGGAAGCAAAGACGCATTAAAAAAGCTGCTAAAGAAGGTTGTAGAGAGCTCAATATTGAAACAGATGTTGATCAAGTTTTATAACTGTTGACATATCAAAATATTCCATGCAAATGGAAAATTGAATTCATAGTCTAGGACATCACAGACAAGCTCTGAAGCTTCGCTACATTCCATGGAATTGTGTGCTTGTAGATCAGCTATTGGGTAGCAACTCATGCAAGATACAAAACTCTTGAGGAAGTTTGGATGACCAATATTCCTGACGCTTACAGATTTCACTTGATGCTGATTGAAAAGAGAAACCTCTAAGAAGTTTGTTCCCCCCACCGCCCCCCCCCCCCCCAAAAAAAAAAAAAACCGAACCAAATTCCTCCTCATTTCTCTAGCTACACCAGTGACAGTAGCAGCCAAAGAACAACGCATCCAACTCTCGATGTCAAAACATAAAGACTCCCATATAAGTTTCACACAAGGAAACGAGAATTCCACTCAAAATTTAACAAGAGCCTCTACCAACGCCAGTCTTGCAATTAGAATAGCAAAACCAAAAATCCAGAAAACCAGATTGAACTCATTCAACAAGAATTAATAATTTCACACACTGAACGAAAGGAATTGGCACAAGCCATACATGGTCGACAACAATCGAGAGGGCCCAGTTGGGTCATGATTCAGCAGCAAACCCGCCTTCAGAGGTCTCCCTGCGCGTGGCAACAAAGAAAGAACGGAACTTTAGACCATTCGAGCATTCTCAGTCCAATTTAACTTAACTGAAAAAAATAAAGAATCGCATCAAGCTTGGCGCTCGCTCACCAGCACCAGACCCAACATAGGAGGAAGCCCACTTATCCCACGTCCTGTGCAGGAAGCTCGCATCCACCATCATCACCACCCTCTACGGAGCTCGTTGCCTCTGCGCATCCTCCACCATCTCAGTTCAGCCTCCTCTCCTGCGACAGTAATTAAGCTCCACAAGAATGGCGGAAGCCCTAATTGTTCGCAGCGGGGGAAAACTTTCATGAAGGAAGTACAAGATTTGACATATTAATCGAAGTGTGTCTCGTATTATACAAATATACTATTATCAACCTATCGAAAATAAAGGTATAAATAAAGGTTGCCAATTATTATTTCCAAATTTGTTATATATAATGTTATTTGATAAGTATAAAACAATGTAGAATGAGGTAAATGGAATGAGTAAAAGCACCACATATAAATGGAATTAAAAGCAATGGGCGAGAAGTTAATGTTTCAGGAATTAAGAATGTGTTTGTCTCGAAAAAACATTCTTGATAAAGAAAAATGTTTTTAGAAGAATCATTTTAAAAAAAATATTTGGAAAGTATTACAAATGGTCTTTGAATTTTAGTTAAATTTACAATCTAGTTCATAAACTTTCAATATGTTTAAGAACGTGATTTCTGAAAACAGATGCAGTATTTGTAATAGTTTGAGCGATAAACTACTCTTTATACAAAAGGATTTAAGCATATAGAAATGCATGAACCGAGTATTACCAATCCAGATTGTACTAGATTTCAGGTATGTCGGTTTGGTTCTCGGTCCCATAATATTGAAACCCGTGATTTTTAGTGCGTTCAGTGATTCCAAGATGGGAACTAGGTTGGACCGATTTTGTATTAGATTTTTTTTAAACTTCTTGAAGAAGAGCCGTGATTGTAGTGTATGTTAGTCGCCTCTCACGCCTCATCTTCCCCTCTCAACTCTCACAGTCACGCCTCTTTCTCTCTCACCTTTCACGCTTCATTGTTTCCCTCTCTTTCCACAGTCGCATCCCTCCTGCTCGATTCTTAGACGACTGCACATTCTCTCGCCTGAGTCATGTCCCTTCCTCTCGAACTTGACATTTCCCTCTCACGGCCTCATCTCGAGTTTCGACTCTTGCCCCTTCTCTTTTGCAATAGGAGTTCCAAAAAACTTCCATCTTCAATCAATTACAAAGTACAAGTTAAGCTGACATTTGCTCCGCGTAAATGTGTAAATAGTGGAAATAAAAGAAGTGCTGTAGATTTTAGTTTTATAACTATCGTATGAATGAAGTTCACAGCTTACTTGTAATTCATTTATACAACGAAATTAGACAGATGTCTACTCTGTTTGAAAGTGAAAATACTTAAAACTAAAGAAGTCTCGTAAATTATAATATTATAGCTCTCCTGTGAGTGGAGTCTTTAGCTTGCTTTCAATCCAGTCAAAGAGAGTCTGAGCGTATACTTTTGTCCTCAGACTTTCTTTTTGCCTAAAGCTCTTAATTAAGGCAAAACAAAATTAGCAAATTCGAGCCATCGTTCTTCATGTGCGTGTGAGAGAGAGATGCTTACCAAGGATGAAGGCCTATTCTAGTAAATCATTGATCCGAACTTTTACGCGCAATTGTGGGTGCATGGGAGAATTGTGTTCAGCCTTGTTCTCTGAGATGGTTGGTGTTAGAGATATTCAGGATTTTTTTTCCTTGATTTTCCATATGCTGCATAAATTTTGAAAAAAAAAATAATATGATTTAGGATTAATCGAACATTTCTTCTTTTGAATTTCATATCTAAAATACTCTCTCTCTCTCTATATATATATATATTGATTGAAATGTTACCAAGATAATCATCTAATAATTCTAAATATGTCAATGTGTTTTGTTGTCTAAACACATCAAAATATTCAGAAATTTCATATTTCTCCTTTTTGATATGTACTATGTCTAAATGATCTTGAAGTGTATTGGGTGCGCATCATACCTAGTCAACACCTGAGTGCAAACCTAAACCACACCTCTCATCTCGTGTAATTTTTTCTCTCAATGGCTACTAATATCTCTATCTCAACATGGCCATTCTCCTCAATAGTCACATAAACCTATTTAGTTGTCACATAGCCTACACTGCAACCATGACAGTCTAAGTAGAATCGACACGCGATATGGACACACGACACGTCAACAAGTCATTTCTTAAAAAAAGAGAATTCCGACACATTGTATATTAAATGAATATTTTTATTTTAAATAATTTAATTCAAATTAAGTATTATTTTCTTTCCCTCCCCCCCCCCCCCCCCAAAAAAAATATTTTTTTTCTTTCCCTCCCCACCATCGTCCATTTCCGCCCACCCCAAAATTATTTTTCTTTCCCTCATCACCATTGACAGACAGGCTGTCCATGTCACTTTCCCTTCCCCCAAAATTATTTTTGATTTTTCCTATCAAAACTCTAGCTTTACCTCCTCGTCCTCACTGCACGACCCTTCCTCTTCTCCTCCTCTCGATCCTTCTCCTTCCTCACCGCATGATCGCCTTCCTCTCACCTTCGACCCTTTCTCCCTCATAGCTATAGCCTTGTCGGATCCATCGCAGCATCACAGTGGCGGCCTTGCCTCAATCTATGCTCTTTCTCTTGCCGTCTGTTGCCGTTGCAGGCTCACCGTCACTTGCGGCCTCATCTCTACTCCCTCGTTGTCTCTTCCACCGTCCATCTTCTTCCGGACACATGTGTCCAAAAGTGTTGAGCAAAAGTTGACCACTTGTCGAAAAATCTGACACTTGTTGACCGCGCGGTCGACCATGTCAATGTGTCTGACATGCTTCGACGCGGGTTAGACACAACATGGAAGCACAGGCAACATGTCCGTGCTTCATAGAAGACAGCCTCATGCCGCAACAACCGCCTTATGCACAGTAATAACTGCTGGGTACCATGTAGTTTGCATAGTTTCTATGACAACACACAACAACCATGTAAACAGTCATATCAATGTCATTTGATTCTCTCTTTCGCATACCAAAACACTTCAACCATCCACCTAGACATTTTTTGAATCGTTCATTCAAACTCAAGTTGACTTATTTTGACTCAAATTAAGTTTTTTAGATGGGATATTTAAGATGTTTAAGATATTGCTTTAATTTTCCATAATTCTCATGATGGGGCATAATTTAAGAGACTCTCCACATTTCATTTTGATTATGCATATTACCAAGATAGTAATCTAATAAAGCTTATAAATAGGTTCACCGTACTCTTCAGACATGGAAAGATATATAATTTTCACATTTCTCTCTTCCGCATATTTCTTATTTGATGTAACGACAAGAATGCATGACTATTGGCTTCATTGTCATCTCTAGGTCTTTCATTGAAAAAAAAAGGACAAACATACAAGGGAAGGAAAATTTTTATTCATAAAAGGAGAAAGGATAGTGAGTGTGATTGCGAGCAACAAGCTGTGAATACACATGCATATTTTACTTATAATTAGTTTTCATACTTAGAGATGGAATCAGTGGTAGGTTTTATTGGGATTAGTTTATCCATGTTCACCCTTGGTTAAGTATTTAACAATTCAAGAAAATTATAATCTAGGGTATTAGATTTTTCTTTATCATTTTGATATTTGAGATCGTGACGACATTTCCACAATACCAAATATAGTTATTAGTTGTATGGAATGACCACTTAAAGCACATAAGCTTACAGTCTACTATTACTTAGTGAAAGTTATGGACGAACATATATAGTGGGTTTAGATCTCTGGCTCTTCATTGTACTTTAATAAATTACTCCCTTTTCTAAGGAAAAAATGTTAATAAATAGGAATTGTTATAACAGACTTATACTTTTTAACCTTTTTTTAATCATCATATTTTATGACACTTGACTAAAAAAAATTATCGAGTTTGAAAATGTTATTCATGCCGAACCAAATTATTATGGCTTATGTCGTCAAAATTTATTAAGGAGCAAAATGTGGAATAATAAGAGATCTTCATAATAACAATGCTTTCTTTCATGTTCTCTCTATGCATATGATGTACTTTACTTCCATTGATAAAAATGAAATAAACGTTATTCCGGGTATGCATATGTATTCTTTTGGTCTTTTTTACAATGCCTCGGCAACTTATATGTCTATTAAGATTTTGAGATTATTATAAGAACATTTCAATTTTCATTTATATACTTTGACTTTTTTTCTAATTAAAATCTTAAATTTTGAATTTGTCTAATTTAGTCCTACAACTTTCATAGATTATATGATCAAGTCACTGCAGCATCAAATCCGGCCAAATCCAGCTGACGTGGCCATTGGATGTTGTTTAATATGATGTCGACAACAATTTCCAATGTGGACGTCCACATGGTTGTCCACGTTGTCTAGACATCATGTTTCTATGTTGTTTACATGGGCTAAATTTTTCCTCATGCATCCATGTTTGCATCGGTATTTTTTATCCACATATAGTCTGGGGTCAATGTCGATTTTTAGTTGAACTCTATAAACGAGGGACATGGTTTATAATGTGAGAATAGAAGATTGTGATTAAACAAATAAAAAATGCATTAAGTAGAAAAAAGCGTAAGGATTAAAAGAGGAATTTTTCCAATAGAATCAATGAGCTTCACTAAAAGGTATCTTTACTTAACATGTCAAAATAAGAAATTGAAATGGAAAACTGCACATGAATAGCATCTAATGTTTATTCAAGTTTCTATGTCAATGCATAATGTATTTAAAAGAAGGTATTTTAGCAGCTTAATTGAAGTATCTAATGGAAACCTTCTTGACCTCATTGCCTTGTCACGCAATCTCAACTAGTTTACAAGCATCCAATTCAATCACTCTATTGAGTAAAAGTCCAATAATGATGCAATTGGTTCCTAAAACCTCGAGATAGTCACTTACTTTTGATTGTTGTTCCAATTTGAGTATGCTTGATTGATAGCTTACGTGAAATTTATTTCAAAACCGCTTTGTAGATCACATTGTTCACTAGTTAACTCAAGGACCTCATTAAATATTTATTGAAATTGTCGATTCAAGGCCTTTACGATATGTAACTATTAGGTGAATCGCCAATCCTCTAAATATCAAGTGAATTTATTGATTCTTAAAGAAATTTGTGACTCAATATATATATATATATATATATATATATCGAATTACCAATCTAGCTTTTTACACCATAACCTATGAAATGATGTACTTTAATTTGATATTGTATACCAATTAGATATAGATTCATTAGAAGTGGATTATACATTTTATAGTGAAATGGCAAATGAAATGTCATACAAAAAATTATAATTAAGGTTGAAGTGATATTTATCCTTCGATTTGATTCTGTTTCAGTTCATGATTAACGTATACGGTTCATAAATTTAATGTCTCGGTTTATCATATATTACTTCCATTTAACCAAAGTCCAAATGGACTTTCCAGATGGAGCATGGGCGTGCACTCATTCAGGGCCTCCGCTTGTTAAGGCAAACTCTTGGTGTACTCTACCATCTCAACAACTCAGGCCAGCATGCACGAAACTCATCGCTATTTCAGCATTGTGAACGAGAGGAAATACAAATTTAAGATGAATTGCAATGCGAGATGCGTTTAAGAAAGAAGATGTGTATAATCCATGAATTTCGCAATACAATCCTTGGAGAATAAAACAATGAAAGCTATCATGGCACCATACAAAAAATAGCAGTCTTTGTATGATCTTTGCATTAGATACATGAAAAGTGGAATCTATGGACCATTAACTTGTCCCTATGTTCTCTTCCTCCATGATCGTCCTTTTTGGTGAACCCTAGGGAAACCTGCATTGTCCTTGCATATGCCGGTTGCAGCAAGTAAACCACCTCACAAAACAGCAAGAGGAGCCCTAAACTTGCCACTGAGTAAACTTGTCATACTGGTGGACAAGTTGGGCTTGGGTGAATGAAAAATGGATTTGACCCAAATTAATCTACTTAATTCATATGTGGTCTACTGTTTATATAATATGATTTAAGGGACTCATACCGACTCAGACCCAATCTAGCCAGCTCCAACTGAAAACAAACGTCCATAAAAAATCATATAAGGATTTGATATAGAGTTTTCTCGTTGACTAAAGAGATACCCTTATAAGCAATCAGCGCCATTTCCGAGAAACAAATTGAGGAACTAGAGGAGGTGTAGGTGAATGAAGCCTAGAGGTTAAGATCAGAGAAAGCAACTGGACCTTCGACAAAACGTAGATTAGCAGATTGCCTAGTGACTAAGACTTATACAACAAAGAAATAGTCAAATCTGAATAGTCTAGTGGATCGATTAATACCCATGCGAAGAAGACCTATTTTAGCCAACTCAGATCTAGACATAGACTCGTGTAAGGTTGGAGCAATTCTCTAGTAAATCAATGATTCAACATCTACTTGCAAGTTTGGACCGTGGGAAACATGATTGTCGTATGTCGAGAGGAGCTTGCGAGGAAGCCCGATATGATGCATGATTCTTCGTTCACTTACTACACGCAAACAGAGACTTGAAGGGAGGATTTGTTGGTCATGGCCGGGGCGTGGCTCGCTCGTAGTTGAAAGTCTCTATAAATAGGTAAATCCTTTGGCATGTCTATTATTGCCATGGATACACTTGCACAATTTTTCAATGGTATATACATTTCCATATTTAGAGATATAATTAATAGTATGTCTATTTTCTTGGATTACTTTCTTCTGGAGGCAAGACCATATGCATCCCTTAGTGATTATTCAACTATTTTAGAAAATTGAAATGTGGATCTTTAGATTGTTAAGAATTTTGATTGATCGAATGATAGACGGAAAATTTCACGATATTAAACACGGCTCGTACATGTATCCTATAAAAGCTCAAAGTACGATATACTACCGAATTAGAATAGATCATTACGCATTAGACTTTAAGTAATTGAACTCATCATTGATCGAAAAGGTTTCCGATCACTATCAAACTCATCTGTCATATCGAGTTTTATCTAGTTTTATAAGAGGATAGCCACTTATATAAATCATGAGAAAGCAAAGGAAAAGATGTTGAGAAATAAATGTCTCATTATAGGAAATTTACCCACTAGTGAAAATTCTCGGGATAGATCATTACATTGATATCGTCAGGTAAAAGCATTTGGCACTAATTTAGGACGACTGGTAAGTGCTACTTACCAATTGATTAAAAATTAAAAATTACTTTATTGGGAAAGGGAAGTCAAGGCATCTACCATAAATATTAGATGCTATTCATGTACAATTTTCCATTTCAATTTCATGTAAAGTTTTCCATTTCAATTTCTGGCCGTCTCTCGCTGTCGCGGGCTCACCGTCACTTGTGGCCTCGTCTCTACTCCCTCGCCGTCTCTTCCACCCTCCATCGTCTTTTAGACACGCGTGTCCAAACGTGTTGGGAAAAATTGACCACTTGTCGAAAAATTCAACACGTGTTGACTGCGTGTCCAACCATGTCTACGTGTTTGATACACTTCGACACTTGTCAGACATGACACGAAAGCTGTGCTTCATAGATGACAGCCTCATGCCGCAACGACAGCCTTATGCACAAGAGATTTGAGCGCAAAAGATGGTTCAAGAAAGGGTGGGACACAGAGCAATAGGTGGGCCGGCAGTCCTTTTTGGCACTTTGTCCTCTGTAGTCCTTTTTCGCGGGGTTCAGTTAAGCCTGACGAGGCAAAACGTCACGTACCTGAGGCAGGAATCACCACGGGTTGTGGCAAGGACCTGAGGCATGATTACGCGGTTCGAGAAACATCTGAACATCTGATTGAACTATTGATATGTTGAACCTTATTATGGTATGAAATTGTGTGACATGGTATGTGACGTATCATAACGATTTGGCCTTATAATCGGGACCTTTGTGATTATATGTTGATTGATGTGATGTGTTCCAATTGTTAAAGATATATGTCGTATGTTTATATGCATGAACTGTGAAGTGTGAACATCACCAAACGACGTTGAGTCTCAGATGCCGTATAGTCTCAAACGTCATAGAGTCTCAGGCGCCGTAGAGTCTCAGGCGCTATGGAGTCTTAGACCCGAGATAGCCTGGCAGTTCTAGACCTTGTTTTGTTTGTTGTGAATAGGTTACTCTTGGGTGGATTTCTTCCTATTCGAGGCTTGGAGAGTTGACTCAATGAACTATTTTTCAAGTACCTAGATAGAGGTATGACACATGCTTTATGGGTTCAGTAGGCAATAGTGTTTGAGCATGCCTTTTTGGTGGACCCAGAGCTTGTGGCTATAAATCTCAGAGTTTAGATAAACCTTTTTTTTTTTGTTTAATCTCTTGTGTATTTGAACCCAGGGTTGTTTATGAGATGTGCTTTGTCTAATTTAGTTGTCCTGCTTTCATATCCCAAATTTGATTATTGTCTAGAAATTATTTATTCACTTCCGCATGTGCATAGAAGATTGGGTCGGCGACACCATCTAGGAATGCCGCATTTTAGTCGACCACCGTGGGATGTGTGCACGCTCGAGATTTGGGGCGTGACATCGACTCTCTTGCCTCAAAGTGGTTCGTGAAGCTGCAGACTACACAAGATCGTTCTTTTGCCACTATGATGAGTAAACGAAAGAGCTAAGGAAAAGGAGAAGGAACATGAGATGGTCAAAGAATGAGCTTTTATGTAAGGACAGGTTCACCATCCCACCCTGGAAGTGGGGATTTTTCAGAGCAGACTTATTTCGGCCATCCACAGGAAAACTACATGATAAAAGCACTTCATTCGTAAGTCCGAGAGAAAAAGGCATGGCAATAGGATTTTGCCCAATTAAAGAGTTCTTTAATACTCATTTCTTACTCTTTGCAGTCTCTGATGCTTCTTTTAAGAGAGGATCAACATAGTTCACAAGTTTAATAATGACATTCTCAGATATTACAGTGAATAACAGGCAATTACTTAATTATTATTCATTTCAAGTTTATGTTCATCCTTACATTTTGACTCTCTTTCTTTTAACTTGTTTCTCTCTTTTCAGGAACTTGTTATCACAGATAACTAGTCACACTGCTCAATGCACGTACAACGCATGATTGCAATATCCTAATATGAGTGAAATCATATTAAATGTTTACTTAAAGGTGGAGCGAAATAATAGGGATCCACCAAGGAAGTGCATATTTATTATTCCTTTAGGTTTGTTTTTAATGGAGGGCTAGGTCAAAGTCAATCAGAGGATAAATGTAGCCAATCAGTGGAGAAATGAAGATAGAGGAGGGCACTCTAGGAGTTCGATCAGCATCATGTCCCAATATTATAGCCGTAGCTCTCTTGCTAGGGGCTTTTGAAGATATGAATCCAAATCATAGTAGGCTTGCTGGACCACCCTCCACCATCACAACTCAGATATATAACTAAATAATTCATATATAGATGCATAGATTAATACATAGATAAGTTCAAACCAATTGACCCAAAAAATAATGTATGTCATAAAATCATTGGTAGTGAGGTACGTAGTGGCAGAGTTGACTCTGGAAATGGGGTTTGTTCTGTGAATAAATGAGGCGCAATGAATGATTTTATTGAAGAGCAAGGAGCAAGTAAGCTAATAAGTTGATTTTGCCATTAACACAGGTAAAAGGATTAGGGAATTGAAGTAACAAAGCAAAGTTATGCAACACGCACGTCTTTGGATTAACTATAAATATGATTGGCATTTTGATGGTGGAGCGCATTGTTCTTGTGGTCGCTGCATAATGTGTCGAATAACTGCAGCGTGAGCTCAGGAAGTGCGAGCTTTCGAGTTTGGAACGGATTTGATTTCCTTAGGATGTGCTACTGCTAATAACAAATACTCGTGATCAGCCATGAGCTATGTAAGATTGGATAGAACAAGCATGCCCTGGGAACAAACGACAGAGGCATGGTCCCCCGTGTTGCTCTAATTTTGTGCTTTCGAGTTTTTGACTCGCATTGCTTCTGCAAATTTCCAAATTGTAGCCCCAAACTTGTCGCCACTCCACGTGGGGATAAAGGCACGGGGGGCGAGTTTCTGAATTATTGCAAATACAAAATTATGATTGGAAATCTTTGACGCTAACTGCCGACGTGATATATTACGTGACAATTAAAAGATAGATAAAGAGTTAAAAAAAACTGCCAGATATTAATGGTTAAGAAATCAAATATCCAATTGTATTTTAATTTTCTAATATTCTATCCAATTAGCACAGGAAAATTACATGTAATTACTAATTTATCCAATCAGCTCGACGTAAGTCTAATGGCCGAGGCCCACATCAATATATGCAATTTATTTTTGACGGAACGGTCAAGTCAATTAAAATTATATAGTTTAAC
The DNA here is from genome assembly GCA_019926035.1 of Melaleuca alternifolia. Lineage (NCBI taxonomy): Eukaryota > Viridiplantae > Streptophyta > Magnoliopsida > Myrtales > Myrtaceae > Melaleuca > Melaleuca alternifolia. The sequence goes on along the minus strand of JAGKPW010000175.1, from coordinate 101,315 downwards.
AATCCAATTGTACAAAAAATGGATGAATCAGGTTTCATATTATGGAATAGTTTTAACTAATGAATTATCACTTATAAAGAAGAAAAGAGCTTCAATAGCCTATTAAAATCGGCTATGTTTTGAGGTTTTAGTGTCCAATTCTTTTTTTCCTAAACAGAAGTGTAACCCAATAATTATTCAATTCTTTGACGTTAACAGGCATAGTTCTTTTGGTCGGAAAATATGAGAAAGGGATAACATCAAATGTCGGTAGATGGAATTAGGGAAGATGAGAAAAAAAATCGAACACTCCTTTTTATCTCATACATAAAAAATTACCAGTTCTATCAAGCAAAGAAGAAGAAAGAGTAACATCACAACACCTTCTCGTAATCTTTTATTTATATAGATTCCTGTTCAATTTGCTGTCGCAGACTTATTTTTCTTTGACCAATATCACATCACAAAGCCGGAGATCCCGCACTTACCCAAGGCCTTATTACATACATAATTCAAAGTATTTAAAAGAAAAACATGAATATTACAAAAGGGAAGAGTGCTTGTACATTGTAAACAATCCAAATCCGTTTTGTCTGGAGCTATTTGACCTGTAAACTTTTAGGTGCTTGAATCTCGATGGATCAGGCAACTTTTGCAGATTTAAACAGTTCTCAATTTCAAGTTTCTTCAATGAATCTGGAATAAATTGAAGCTCACCCAGCTTCGGACAAATACGTAGTTGAATTTCCGTGAGCTTCTTCAAGTTAGTCAGATCAGGCAACTCCGCCAATGATGGAAGGTCAAAGAGCCGGAGTGTTGTCAAATTCTCCAAACCTTCAAGGCCTTCAATTTCTGTTAGCTTCTGACAACGCTGAACTTCTAAAAACGATAACGCTTTCAAATTGGAGATGTCAATTGATGTTTCCATACTCAATGTACTGAGGATAATTAAGTACCTCAAACTCGTCGGAAGCTTGGGTAGGCATTGCAAAAAATGCGAGGCCAGCTCGAGTCGCGTCAACCGAGAAAGGTGCATGAGATCGGACGGTAAGGTGGTGATACGATGACAACGCAACTTCAAGCACTCGAGCATGTGTAATCTTTCCATCCACTGATCACTTGGAGCTTCTTCAGGCTCAGACATCCACAAATCCAACTTTCTCAAATTTGATAAGTTCGAGAGGTCGGGCAACTTCACCATTGTAAACGAAGTAAAACGTAGCTCGATCAGGCTCTTTGGAAGCGGAGGCAATGTCGAAATACAAGTGAGAGACAATGTCAAGATTCTCAGATGTGATAGCTTCCCAATATCATCGGGAATTTCTTCAAGACAAAAAGTCCCTGCCTGTAGCTGTTCGAGCTTCTCCAACGTTCTAATCGAGTTGGGTAGTCTCCTTAAGGAGCTGTTGACCAACTCTAGTGCTTTCAAATTCTTCAAGTTCCCAATTGAATCAGGTAACTTCTCAACTCCTGTCGACGATAGGTCCAACTCAATCAGTGAACTGAAATTTCCGATGGACCTAGGCAGTTGAGTCAAAGGGCTGTCCACCGACGAAAGCTCTACTGCTGATGCTGCGCAACCAACGAAACTAAATTCTTTTAGTAATTCACAACTGTTTAGGCCGAGAATTTCCAATTTCCGCATCCTTCTCCATTCAGGGATCTTTTGTATAGATGTTCGGTCAAGAAGAAGTTCCTTTAAAGATTCCAGTGCCCCCATCTCGTCTGGTAGCTGTCGGAGGCTACAACAATACTTCAAATTAAAGAAGACTAACTTCTTAAGGTGACCGATGGATGGATCAATGTGAACCAAACTCTTGCAACCTTCGAGAATCAGCCGCTCTAAATTCACATAAAAAGACACGTCCGGAGTTTTACGCAAATTGTAGCATCTTGTTAGATCTAGGACCTTCAAATCCACAGCCAACTAAAAAGAAGACAGCGTACTTTTTTTCAGGTCAAATTAAGATAACCTAAGACAAAAATATTTACATTGAATTTTATTTGAAATAGTACCTTGATGTGGCTCCATCCGTTCCATTTTTCCGTGATTCCACTCATTGAGAGATCAAGGATTACTAGCCTTTTCATAGAGAAATTTGTCAGCTCAAAATCCATTTGGTAGCAATTCCATGAAAGCCACCTCAATTCTGGAAGTATAAGGGGGCCAGATTTGGTTTGAGCGAAATTTGAGCACCCGTAACATAGGAAACGACCTACTTGATTAAGGATAGACTTTGTCCTACCCTCCAAGAAATTGCTATCCACTCGAAGGAACCTTAGATTTAAGAGCCTTGCAAGGCATTCTTTTATCAGGGAGTATTGAAATGGTTCAAGCTGGAGACACATTGCTTCAATATTCTCAATTCCATGAACGTCACCTGCTATCTGCCAAAATGACAAAAAAGGAAAAATGAAACCAACAGTTAGGGAAAAAAAAACATGATTTACCTCGTCGATCTTCTTCAAGGAGAAATCAATTGTATCTTTTCTCTTAATGTTGAAAACCATTGATAAAAACCTCATGTGTAAAGTGCAGAGGATCTGAGTTAACTCTCATAGAGAACGGAAACCAAAACGAATATGCTGGTGACCAATCTCTTTGAAAAGTCATGAAACCGTACGATTCACCTGCAATTTCTCAAGAAGCTCCGATACTTGCGAATGAGTCCACACCCATTGCCGCTTTTCTGGTTTCTTACCGCTTCCTTGAAGTATAAAATTTCTTCCAATATCTCTTATCAGATCATGCATCCACAGTTGATTATCTCCTCTAATCTTTATCAAAGATCTTTGTTGGAGGATTCCAAGGTTTTGACGAGGAAGGCATCCACAGCTGTTCCACATGTGACTCACAATTCTTTGATCATACCCAATGAAAAAACAAGCAACATCAAGAAATATTCTTCTTTGTTTATCATTTAATGCCACAACACTCATCATCAACCTCTTTTCAACATCCTCTGGAGGAGATTCTTCTAGCTCCTTTAATATGGCATCCCACTCATTTACTCTTTTTCCAGATAAAAGAGAACCTATTACCTCAAGAGCTAAAGGAAGACCGCCACAAATATTTACTGCTCTTTCAGAGTCAGAGACATATTGCTCTAAGGGATAATCTCTTCTGAAGGCATGCTTACTAAAGAGCCGAAGAGAATGATCCCAATCCATGCCAGTAAGTTCGTACGCCTCATCAGCAAGTATAGTTTCGTAAGTCTCATCAGCAAGTGTGGGCACTTTCAGAATTCCTCGATCTCTAGTTGTAATGATTATCTTGCTTCCCCTGCCAAACCACTCCCGCTTTTGCACAAGTGCACCAAGTTGACTTGCATCATCAGCATCATCAAGTAGAAGAAGCACTGTTTTAGAACGTAACCTTTCCTTGATCTGCTTTTTCCCTTCCAAGATATTGTGGATTTTAGGCAATTGTTTTTTAAGGATGGTCGATAAGAGCTGATTCTGCAAGCTCGTAATTTTTGTTTGTCGAATGTTAGAAAGGAAGCAACAATGATCAAAATCATTAAAAAGTTGATTGTACACTATTTTGGCGAGAGTCGTCTTGCCTACGCCTGGAATTCCATGAATTCCAACTATCTTGGTTTCATGGTTGTGGGCGCCTATCATCCTCATGATTTCATCCACATGATTGGCTACTTCGACTAAGCAATCAGCTACTTCCAAGGCAGTTTTCAACTCAGTCAAAACATCATTGACAACTTCTCTCACAAATTCGCCTCTGCCTCTGATAGTATTGGAGGAAAAAGCATCAAGACATTAGGTTTAGCTGAACAAAATAATGCATCCGGAACAAATAGACCGTTTACGATATAATTAATTACCTGGCTGGCTGGCTTTGGAGGTCCCATCCCTTAAGTTGTCCCACCTCGCTGAGAGCATCCTTCCACTCGTTAATAGTCTTATCATCGAACCTCTTCTTGCTTAGATGAGAAGCAATGGCATTGCCATAGTGCTTCTTCTGGTATTTTACCTCAGATGGCGGGACATCGTAGAAAATGGGCAAGATCTTATGTCTTCCTGTGTTCTTGCTCTCCACCATCTTGACCAACTCCCTGAGGCACCATGTACTGTTGGCATATCCTTCAGAAAAGATTGGTATTGAGATCTTTGATTGCTTAATTGCTTGAAGAAGCTGGCCACCGATCTCTTCCCCAGTGCAGAGCTCCTCATTGTCTATGTACGCCCGAATTCCCGCATCAATCATGCATGTGTAAAGGTGATTAGTAAAGTCTTTGCGAGTGTCCAGTCCTCTGAAGCTCAAAAAAACTTCGTAATCACATCCTGACGACTGCTCCATATCCTGATTATCAAAAAAGGCATTCCACATATTTATCTATTCTCTGTACACACGTGCCCTGTAAGGCTCCATTTATTACAAAGGATATAAAATAGTAGCAACTACTGTCAATGCGAAGTCAAACCACGAAGGTTGGTGCAAATTTTCTGTGCAACAAGGACTGGAAGGGGAAAATCATTTAAAAAGTTATAAATCACTTTTGTCAATTTAGTTCTTGACTTTTCAATTTTGCTAATTAAGTCTTGAATCATTTCATCTTTTGTCAATTGAGTTCATCCAATCAATTTTAATCGAAAATTATCAAGATGATGAATGTTGGCTGATATTGAAAAATTTTAATAGTATTTTAAATGTTATTAGAATATTTTATTTTTTTCTTTTCTTCTCTTTTTCTTTCCTTTTCTTTTTTTTTTCCTTTTTTCCTTTTTTCCCTTTTTCCCTCCGTTGGGCCTCACTAATATCTGGTAACTTCACCGGGCTCAAGGGAGGGCCGCTTGCTAGCGCAAGGGAAGGTGACTATAGCTTTTCCAGGTCTGAGTGTGCCTCACCTGAGATTGGTGATATTCTTTACTAGCCATCAGCGAGGCTCGAAGGGAAAAAAGCTCAACAGGAAAAAAAAAATGTAAAGAAGCAAAAGAGAAAGAAAAATGAAAAAAAAAATCGTAATATTATTAAAAATCGTCCATGTCAATGCTGTCCATGCCACGTGTTCTTCATGTCTGCACGAGTAACTTTTTTCGTGTTTTTGCTTTGGCAGATCTATGCGGAAACTTTCATGGGAGATAATGATGATCAATCATATCTACTTAGAGTTCTCAATTCCCAGTTATTGTTGAGTTTCCACAGAGAATCTTATCTCTCATGCAAAAATACCCTTTCGCGGTTATCCTAGTGTTAACGTTCCAGCATTCCCTACTCGGGCGGCCATAGAAATTACAATCCTGAGTCAGCCTTTACTCCCATTGACACAAGAAGTCTAGAGAAGGCAAAGATCATTTAAAGAAGGATTCCACTCTTCAATTTATCTCGAGTTGCCTGCTTGTTCAAAATAATAAACTGTGTTTTCATATGTTTGAAGTGAACCGGACCAACTTATGCTTGGGCACTTTAGCAGGTGAAGATCAAACTTTATCCCACATACCAATCGTAAATTTTCCAGTAGGAGAAGGCATTCAAACAATATTATGATGCCGCCGAACATTAGGCTGCGTTCCACATAATGCAGATTGAATAAGTAGCAGACCCTCGGACCTAGCAGTAGGCCAATTACATCACATACTTTTGCATATCCAGATAAAATCTATTATGAATATATTACATAATTCCCAACTTCAAAATAAAATGAATATATAGCAAGTATTTCTCTTTAGATGTGGCAGATAGTTACAAGAGCTATAACATCATTTTGAGTCCAGTGACATATTTTCAAAACAGAACATGTTAGTCTGAAGCAGAGGATGCAAAAGTGTTTAACAAAGTATGAGAATGGTCTAACTATGAGAATTCATGCCCTATTTTTTCCAAGAAATGAGGTAAACACCACTCAAGTCACCATCAATTTATTCAACTTTGGATGAAAAACAGGAGCAAATGAAGGTAAGCACAAAAACTAGTATCCAAATGAGAGAGCAGGAATGCTACCAGTCTTATATAAATAATATACATGTTACATCTACAGCAAGGAAGAGAAACCCCATTTGGAACAGAAAGGAATGATTTTATTCTGAAATCATCATGTACACAAGTAAAAATGTTCATCACGATTATACTATGCAAATCGAGGAAAGGGAAAAGAAAAATGAGCAAAGGAGCAAAGTAGCTCATTGCAGACTCACTCTCACCTCTCTCAACCCCAAGAAACCGAAATGTCTGTACCAATTAAGTAGTATAAGTAGAAGGACCTTCAACAATCTAAAGGACTAAATCTTGAACAGCAAAGGCGCTTATTGCAGCACCATATAATTCACTACGACAATACAGATTAGCCTGAGAATGACATATCCAGTAGGAGAGGTAACACAGACACGATACTGTTGCAGATTAGGCTAATCAGAGCTGTGTGAAATCGGAGGAATCAAATCTGTAGCAGATTAGACGAAGTATGATCATTCACCTTTGCAAATCCGAGTAGTGATTGGCGTAGGAGCTTTGACTCTCGCCTGAACGTGGTTTGTGAAGATGCAGACCACACGAAAGTCGTTCCTTTGCCGCTATGACCATTGAACAAGGGAGCCACGGAAAAAGAGAAGGAGCTGGAGACTGCAGAGTTTCACTAAAGTAGCTTTTATAGTAGGACAGGTTCACCGTACCCCACTTCAAGTGGGCTTTTTTTTATCCAGACCTGTTCCAGCCATCCCGAGGAATTCTATGAGCAAAAGTACTTCAATCATAAGTTCAAGAGTAAAAGGCATGACAAAAAGATTTCGCACTACTGAAGAATTTCTAATTTATATTCCTAATGGCTTACAGTCTTCAATGCTTCTTTCAAGAATGATCAACATATCTTACCAAATGAATTCCTACTCCAGAATGAGTTTCAAAATATAAAAACTTATTCTGAAACATAAATTAGGATTTATCATGCAAATCCCTACTAGTCGAACGGTCAATCATTGCCTGTTATTTACATTAGAATAAGAGGATATATTTAGGGCTTGCATGATAGGCCCTAATATCTGTACCATAATGAGTTTTTCTATTCCATAACTCATTTTGGAACAAAAAATCTGTTTGGTAAGAAATTTGTTTTTTCAATTTCTAGGTTTGGTCAAGAAATAAAAAATAAAAAATTTATGATTTCTCTTCCAAAATGAGAAATTAAGAAATTGTTTCTCCCTCACCCAATTCCCCCAAAGTCCACCATCGCCGATTGCCACTGTCACCAGTTGTCGTTGCTGCCAATTGACCACTGGTCAGTGGCCGGCTGGTCATTATCGCTAGTTGTTATTGCCGCCCACCACCCCACTAACGCCGACCGATCACCGTCAACACCGTTGCTGCCACCTTCTCCGATTGTGGCCGATGGTTCACCGTTGCTATCGGTCACCTTCGCCAGCTAAGAACCTCATCGGTCACCATGGCGGTCAGCCGGTCACCATCACCGCCGCCAGTCGCTGGCCGTCTGGTCACCACCAACACCATTGCGACCCATCAGTTGTCTTGGTCACCGCCGCTGCCAACTGGCCAGTCACCGCCGCCGCTGTCGTCGACCAGTTGATCACCATTGCCATCCAAAAGGAAAATCCTATTTTAAAAAAAAAGAAATTTTTTTCTTTGTTAAATGAATTTTTATTTCTAAATAAAAAAATGTTTGTCCTTATCTAACATATTTTTTCCTTAGAAACTCATTCTGTTTCAGAAATCAATTTTTGACTAGAAATTGAATCATGTAGGCCCTAAGCTTTTCTTAGAGTGGTTAACAATTAAATGGAAAGTTAGAGGTTGTTTCATTTCCACGAACTGAAGATTGACACCCAGATTTAGTACATTTTATCTTTGTTTCGAAAACATTGGACCATACGATCTTGTCCATTTTTATGTCCTAGGTGCATTCATCAGAAGGACCATTCACTGCTAATTTTCACAAGAACATCTAACAGTCTCAAAACCCGACAATATCATGATAAATGAAACATGGCAATAAAAGCATAATATAAGATATGGAAAGTTAACCTGATACGATGTTCGGCAAAGAATATACACCGCCATGTTATGAAGGCCCGAGGACCCTCGTTAGTTAACTCCTAAACTAAACATGCACTTACTTCAAGCTAAGGAATGCTAATTTTTAATTAAATCACAACAATGCGCCATTAAACAAAATGGAACGTGGCCAACCACATACTAAGGAGTAGCTATTCTGGGTCTATGGCTTAAGTCAAGACATTTTTCTATGTCCAGCTAAACTCAGCTTCCATAAGGCAGCATCTCCATGTTGAACTGACAACAATGCTGGTAGTTGGTTCATGAAGAACACTTATTGATAGAACTTGCTTCAATATGAATAGTATACTTGATGCAATCACTTGCAGACAATTATCTTAAATTGTAAATAAATAGATAAACCTGCCAAATGATATCCTAGTATCAGGATACCTGCCTAGATGAAGTCAGTGTAAATTGTCGAATCGCACGGTCTTCCTCTTGGCAGTAGATGTACAAGATAATGCAATAATGAGTTTCAAATTTATGTTTATTCTGACATTTTTAATTTCTTCCCTTTACTTATTTCTCTGATTTCAGAAATATGTATAATCAATAACTAATTGCTCAATGCATGTTCGACGCATTACATCAATATCCTTATAGGGGTGAACATCATATCAAATATTTTAATTAAAGGTAAAGTGAAATAATAGAGGTCCAAATTTTTTTTTGCGACACAAAAATCCCAAATTTATATTTATATGATACATTTACACAACACTTGTACAATGTAACGCCTTTAACCTGAACTTCTTGTGACATAAAATATTTCAAACTTCAATTTATGTGGCAAAATTATATCAAAAATTTGGTTGCCACATGCCATAAAAAATACTTAGGGTAAATGTATCACACGAATATTCATCTAGAGATTTTTGTATTACATAGTAAATTTTAGGGTAAATGGATCATATGGGTATAAATTCTAAAAATTTTAATGCCCTAAAAAATAATTTAGAATAAATGTATCATAATAAAATAAAACTTGGACCATTTTTTGTGTGTGGCTTTTTCCTTATTTCTTACTCTTCTCTGTAGACTTGGTAAAGAGATTGGATACGATCTAATCTGTAGAGGAATGCACGTCAGGAGTTCCATCAGCATGATGAGCGAGAAAATAAATCCAAATGTTAGTTGGCTCGTCCCCACATCCAGATGTTTACCTAAATAATTAATTTATAAATAATTAAATTAACACGTACATAGACAGATAAACTAAAACCAATAGGCCTAAAAAAAATAATTTATATAATAATCTAAAGGGATACGAATTATTAGTTGGCTCGTCCAAATGTTAGTAATCCAAATTTATATAATAATCTAAAGGGATATAATAATCCAAATTTCAGTTGGCTCGTCCCCACATCCAGATGTTTACCTAAATAATTAATTTACAAATAATTAAATTAACACGTAGATAGACAGATAAACTAAACCCAATAGGCCTAAAAAAATAATTTATATAATAATCTAAAGGGATACGAATTATTATTTCTAAAATATTTTTCAAAATTATTCATTTTTTGCAAAATAAATGAAGTGTAAAGTAATGGGGCAAATTTATATAAGATGGGCATCTTTGGATCAATGTATCATACAGGTACAAATTCTAAAAAATTTAATGTCCTAAAAAATAGTTTAGAACAATTATATCATAATAAATAAAATTTGGACCTCTTTTTGTGTGTGTGGCTTTTTCTCTGTTTCTTATTCTTCTGGGTTTGTAGACTTGTTTAAAGTCAATAGAGGAAAGATGTATCTAATCTGTAGAGGAATGGAGCAGGGCACGTCAGGAGTTCCATCAGCTTGGCGACGCAATTGTGTAGCTGGAGCCCTCTGACTACGCGCTTGTGAGAAAATAAATCCAAATCTTAGTTGGCTCGTCCGTCCCCACGCAGATGTTAACCTAAATAAATGATTTATAAATGCATAAATTAACATGTAGATAGACAGATAAACTAAAACCAATAGGCCTAAAAGATCATTTATATAATAATCTAAAGGGAAACAAATTATTTTTAAAAAAAATATTTTTCAAAAATATTTAGTTTTCTCGAAATAAATTAAGCATAAATAATGGGGCTATATAAGACGAATGTCTTTGGATTAATCAACTAAATGTCCATTCCAATAGGGGTGTGCATGGTCCTGGGCAATCAAGTTCCTCACTTGGAATCAGGAATTGGACCAGTTTCAAGGCGGTCCAATAGAACCGGGAAGAATTCAAAGAAAAATAAGGCATTCTAGGAGCATTATTTGCAAATAAAGGACCTCCAATAGCACAATCGTATGCGCTAGGCATCACATTCCCAGGTGGAACATGCAATCCAGCACCATGCCCAGGATCAACATTTTGGAAAGGCATATTACCCATTATCTTTGCTTGAATGCATATTTCAAGATTTGGTTGGCACTCAAATCAAAGTAAATGAGCTTACATCCAACTCATTGAGAAACAGTTTTATTTTTTTGATAGACAATAAACGAAATCTCGTAAATAAAAAATCGTAGCACAAGGATAGAAAAATAGAAATGCAAAAGAAAGCAAAAATTCACAAGACCATAAAAGCCAGAACTAATTATCCAAAGCCATATAAAACACACAACACAACAACAACTGAAGATTTCAAGCCTTCAAAGTAATACAGGTTCACCATCCCGCCCTTCAAGTGGGATTTTCTTAGGAGAAGACTTGTTCCGGCCATCCACAAGAAAACTACATGATAAAAGCACTTCATTCGTAAGTCCAAGAGAAAAAGGCATGGCAATAGGATTTCGCCCGATTAAAGAGTTTCTAATACTCATTTCTTACTCCTTGCAGTCCCTGATGCTTCTTTCAAGAGAGGATCAACATAGTTCACAAGTTTAATGATTATATTCTTAGATATTACAGTGAATAACAGGCAATCACATAATTAGTATTAGTTTCAAATTTATGTTTATCCTTACGTTTTGATTCTCTTTCCTTTTACCTTTTTTTTTTCCTCTTTTCATGAACTTGTTATCATAGAGAACTAGTCACATTGCTCAATATACGTGCAACGCACGATAACAATATCCTAATATGAGTGAAATCGTATTAAATGTTTTTTTTATAACCGAGATATTCGGGCCAGCTTGCGCGCACCTCGACTATTTGTCGGGAGAGACTAGCACAGCAACCTACCACCATGGCCCCCCACTTAAATCACAGGCGCTTCCCCGGGGAATCGAACCCAAGACCTCAACGAAGCCCGAGTTCGCCCTAACCAGCTAGGCTACTCATGGGTAGGTAAATCATATTAAAAGTTTACCTAAAGGTGAAGCGAAAAAATAGGGATCCGCCAAGGAAGTGCATAATTCTTATTCCTTTAGGTTTGTTTTTAGTGGTGGGCTTTGTCAAAGTCAATCAGAGGATGGATGTAGCTAATCAGTGGAGAAATGAAGATAGAGGAGGGCAGTCTAGGAGGTCGATCAGCATCATGTCCCAATATTATAGCTGTCTTGCTAGGGGCTTTTGAAAATATGAATCCGAATCTTAGTTGGCTTGCTGGACCACCCTCCACCATCACAACTCAGATATATAACTAAATAAATAATTTATAGATACATAGATTAATACATAGATAAGTTCAAACCAATTGACCAAAAAAATAATGTAGGTCGTGAAATCATTGGTAGTTAGGTACGTAGTGGGGGAGTTGACTCTGGAAATGGGGTTTGTTTTGTGAATAAATGAGGCGCAATCAATGATTTTATTTCAGAGTTAGGAGGAAGTAAGCTAATCAGTTGATTTTGCCATTAACACAGGTCAAAGGATTAGAGAATTAAAGTAAAAAAGAAAACTTATACAGCATGGGCATCTTTGGATTAACTATAAATGTGATTTGCATTTTGATCGTGGAGGGCATTGTTCTTGCGGTCACTGCATAATGTGTTGAGTAAATGCAGCGTGAGCTTTCGAGTTTGGAGTGGATTTGATTTCCTTAGGACCTGTGCTAAGGAAATTCAGTTTTGAATCATCTGACTCAATGGGTTTGGTATTTGGAGACTTTTTAGCAATTGCATGAAAATATTGCCATTGGTCTTGAAACCCGGTTTTTCTATGCAGTAAAACAACTTTACTTTGTAGAGAAGGCTTGGTAATATGGTTTTTGAAGAGAATAAGATCAGCATAGTAGATTTAAAACTCCATTTGTTTTAGGAAAAATGAAGAATTTAAAAAATATTTTTTTCTTGAAAACGTTCAACTACATAATTTATAAAAAAAATGAATGAACAAGAAACAATTTCATCATTTAGGAAATTATTTAGATATAAATTATTGTTGATGATCAAAATTTTACAATTGGCTAATTATTTCAAGTAATGTAAGCTATCGTTTTTACAAAAATATTTTCGAAAATATTTATTTTTTGCGACACAAATAGAACCTTAGAAGAAAGTGACCTTCCTATGAGGATTTATCTATGAATGGCTACCCAGAGAACAGTGCTGTCTACAACCAAAATAAGACAAGAAGGAAAGAATTCTGCGGATAGAAGTACCCAAGTTCGATATGGTGATTTAAATTGGAACAAGGTTCAAGAATTACTAAAGAAAGCCATCTTAGCAACGATGATCCACATGATAAACGGAACCAAATTTCCGAACCCAAGATTCACTCATGACGTCTATTCTGAAGCCAATCGAACTTATCTTATCCAGCTATATCCATCGAAGTGCCACAAAAAACGTCAACGACTTTGTCAAGGTCGCCATGAGTTGACTATCGTGACAATCTTTCATGTAATCAAATACTGAGTTACGAGGGAAAGCTCCGGTCTCCTTCGTGAGGAGCGACAACAAACATTGACCTAAGGATACTGAGATGAAAGTGACCGATAGTTCCACGTCAGCATCATCATTTTCTAAACGTACCTATGAGGATTTACCTACTAATGGTTACGCGGATGACGGTGCTATCTACAACCAAAATACCACAAAGAGGAAAACAAGTATTTCGCCGTCACCTTGTTTAGCTGACAGAATTACTGAACATTGCCGCAGTGCTATAAGGTGATTTGAATTTTAACAAGGTTCAAGAATTACTAAGGAAAGCCATTGTTAGCGAGGAGGATCCATCCCATTACTCGGCACTGGACTTCCGAACCCAAGACTACCAGCTAGCTCCGCATCGTTGTTTTGTGTTTTTCAAGACACGTAAGTGGTTTAAAAGTGAAAGGGAAAAGAAGCAGAAACTCTCAGTAATCAAACCTTTATTGCGAAACTCCATAACCCGGAAGACCGGAAGATGATAATTTCCAATCAAAGGAAAATGATAAGTGCCAATCAATCGCGTTGCCCTATCAGCAGGATTGATCAGTCTTCCAGAATCAACAACGCGTAGACTTGCATATCAGTTGAAAGACGACAGATACTCATGATCAGCCAAGAGCTGAAACGAGTGGCCACAGACTTCAAGGAAGAATCGGTAATGGCAATTAGAAGATGGCGAGAATGCGAGACATCTCCGCTTGCGACTGGGGAAGGGCCGACAGAGATGTGGTCCCTTCGTTGTCCCCCTCTGATTTGATTGCTCCCAAGTGCTTCGGCGTACTTCCAATTTTAGCTTGAATGTATGAGTACTTCCATTTTCTTTTTAAATGAATGCTTAACTCAAATAAAAAGATATATAATTTAAGGACTCAATTGTACCGCAAAAATTCAAGAATCAAGTCGAACATTCTGCAGTTGCTCAGGGATCTCTACTATCTCTATCCATTCTGCCCTATGATTTGAGTCCATGATCTCATTTATCATTGATAGCCTATCATACAAAAGATATAAGATAGATTCACTATTGATAACAGTGCTTTGATTTGTCAGAAAATTACTGAAAAGTATAATTATAGTTACTTTTCAATATATTAAAACCTCTAAGTAACGTGTGCATTACTTATAGTAGGTACCAATTAGGAATGAAGATAGAACTTCGACTCAAGAGGTAAAATTCTCAAGTCACATACGCGCTTGTTATTTAAAGGAAAAAAAATACGATGAAAAATCAATAGGCTCTTCACTCTCGAGATCAGTCCAAAGTTCGGACATTAGATTTGATGATCTTATTGGGAGAATCTTTTCCTTACCAAAAATGTTCTACCTTGCTTTCACTTCAAAAACAGCCAAAACTGATTTAGTGCCCCTTCAATGATTAAAGGTTTCTTGGTTTATGTTGAATGTCGTTCAAGAATTTGCCTAAGATGGAGGCTCTTCGTAATTTTTGTCCCTTCTCCCCCAAATGTAACATTGAATTAGTCCACTGCCCTTAATAATTTTGGTTTTTTCCTAAATATGTAGGCTCAATATCTAGTTTTGTCAGACTTGTGAAGTATAAAATCTAGTGGGATCGAAGCCCCGAGTTTAGGATCCAAGCATAGTGATGTTCATTAAGAAAAAGGCATATACAATTGGAGAAATGCAAAGTTCAAGCCCACCACCAATCTACGAGAGTTGTCCCATACTAGTAGATAGTTTCCTATTTTGAAAGCTAACTTTTCGCGTGAAGATACTATTGACTGCCACTAAGGCGGTTGGCCTAATGACAAAGGAGGTACTGTCGTCCACAGGATCAGTAATTCAATTAATTTTGGGGGCAAATTTCTTAAAGAGTCGTGATTTATTATCTAGCTGCTGCTTAGCTTGTGTATAGAGATTTTTTTATTAAGATGACGGACTTTTAGGCCTCAAACATTCAGATTGTTAGTGTTGTAGTAAAGTAAACATTCTGTAATACGAACGAGAAGTTAGTAGTCTCTTCCTCACTTTTTTCATCCATAATAGCAAAGGCTATCACTTATAAAAAAAAATCCAATATAAAACTCCAATAGACAATTAAAATCACCTATTCCAGAATGGAATTGGTGATGATGAAAATATTAAATTTGAATAGGATTCGATTGTCAGATAGCACGTCTTCATTCTCATTGTATATACTTGATATATATATATATATATATATATATATATATGTATGTATGTATGTATAACACGTACATATATTTATATCTATACAAGATTCTCCTTCATTTTGCTAGTAAGCAGGACATATATATTTTTCTGTAGCCAAAATCACATTACAAAGCTTGAGAGACCACACTTGCTTAAGGGCTTCAATCCATATATAATCTGGAATATTCAAAAGAAAAACATGAACATTGCAACAAGAAAAGATTGTCTCTAGATTGTAGTCATGTCCGTTTCCTTCAATCTAGAATCCAAAGTTTCAAATTCTTGAAGCTTGATGGATCAGGCATCTTTCGTAGTTTAAAACATTTCTCAATCTCAAGTATCTCCAACGATTCTGGACAACTTGGAATCTCAAACAGGTGAATATAGTACCTTAACTGAATATTCTCAACCTTCTTCAAGTTAGTCAGATCGGGCAACTTCGCCAACGATGGAAGCAACGTGAGCAACAATATTCTTAGGTGCTCCAAACCTTCAAGGCCTTCAATCTCTATTAGGGGTAATTGTCCAAAAAGTCTTAAATTTATTGTATATTTGCCAATTAGTCATAATTTTTTTTATTTGGCCAATTCAGTTTTAATATTTTGGAAATTTGCCATTTTAGTCATTCTGGTGACTTTGTCTCAGAAAATGCTAACATGAATGTCCGGTCAGCACCATCTATTTAACGTGGCCAAACCTCCACGTGGGCATTTTCTGAGATAAAGTCACCGGAAGAACTGAATTGGCAAACTTTAAAAAGCTTTAGGACTGAATTGGTCAAACAAAAATGTTTATGATTGGATTGATAAAAAAGTAATAGGTTTAAAACTTTTTGGACAATTATCCCATCTCTATTAGCTCCTCACAACAAAATATGTCTAGATGTGATAACGCTTTCAAATTGGAAATGGTGTCGGTTGTTTTTATTCTATCGCAAAATTAGAAACGTAAGTACGACAAATTTGTCGGAAGCCTAGGTATGCATTGTAGAGTAGGGCACCGGAGCTTGAGTTCCTTCAGCTGAGAAAGGAGAACAAGATCAAACAAAGTGCCGATATCATAACAAGAAAAGTCCAAGACCTCAAGCATGCGTAATCCTCCAATTCCCCAAAAACTTCGAGCTGCTTCAAGTTTTGAAGGATGCTTGAAACGCACATGCAACTTGAGAATTTTCATATTTGATAGGTTCGATAGGAGAAAATATTAGGTACCCAACCGGTACCATGTCAGCAGTACCGGAGTCCATTGATCATGCGACACGTGTCACACGCGGGCCCACAGTCAGTCTTTGTCTCATTCTCTCTCCCACTCACCGTCTCCTTCCTCTCACCCCTTCTCTGTATCTTCAAAGTCTCCCTCTCTCTTTCTGCTCCGCCTAACACCTTCTCCGACCTTGAGCCAGAGCCACAGCATTGCCGGCCGTGATGACCACCACTGATGGATCCCCATCCCCTCGTCAGTCTTCTTCTTCACACCCTCTCTCTCCGACCCTCGCACCTTCGAGGCTGGCCTCTCTCCACCTCCTGCCCCGTCCCCAACTTCGTCCCTTCAT
This sequence comes from Melaleuca alternifolia, assembly GCA_019926035.1. NCBI lineage: Eukaryota > Viridiplantae > Streptophyta > Magnoliopsida > Myrtales > Myrtaceae > Melaleuca > Melaleuca alternifolia. Next base: position 84,795 of record JAGKPW010000175.1, on the reverse strand, counting down.
TCGTCAAAGAAATAGAGTCCCTCTCTCACCTCATGACCACCCGCCCCTTCGTCACCAACTCCTCCGCTGCCTCCCCTCCCCTGCCACCCGCATCTACTTCGACGGCTACTTCCTCCGCTAGGACCACTAAGATTTCTTCGCCGAGGCCATCGACCCCTGCTATTACTCGGCGAACTGCACTCGCGCACAACAGGGCAGGGGCGAAACAGAGACTGAGGGGAGAGCTGAGAAACAAATGGCACTGCGAACTCCAAAATCCTCCTCAATTCTCGCAATCCCACAAAACCATTTCCTTTTTTCGTTTCTCCTTTGGCAAAGTTTTTTCGATGGAGAACGACATGAAAGAGTGGAGGAGAAGCAAAAAGGAATAAATGTGCAGGGTAAAGAGTGGTCGTTGGGACGTGGGGGAGAGGGCTGTGACCGGGGGCGGCGGAGGGTTCGGAGTGGCGGAGGCGGAAGGAGAGTTTGCGCTGGCTCAGTCGGAGCTGAGAGAAAAAGAGGGAGACCTTGAAGAGACAGAGAACGGGCGAGAGGAGGGAGACGGTGAGTGGGAGAGAGAATGAGATAAAGACTGACATGTGGGCCCATGGGAGACAAGTGTCGCATGATCAATGGACTCCGGTACAGATGACATGGTACCGGTTGGGTACCTAATATTTTCTCAGTTCGATAGGTCTGGCATTGTCTTCATTGAGGATGTATGAAAGCGTAATGTAATGGCCCGTGTTTGGTCAATTCGGGGTCCAATATTTGGAATTTTGGACTTCCATCTGTGTCCCATTGGTCTCAGGAATTCCCCAGACAAATTGAAAAAATTTTGTTTTAGGACGGTCCCCGAACTTTTGGAAATTGCAAAGAGTTCTCTCTACTTTTCATAATTACAATTTAGTCCCCCGGTCAACGCTGCCTCGCATTGACCGAAGCTTCCCCTTTTCCCTCTGCGGTTTTCTTCTCTGTTACAACAGTTTCCTTGGTTTTATTGCGGTCTACTACTAGCTGCTTGCCGCCCACCGCCCCACGCCGCAATTCGCACGAATTTGAGCCAACCACGGCCACCCACTGCCACCCACCACCTCTAGGCCATGGAGAGGCCCCACCCCTCGTGCTGCCCAATCTCATAGTCGGCACAGCGAAAATTCGTTGTTTTCCACTATTGCGACCTCCGCGAAGGTGCACCACCTAAGGGTCAGGCTAATGGATTGCTAAACCTAATTTAGCTCGAACTCTCCCAAGCTCATACCAATTCACGACTTAGGTTTCAATTCTTAAACATGCAAAATTAATTCAATTGGAGTCGCCACTAATCTATTTATGGTGGGTCGATTAGAAACCCATGTAAAATACTGAGAGTAGTATTTTACCCCTACGAACCAGAGATTTTGAATTCGGGGGGACTTGAAAACCTATTTTCTTTTATTTCAAAAAAAATAATTTGCAGGCAGCTTGAATTGATTTTATTCCCTAACATGCACGATGATCACGCGGGTGCGCAGACATCAACGAAAATGCTGAATATAATAAAACAATAAGAATGACCTAATGAAGCAAATCAACAAAAATGACTACTCTTTTTTGAGATTTTTATTTCTTTATGTGTATGCAATGCATGTGATGATAAACTTAATTCTATATGCAAAAATCATAATGCAAGTCTAAATAAATTAATGAAACTAATTATCTATAGTTAAATAATATCTAATTCAAACTAAGAATTACATTAATTCCTAATTTAAAACTAAAACATTATTTTAACTATGGATAATATCTTAAAACATGACAGACTAAACTAATATGCAAATGCACGAGAGTCTAAACCTAATGATATGACCTGACACGATATTAATTTGGACTAAATGACATGTGTTTAACCAAATGAATTAAATGACATGCAAAGATTTTTTTTAAAGCATTTTCTTATTTATTTAAATGAAATTCGAAATTAATCAAACTAATTAAATGGGAAAATGTAATCTAACATGATTCCTAAATTTCTAAATATATAACTATATCATGGTATAAATGGACATGCAAAGACATTTAATTAATTAACTACATGCAACTATCTAAATGACATATGAATGATTTCTTTTATTTTTTTTAAAATTTTATTGATGAAAATTCGAAATTAAATAAATGCACCAATTAAACATGCTGCTAAAAAAATAAAATGAAATGAACTTATACTAAAATGAACCTAAATCTTATATGACATGCATCAAATGGCCTTATTCTAATGCAAATTTAACCTATTATTCTAAAATGCCAAAAATGCAATTCCTAAGCGACATGCGATTTAATGTACCTAAACTAAAAATCATGCAAATGACTAATAATGCGGATTAAAGAGAAAAGATATATGTATGACATGCACATGAATTTTTATTTTTTACTAATCTTGAATTTAAACGTAAAAACCTAATTTTAAACATGCAATTAATGCAATCTAAATCATGCAAATGCAATACTACCTAAATGAATTTAATATGGAAAATGTAGTATGATCTAACATGAAATTCTATCTAAAAAATGCAATCTAATATGGAATGCAATCTTTTTTTGGTATTTTATGAATAATAAAAGGGAAAATGCAACTGAATCGATGGATTGTATCTCGGGCATGAGATCAGATCGGCCGATTTAACGTACAATCGCAAGTCGTATCTCGGGCATGAGATCGGACTGTTGACCAATGCACCTTATAAAAAAAAGAAATGACATCAAAATAAACAATGCCTATCATAATAAAAACACACAAATACTAAATAATCAAATGCATAAGAAAATAAATCAATACAAAGGAAAGATTTTTATTGCAGAAAATGCTTCTGTTTTATTATTTTTTCTATTTTATTATTTTTATTATTATTAAAAAATTAAAAGAAACTAAATAAATAAACAAGTAAACAATAAATTAAAAGGAAACCGGGTCAGGGCACCGAACCGGGCCGGTTCAGGCCTGACCCGCACGCGCCAACGAGCCCGCGGGGTAAAGAAAAGCTGGACTAGGCCCTTGACAAGGCCGGCCCAAACTCTTCTCTCTTCTCTTCCTGTTCATGTTTCTTTTCCCTCCTGTGCTCGCATGGGCCTGTTTTACGCACATGGGCTCGTCCCTTTCTGAGCCCGACTCAGCCTTTCCTGCACGCAACAGCAGGCCCTGCTCCCCGGCCCATCTCCTCCGCACGAGACCCAAATCGGCGCATGAGATAGGCCCAAACGCGAGCCTCCCTGTAGATCGTCTTCCTCACCGAGCTATAGCACCATGGACAACCTACAACCGATCAACCGGCGTCGTCTTGCTCGTGGCGAGACCACGGCAGACGACGCCGACGCCAAAAATAGAAGAACACAAGCCTAGCAACACCACATCTTGACAAACGGCACCGACTTACAGATTCATAAGACAAAATCGACAAGAACAGACGCAAAGAAATCAACGCAATAATAAAAGGGATTCAATCACGGGTGAATAACAGAGGGGATCTAAACCCTAAATGCATTAATACCCAAGGAAAACCATAACAATCGCTGCAGGAGTTTGGGAACCGGCCAAAACCATCGACACCCACCTTAATCCGAACTTCAACGCGAGAAAAGAGTCAAGGAAAAACTGCAGATGAGTCACCCGAACAAATTTTTTCAAGCCGTTGTGGACAAATCGTCGGATCCGAACTCCTCTTCCTCGCGTTCTCTCTTCTCTCACGCCTTCCTCCCTCCTGCATCTCGGCGTCTCTCGGACAAAGAAGACCTCGAAGCCTCTTTGTCTCCTCTGTCTCTATTGGTCTCCCTCACGTGTGTATGCTTTTTTTTTTTATTTAGAATTTTCTGTGCTCAATGAATGCTCAATAAATGCTTGTCAGTCCAAGCTTCTCAATCAATGAATGCTTCCCCCTTGCGTGCTGTTTTTCTCAGAAAAAGTGTTCCCCCTGCGTGTGTACCTCTCTCTGTATATTGCCTTTTTTCTGAGTAAAGTTTTCTCCCTCCCCTTTTGTCTTTTGCGAGGCCTTTTTATAATGGTTAAAAAGGTATCTCGGTCAAATCTTAGAAGATTTGACCGAGATATCTCCTTCCCTTGCTTCTTACCTCACGATCCCCGCAATCTCTCTTTGGTTGGTATAAAGGAAATTTGGTCACATCTTCACGAATTCAATCGAGACTTTCTTTCCTCATCTTCTTGATTTCTCTTGATTTTCTTCTTCTTTAAAAAAAAAAAATCTGCTTGGACAAGTGAAATATTTCAGTCAAATCACTTGGAGATTTGATCAAAATTTTCTTTTTTTTTTTATTTTCTTTTCGATGCAACTAATGTAAATGTTAAAAATTAGGTGTCAACATCCACCTTGGGTCTCGGAGATGCTTTGTTTTGCAAACCAGAGAATGGGTGCGAGAAATTGACGAGACTCAGCCACACCCAGGTGACACCGAGGACTTCTCGGAGTTTCTTGAGATCCCCTAAGCTCCTCCAATCCTTGGCCGCCAATGTTGCCATCCTGAAGGCCGTCAACAATTGCCTTGATGGGTGCTTTGTTTTGCACCTAGTTGTTGTTTGCGGCCATTGCTCGCAAACCAGGAGCTTCTAGCTATGGCCACCGATTGGAAAATGTTCCTTAGTTTCCCTTGAAATCTGTCCAACCATTTGCCACTGTCAGAATTTCGCCGTTTGCTCAAATTTGTCCCATAAGTGCAACTTCCTCCTTTGGAACCCAATTTTGCTAACAACGACTTCAAAGCACCACTACTCGTCATTTCGATCACCTCAACTACAACCACCACTTGGAAAACATCCGTGAGAGTCCCTTTGTCATTGCTGAGCCGATCATCGTCGTTGATTTTGCATCGATAGGTTGAATTTGGCCTCGACCCGACTTCGCCCAATTTGAACCCAAACTCCCTGCTTTCTAGTTGTGAGCCTCTAGCGTGTCTTTGACGTGTTCCACTGCCACCAACCATTGTCTAGGGCTACACTGACCTCCCTAGACCACTATCGACATCCCAAGACGTTGTGTCGCCCTGTGGAACTGCCATCACCGTGTGCCCAACTGCCTAGCAACTGTTCCAATTGTCCCTTATCTGGTCAACACGTTGACCACAACCACCGGCGTTGGCTGTCGTCGGCCGCTCCTTCACGACGTGCCGAACCACTCATAACCTCATGCCACGAGTTGTATGACTTTTCATGAGCTCAAAGTGAGCTGACGTCGTTAATCACACTGAAAAAGCTTGGATAAGAAGTGAGTTTACCCCATAATCCTTGATTAGGCTGATTTGGTGTTTAATTGAATGACAGGGGCATTTTGGTAAATTAGCTTGCAAGAGCGTTATGGTAATTTAGCTAGATAGGGGTATATTGGTAAGTTACTTTGGATAGGAGATTGTCAGCCAAATGGTGGTCAATTGAGATAATGACGTCTGTAGAATTCGAACAATGAATTACAGTTCGAAGTAGGGACTCCAGCATATCCTTGATTGGCGTGCCCATGCAGTTGATAGTATAGAACAATATAAGGGTTGATTTATAATTAATTCTGCTTTATTTGATTTAATTGCTTATCATTATTGAATTGCATATTGTATTAATTATTGATTGGTGCATGTGATTAGATTGTGATTGGTGCATGATTGAGGTGATTGTAACTGATTGAATAGTTAGAACTAGTACTAAGTGTGGATTGGTGAACGATTGGATAGGGGTTTGAGGAAATGACTGTACTGAGCTAAGAAGTTATGGGTTGATTGGGCTTGAGGGACAGTGTAGCAATATGTGTGGCAAGAAAGTTGGCTTATATAATGTTGGTAGTGATGGCTAATACTGTAACGGCCCATTTTTGGTCAAATTCGGGGTCAAATATTTGGAATTCTAGTTCTTCCTCTCCAAGAACAGACGTTCGCTCTCGCCTCTCTCTCTCCATGGATGATTCTCAAAGGATTTCTCAAACTGCAAAGGCGACATCTAATCTGTGGACTACAGGTTCAGTTCATTTTACGTGATTGTACCTTCGATCGGTGATACAACAAATCCTGGGTATGTCTTCCGCTGTATTCGTAATCGAAATTCGTTTATGTTTTTGAGGATTTTAGTAATCCGCAATCACCCAATGACAAAGGCGCTATGTTGTAGATTAATGTGGAAACCTAACTAGGATCTTATAATTTACGTCAACGCGAAATTGCTAGAGAAGTAAAAGAGAAAAATAATGACATCAGAAATTTACGTGGTTCAGTTTGAATGTCGGTATCTATATCCTCAGGGAGAACCAACAAGAAAAAAAAAATCCACTAAAATCAAATAATCGAATTATATTTGCTCAATATGCTTGTATTTACCGCACCTAAATTATACATAATTTTAAATATTTATAATAAATAACTCAATCAGATAAAATAAATAAATTCATGTTCATCGAGCGGCCACGCACACTCTTTTTCGTAGAAAGACAGTCCCTTGGTGGTGTTGTTCTTCGCGCGACTCTAACTCTTCTTTCTTCTTCTCTTCGTGCGGCTACTGTGCGTCGGCTGCTTCAGAGAGTGTTGTGTGGCTTTTTTTATATTGACCGATGGCCACCCCAAGGAAAGAGAACCCTTCTTTCCTTATTTAATTCACCATGGGCCCACTCCCTCTAGAAAGGAAAACATGGCGTGCAACTTCCTCATCTCTAAAAAGGCAACTCTTCTTTCCCTTTTTGTTTTATTTATGCATGGGCCTCACGTTTCCTTTTTTTTTCTTTAAGGAAAGATTTCTTTCCTAGTTTTGATATAAGGAAATCGTGGACAAGGAAATTTCTTTATTTGTGTTTTCTCTTTTGTACAGTTTAAACTCGAGACATAATTTAATACGCTGAGCAAATAAGAGGAGGAGAGATAAGAAGGCTTCATGTGTAGGAGTTTTGTGGGACTCGGACCAAATGCGGAGAAGGTTGTAATTGAGGGAACGAGTGTCGCAGTCTTTTGCGAAAAAACGCTGGACGGTTTCCCAACAAAGTAACCGTAAATTCCATCCATCCATGAAATAATATATAAAAAAAAATAACTACACCTCATCCACAACTCGAACGCCCATGTGCTCCACTCAAAAGTATGGGAGAATAGTTATATTTCCTCCTACACAAGAAATTTGCATCGTTAAGAAATAAAAAACATGAAAGCAGAGATGCAAAGTGAATTGACACGGGGGACACATGTTGGTGGAGCTTGTCGCTCTCATTCTCCAACTCCTCGATTCTCCAATCTATGGTACATACTCATAATAGACTATTGACCAAACCTATACTCAATCGCCGGAGGTGACTTGCGATGTTTGGCATGGAGAGCAACGCCCCTCTTCTCCAATCTACGGTACATACTCAGAATGGACCATCGACCAAACCCACACTCAATCGCCGCAGGTGACTTGCGATGTGCGATGTTTGGCATGGAGAGCAACGCCCCTCTTCTCCAATCTATGGTACATACTCAGAATGGACCATCGACCAAACACATACTCAATCGCCGGAGGTGACTTGCGATATTTGGCATGGAGAGCAACACCCCTCTGAATAGCAACGACAACATTGAAAGAGCACGCTTTCTTTCCTTTTCTAGTTGAAGTTATGGCGAGTCCTCGCTCGTTCTCTTTCCCTTTTTTGCCTCCTTTTCCCAAATTGTTTTTCCTCCTTACTCAATAGTAATTCATATATTTCATGGTAAAAATTGTAGTTTAAGCATTTTGATGGTGGACATGACGACATGCCGGCTAACGGAGAACATTTCTCGCATTCAAATAAATAAGTTCAAGGGTCTCTAGAAGATTTGTGCTATGACACTAGATTACTGTCCTTTTATTGAAAAAAAAATGTCAAAAGTTATAGGCTTTACATGATACTTTGCCTTTCGAATAATTTAGATTTTGGATGCTATTGCTAGTTTCCTTTTTATCAGCTTATGTGGAAGGTCACAACAGATTTTGTTGAGTTCTTTTAGGAATGAAAAGACATATAGTCAAAATATGAACAGACATTCTAATGATGGTGATATTTGAATTCGTGGGACCAGTAAAGGTCTTTCACGTGTTTCACGACACAATAATTTTATCTACTCATATCAATCTTCAAGTGTCCAAGGCTACCCTTTTTTTTATGACTAGTACTCTATGACATCTCTAATATAAAGGAAGGTTAGCATACTAAGAGCCTTGCACCAAGTTCTGCAATGGCACTTCCTGCTTTGTTCACAAGCTTCCTCCCCTCCTCGATCCGCCATAACCAACCTCCTCCCTTTGTCTACAGAAACCCTCGCTCCTCATTCTCCTCCTCCTCCGGCGCTCAACTGGTGGGATGTGCTTTGACGATTAAAGATCAAGAGATTGGGAGACGTTCAGCGAACTGGAAACCCAACGTGTGGGACTATGGCTTTCTGCAGTCACTCAGTGTTGAAAACATGGTGATTATTCTTTTTTTCTTTTCAGGGCAGAACCCAGCTTAACTAAGTTAAACAGAAAATCTTCGCATTTGGTCCTGAATTTGTATTCCTTTTACGAATAGATCGGCTTCAGTCTGCTGGAATTGGTGATATAAGGACTTAACAGAAGAAAATCTCATTGAATAACAAGAAAATTAGGGAAAAGTGCCCACGAGATCCTGAACTTATGCTGTTTTTGTATAAATAAGTTCTTGAACTTGAAGACTTTAGTGTGTTTGGTTCAGCATTCAGGAAAAGTCATTGGTAAAATGCAAACGTTTTTAGTCTAATAGGATTTTGTGAAATATAAATATTGTTTGGTAAAATACAATTGAAAAGTGTTTTTTTTTTGGTAATAACAATTGAAAAGTGTTTTAAGATGCAATTTTGAAGAAATACTATTTGGTAAACATATTTGGAAACGTGTTTTCTTGTAACCAATTTTTAAGTTCTTTCATGTCAGAGTCGGGTCGGAGGGCGGAGGTAGCGGAGGGGGGGAGTCATCGGAGGCGGGGAAGGGGGGGAGTCAGGGTTGTTGAGAGGTGGCGGAGGGGCTAATCACCGGAGAGGGGGGGGGGGAGGCGGTGGTTGTGGGGAGGGAGTCCGAGTCATTGGGAGGCAACAGAGGGGGGGGGGGAGGCGACGATTGCTGGGGAGGGGAGGGGGTGTCGGAGTCATTAAGAGGCGACAGAAGGGGGGGACTTGCTAGAGGTAGGGAAGTAGTATTTCAAAAATGCTATTTCTCAAAACACCTCAAAGGCTGCATTCTTGTAAAGGTCTTAGAGAGTTTTGGAGATGAACTGCATCTTTCCAAAACCCTCCAAAAAATAAACTAAATATCAGTTGTATTTGGCTAAGAGATTTTAGAGCCCCAAAACTCATTTCAAATGCTGAACCAAACACACTCAAAGTCCACAAATCCTACCGTGTAGAAACAAAGGAAAAGCAGTATTTGTAATTTAAAATACGGATGCGCACTTCCTGTGTACTTTTGTATGTGATTTATGTATGACATCAACAGATGTAATAGCAGTTCAGTCATTCATCCGCTGCCACTCCATGAAATATACGACCAACCCCAACAAAATTATATAGGAGAAATCCATAAACCTGGTCAATATGGCATATTCTCAACATACAGCGCATAGAATTCAACTCTGCTTATGCATTAACTTCGATAAAGATCTCATTTTTCTGAGTTTTCCATGTGCCTAGGAGGATAAATATACCGAGCAAGTCCAAAGGTTGAAGGAAGAGGTCAAGGGTCTATTCGACAGGGAGATGAATTGGGTGGCCAAGCTCGAGTTCGTTGACGTGGTTCAAAGACTAGGGCTAGGATACCATTTCGAGACGGAGATCAAGAACGCTCTCAGTTCCATCTATGAAGGCACTAAAGTTGCTCCACTTTCAGACGATCTATACGCTGCTTCACTTAGATTCCGGCTACTCAGACAACATGGATACAACATACCGCATGGTATTTGCCAAACATTAACCTTTTTGTGAATCATTTTTACGCTTCGAAATTTACCTTACCATTCCTTTTGTTGGACATATAGATGTGTTTCAATTGTTTATGAACAAGGAGGGCACATTCAACGAATCGCTCAGTGCAGATGTGAAGGGGCTTCTTGGTCTTTATGAAGCTTCTTTTCATGGATTGGAAGGTGAAACCATACTCGATGAAGCATGGAACTTTGCTTCCAAGCATCTGAAGGATCTAAACCTCGACGAAGTTCCCACTAATTTAGCGAGCAACGTGAGTCATGCATTAGATATGCCGATAAACTGGAGGCCAAACAGGTTGGAGGCTCGGTGGTTCATGGACGTGTACGAGAAACAACAAGACGAGATCCCCTCTCTGCTGCGATTGGCTAAAACAGACTTCAATTCAGTGCAGTCAATCTACAGGAAGGAACTTAGCAATCTGGCAAGGTAAACACAATCATTCTATAATTCATAGATGCAATCTGGCAATGGAGGAGCGCATTCTGATTGATTGAGTCATCATATGACATATTTTTCAGGTGGTGGGTTGAGTTTGGGGCGAACAAGATGACCTTCTGTAGGGACAGGCTAGTGGAAGTCTTTTTTTGGAGCAGTATAATGGTTTTCGAACCACAATATACAGATTTCAGAGAAATGAATACGAAGATTGCTTGTATGGTGATACTTATCGATGATGTTTATGATGTATATGGGACGGCGGAAGAACTTGAGCTCTTAACAGATTTCATTATCAGGTTTCGTAGCATCACCACCATCATCATTTTTCCTTGGAACTATAATTGCCAAGAAAAAAGCCGGAATTAATTAGTCTATGAAATGCGATGAAGAGAAAATACTAGAAAATATATATTATGAACTGATTGTTCAATGTGTTTTGGACGTATCATGGTTTATATTAGCTTGCCTTTCTTCTATGTAATTGATTGTTTTGGGCTAATAAAGTAACAAAATTTATTGGTTTTCGTTGTTAATACTAAAAGCCTATCGAGTGATGGTACAATTTAAAAGATTGCTAAAATGTTGGTAACTTATCAAGGTGGGACATCACGGACATCGATAAGCTTCCTCCAACAATAAGGGCCAGCTTCATGGTCTTGTACAACACAACCAATGAAATTGGGTATTGGACGATGAGAGAGCGTGGAGTCAACCCCATCCCTTACATGTGGAAAGTGGTAATCTCAACTTACTTAATTGTTTGCATAATGATTCCTAGCCAATGTAGGAAAACTCATATCTCTAAAGGATAAATGTTCAAAAAGTACTAAACTTATTGTGTAGTGGTCAATTCACTTCTAAACTTTTCAATTGTATCGATTTAGTCTTAGACATTTGACGATTAGCCAGTTCAGTATTTTCAACCAATTTTGATTGGAAATTTTTGAAGTGGATACTCATTTTCTAATGTGGCAAGCCATTGTCAAAGTTGCTAGAACAATTAAATTAACAAATTGTAAAAAAAAAAATAGAACTAAGCTGTCATAATTAAAATGTTTATGACTAATTTGTCCATTTAGGATAAAATATTTAAGACTGAATTAGTATAATCTTAAGGTTTATGATTGAATTGATACAATCAAAATGGTTGAATATTTTTTTTTCCTACAACTTAACTTTCCCGATGACTTCTGTTTAACCATTTGAGAATCCGTAGAAGTAGGAGAAGAGATCGTCCCTCGACTTGGTCAATGACACGCTTCTCAAATTCCAATCCTACAGTTGGCGGATGAATGCAAGGCGTACCTGAAGGAGGTCCATTGGTACAACAAGGGCATTAAACCAACGCTGAAGGAGTACTTGGATAATGCGACGGATTCAACCGGCGGGCTGATCATGCTGTTGGCCAGTTTCTTCCTAACCACGAACAAATTGACCAAAGAGGGACTTGATTTTGTGGCAAAAACCCCGAGTGTCGTGCATTATTCTGCCAAGATCCTTCGACTCATCAATGATCTCAGTACATCATCGGTAACTTCCTTTTACATCGTTCTTCTACTTGTAAGTTGCGGCTTAATAAGGAACAAGAGCACATTGTAGGTATATTCATAGCGACAAGCCAGTCTTTTCTATCTTACGTGTGAGATAAGCATTTGGACTTACATTTATAACCCATCAATGTTGTCCATGCTTAGCACGAACTGGCGCGAGGAGACAACTTTAAGGCGCTAGAATGCTACATGAATGAAACCGGCGCTTCGGAGGAGACTGCCCGGGAACACATCAGGCACATGGTGCGTGAGACCTGGAAGAGGATGAATGGGGTCGTGTTCAAGGACTACCCGGTTCCCGGATTTGGGCCTTTTCTCGGTGCCTGTTTGAACTTGGGGCGAGTTTCTCATTTCTTTTACGAATATGGAGACGCATTCGGCCTTCCCGGTCATGAAACCAAGGACATTCTTGCGTCGGCTATATACGAACCCGTGCCCCTCCATTAGGCATGCATCATTGGCCAGAGGTCTTGCTTTTGGACTGAGCCTTTGATGTTATCCGTCTTTCTTAGCTTTTGGGGTTGCTCTGTAAGCTCTGAGATATTGAGAGTGTTGCAAATAAAAGTCTATTGATTGGCGTTTGTACAAAAGCTTCATGAAATTCGGCAGAGAAGCTTCTGCTATTCCGTGCTTTATGTCGTGGCTGATTACGTAATTGCAATAAAAATTAGTGATGATCGTTGGATTTATTATTTTTATTTTCTGTCAAATGTATAGCTTTTCATATTGGAAAATTTTGAAAAGAAATGGAATATATCGAAGAAAAGAAAAATAGTTCAACTCTGACACCGTCGCCGGTTCAATGCAATTTGAAACGGTGGCTGTGCAGAAAGTATTCTTCTGCCATTGAGTTTCATTGAAGCGGTGTCCCAAAGAATCTCCAATGTCCAGAACAATGCGAGGCTATCTTCTCCTCCGCCTCCTCCAACAACACTAAAATCATTCTATATAGTATCAAAGAACGCATTTAAATGCATTATTGTACAGACCTCTTGCCACCTAAAAGTAACTCAAAGCTTTGATAGATCGGTGGAGATCCATCATGGATCGTTGACAAGAGCAGCTGTGAGCTCTTACTGCAAATCAGCGACTGATGCAGGTGGCGGAACGATTAAGTAAATAATTAAACGATTGGTTTTCTTTTATTGATTGGTGATCTCTTCTACAAATTACAATTGGAGTACTTGTGTCTACTACTGACAGTTAACAACATTAAAAAAGAGATTGAACATGGCCCATGCTTATAATTTAGCAATCTCTATTAACAAACGGTAAGTGAAAAATCTACCACTTCAATGATTGTGTCTCCTCTACTACTTTAACGGTTGTGTTTTCTCCACTTCTCCACAATTGTCACTATCCTCAAGAACTTTTTGGCTCCACTAATCTAGGATTGCGTTGAGTTCCCTCTTTTATGAATCTCTCTCCGACGGTTGCATCCAAAATTGCTGGCTTCGATACTTGTATGGTTACCTCATTCTCACTCCGTCAACGGGGCCTTTTGTCACTTGAGTCGATCTTTGTTTATCGACATTCTATTTATTGACTTTGTAATTTTCACTCTTATCCTCTATCAGCTAAGATAGAAAAGCGGTGATGAAAAGAGCGAATCAAGATCTATTATTATGGGGGAGTTAACTAGCAAAGCTAATCTTTTAGCTCCAAGAATCCCTTTAACTGTTTACTTTCATTCTACTTATTCCATGGAACTGTTGATTGCAAAAGCAGCAATGAAAAATCACAGTATGAAGACTTTTGAGAATGAACAATTTTACTTCTTTCACATCACGATTCATATCAAAAGACGGAAACTAATCCTTTGCCGCTTGTCAAAAGGACCCATTAAGTGAAGAGTAGACAGACCGAAGACGTAATTTCTCTACCTCTTAGCATGTTGGAAAATTGGAATTAAATTGATGGGTGAATGAGAAATTGTTGCTCAAAGAACACCCTAGAGTTGGAAGTGGAAAATGAAAAGCACTAGTGGCACATTGGAAAGGAAGAAGACTTTGAAATGCTTGATAAGTGGTTACACTCCTTTAAAGTGGTAATGTTAAAAGCTCAAGCATTATGCCTCGCACGCAGGCACGGGGGGAAGGGGTGCAAATTCAATTCCCGACGAACTTGAACTTGGCGCGAGCATACGACCTGCGTACACATAAAGTGGGCTTAGGAACAGTCTTCTAGTTTATATTTTCCAACAGTAACAGTGGGATAATTGTCTTCTGAGAACGACCAGATTGATTACCGTCTGAGTTTGAGACTAAAAAACGACCAGACTCATATTTAATGACGAATTTAATCCGCTATTTTGTAACAGCAGGTTATGAATTTAAGTTAAAACAGCTGATTTAATTAGCAATTAAGGTTATAACGGCGGATTTAATTGGCAATTATACACGAAACGCTTGTAACGGTAGATTTAATACCGTAACGGTTGATTCAATTCCGTAACGATAGAATTAATTCCGAAAAATTCCCCAATTTGATTTTAAAATCTCTTTCATTTCTTATTTGCCTGGGCACACGATTTTTCACAAGCTTTCAGACATTACATTGTTAGAAAAAGTTTTGCATTGCATTGTTTTAGAGAGTGTTTAGTGCATACGTTGTTCAAGTTCGCCGAAAGCTTTGAAGCTCTATTCTTTGCTGCTGCAAACCGTTATATCATGGGAAACATACATCACATAGCCTCACGTGTACTAAAAGGGATGAATCTGTTTTAAGGAAATTGTGTCTAATACACGCCTCGATTTCCAATTTCTTTTCAATCCTGTTGTTGTATCTTTATGGAACACACACACACACACACACACACACACACACACACATATCTTGTTCAAGTGGAATGATGCCATTTTGAATTGTGTACATAGAACAATCTCAAAGCAGATTCAAAGGAGATTTGTGCAGATCATCCAACAATCTTAAAACAGATTTGCCAACAATTCAAATGGCTACTGGAAAAGTTGTTGTTGATGTTGCTGTTGCCTCCATTACCAAAGAAGCTACCCTTGCTGCTATCCAATTGTCTGGATCATCCGAGGCCCCTACTACGGTTTCTATCCACCATAGTGAGAAACCTGAAAAGTTCAACGATTCGAACTTTAAAAGGTAGCAACAAAAGATATTGTTTTATCTAACAACGTTGAATCTTGCGAGATTCTTGATTGAGGAAGCTCCTGTGTTATCCGATGGAGAAACGGATAAGCAAGCTTTCAACACGGTTGAAGCTTGGAAGCATTCTAACTTCCTGTGTAAGAACTATGTCAAGAATGGCTTGCATGACTCGTTGTACAATGTGTATAGTGCAAAATAAATAACGAAAGAGTTGTGGGAATCCTTGGACCACAAATATAAAACAAAGGATGCCAGAGCAAAGAAATTTTGCAGTCGATTCCTTGACTATAAGATGGTGGATTCCAAGACTATGATCAGTCAAGTGCAAGAAATCCAAGTGATTTTGCACGAGATACAAGCTGAAGGAATGATCTTGAGTGAAACCTTCCAAGTGGCTGCTATTATTGAGAAGCTACCTTTTGCGTGGAAAGATTTCAAGAACAACCTTAAGCATAAGCTTAAGGAGATGAACATTGAAGAGTTGATTGTTAGACTTTGAATTGAAGAAGACAACGAAAACTCTAAACGCAAATGGTTCAATGCTACTACAACTAAGGTGATTGTTGTGAAGCATAAGCAAGCTCACAAGAACAAGAAGATTGCCAAGCCAAAGCTAGGACCGAAAGGAGGCGTTTCCAAGAACAAGTTTCAAGGAATGTTGTGAAGTATAAGCAAGCTCACAAGAACAAGAAGATTGCCAAGCCAAAGCTGGGACCAAAAGAAGGCGTTTCCAAGAAAAAGTTTTAAGGAAAATGCTTCAATTGTGGCAAGATGGGACATAGATCTGTGGAATGCAAACTTCCCAAGAAAAGAAATCATGACGAATATGGTGAATGACATCACCAAATATGTGTCAACTATAAATCTTTTTACGATGATTTCTGAAGTGAACTTGCCAAAGATGTGTCAACTATAAATCTTTTTACAATGATTTCTAAAGTGAACTTTGTTATGTCCAATCCGAATGAATGGTGGATTGACATAGGTGCCACTAGGCATGTATGCTACAATAGGGACTTGTTCACAAATCTTGAACCAGTTGATGGAGGAAAGATTTTATGGGAAACTCTACTATGTTTATGGTTGAAGGCCAAGGAAAGGTCTTGCTGAAGATGACTTCAAGGAAAGAGTTGACACTAAACAATGTGTTATATGTGCTAGAAATCCGAAAAAACCTAATTTCCAAGTCTCTATTGAACAAGCATGGATTTTGTATGGTGTTCGAGTCAAACAAAGTTATTTTGTCTAAATCTGGAATGTATGTGGGGAAGGAATATGTATCCGATGGGCTTTTTAAGCTCAATGTAATGGCAATTATAGAAAAAGACAATAAGTTTTTTTAGTCTTCCAATTTGTGGCATGATAGACTTGGTCACACTAATTATGAAGCATTACTTAGACTAATTGACTTGGAACATATACCCTCATTCCAAATTGATTCAAAACACAA
The DNA here is from genome assembly GCA_019926035.1 of Melaleuca alternifolia. Classification (NCBI taxonomy): domain Eukaryota; kingdom Viridiplantae; phylum Streptophyta; class Magnoliopsida; order Myrtales; family Myrtaceae; genus Melaleuca; species Melaleuca alternifolia. The sequence continues at coordinate 68,298 of JAGKPW010000175.1, read as the reverse complement.
GTGTGAAATTTGTATTGAGGAAAAATTAACGAGGTCATCGTTTCAACTAACTGAAAGAAACACCGAACCTCTTGAATTAGTTCATAGCAACGTTTGCAATTTGAAATTTGTACAAATGAGAGGTGGTAGTAAATATTTTATTACCTTTATTGATGATTGAATGAAATACTATTATGTGTATATGCTTAAAAGTAAAGGTGAAGCCTTAGAGAAATTAGTTCTATATAAGAATAAAGTTGAAAATCAACTCAATCAGAAATTAAAAGATTGAGAAGTGATAGAGGTGGTGAGTATGAAGCACCATTTGGTGAATTCTGTGCACAACACAGAATTGTGCATGAAGTAACTGCACTTTACTCTTGTAACAGTCTGAATTTTTTAAACCAGGTTGCTTGTTGAGACCATCGGAGATCCCGGAATGGAAGTGGGAGCACATCACAATGGATTTTGTGACAGGTTTACCTAGGACTCAGCGAAATCATGATGTGATTTGGGTTATAGTGGACAGACTGACTAAGTCTGCACACTTCATCGTGGTACGTAAAGATTTTGCCTTGGACCGATTGGCTGAGTTGTATGTTCGACAGATTATTAAACTCCACAGAGTACCAGTGACGGTCACATCTGATCGTGACCCGAGGTTCACAGCCGCTTTCTGGAAGAGCTTACAAACCGCTTTAGGGACGAAATTGCAATATAGTACTGCTTATCATCCACAGACAGAAAGGACTATTCAGACTCTGGAAGACATGCTGCGAGCATGTGTCTTAGACTTCAAGGGAAGTTGGGAGGATCAATTGCATTTAGTGGAGTTTGTTTACAATAATAGCTTTCAGCAGAGAATTGGAATGGCTCCTTATGAGGCATTATATGGTCGTGCTTGTCGAACTGCAGTTTGTTGGGAGAAGGTTGGAGAACGAAAAATCACATGTCCAGAGCTGGTTCAGCAATCTATGGAAGCGGTCAAAGTTATCAGGGATAGAATGAAGACAGCTCAGAGCCGCCAGAAGAGCTATGTTGATAAGAGACGTGCGCCTTTGGAGTTTCAAGAGGGTGATCACGTGTTCTTGAAAGTGTCGCCGAAGAGAGGATTGTCTCGCTTTGGCAAGAAAGGCAAGTTAAGTCATAGATATGTGGGGCCATTTGAAGTTCTGGAGAGGATTGGAGTTGCAGCCTACCGTCTAGCCTTACCACCGAATTTGGCTCATATTCACAATGTCTTTCATGTTTCGATGCTAAGAAAGTATGAGCCTGACCCCTCGCATGTACTGAGCTTCAAGGAGATAGAAGTCGATGACAATGTGTCGTATGTGGAGCGACCGATTAGAATCGAAGATCGCCGAGAACATCGTTTGAGGAATAAGGTGATCTCCTTGGTTAAGGTAGTTTGGCAACATCACGACACAGAAGGTGCGACTTGGGAAAGTGAAGAAGCTATGAGGAACCAATATCCTATCTATTTGAGGGGACTACTGATGTAAATTTCGAGGATGAAATGTCCTAAGGGGGGAGAATTGTAACAGTCTGAATTTTTTAAATAAATTTCCTTCAATTTTTCTTGCTTCATTTCCCTTTATTCTCCTTTTTGTTCTTTGCACATGGGCTTAAGTCAACCGAAGTTTCTCCTCCACGCGTGGGCCCAACCTAGCCCACCTCCTTCTTCTTCTTTCCTCATCCTGTTCATCGTCTTCTTCCTCTTTCACGCAAGAAACCCTAGCTACCGCCATCACCAAATCAACGCGAGAAACTCGCGATTACACCAACGGCTCGCCCCCACGATCTCCTTCCACAACGAACTCAACAGATTCTTCGCTTAAAAGCCCCTATAGAACCCTGGCCGCGGTTCTCCATGCCTCCCACGCGTTTCAATCAAACAAAAACGCAAACCCGAAGCTGCCCTGTTTCTGCTCTTGTTGCCGCCGACCACCCAAGCCTCCTCAGTCGCCGACGTTGCTCGAGAAGCTCCTTGAGGACTCCTTGGTTCGTGCCCAACAAGTCGTCGCGTCCAATTTGGTGTGGGAGGACTCGATTCACCTCGGATTTTCAGCTCGGTTCGAATTGGGAGCTGTAAATCCGAGACCCTTCCTTTCTTGCCGTCAACCACGAAGCTTCCTCCTCGCCACCGTCGACGCCATTCCGCCGCTTTGCTTCTCCCTCAACTAACTGAGCCTCCACGCCGTAGCTTGGATTTTTCCGCAGCTCGAAGGCCAACACAGACGAACGTCCCTTAGCTCAAACAACCGCCACAAAGGAGAAACCCACAACTCGTGTCTTCCTTCAGCTCATGTCAACTGAACCAATCGCTGGAATCTCCAACTCGTGTCTAATTTCCTTGAACGTGGATGCTGGTTTCTCCTTCAGCTCACGTCGAATCTTCAGCTCGTCCAACTGCCTGCAGCTCGCGCCTTCAACTCGCGGGAGAGGTTTTCCCCAGCTCGGCCGTACCTCCTTGCTCCGATTCCAACGAGCAGAAGCTGTGAGAGCTTCTGTGGGCTGAGATAAAGCCATGGTGGGCCTTGACCCAGCCCAATCCGAGAGCTAGGCCCACTCTCCAACTGTTCAATTAGCCCACGAATTAGCTCGTCGGACCGTCGCCGGAATATTCGCCGGAAAACTCACCGCCGCCATTAAATTAGACTCCAAAGCTTGGAATTAGGTGAGTTTGCTCCCTAACTCCTAATTAGGGCTGTTAATTGCTCTAGTTGCTTTAAATTGTGGTGATTGGATTTATTTGATAGTCAATTAGGAAATTAGGGATTATTTAGAGACTCTTATTGAATTAGGGGTGATTTCGTAAATTAGGATTATTTGGAGATAAATTGTGAAATTACAATAGTTAAAGGAGCAATTGGCAAATGGATAATTTTAGTTGAATGGATTATTAGTTATTGAGGACTAAGTTTGTGATTTTGAGGAATTGGAGACAAATTACTAATTTGATCCAATTGAGGCTAAATTAGGGATTTAGGAATAGATTGATAAATTGGTTGGCTAAGAGAATAATTGGTAATTTAATTAGTTACGGAATTTATTAAATTAGCGGATGGTAGAAAAATGGAAAATTCGGAATATTTGAGAGAAATATATTAATTTTGTCCAACTTTGGCCTAATTAAGACGTTAGGGGCAAAAGTGCAATTTTTGGGAAATTTAGGGGTGAAATTGTAAATTGGCAAAATAGTGACAATATTCGGAGTGATTAGATGTGGTGGAATATATCAATTGGTGGTAAGAGAATGGATAGTTAAATTTGGTGATTAGAGGTAATTACTCAGTTTTGCTTAATTAGAAGCATATTGTAATTTTAGGTAAATTGCAATATTGTGGAATAAATTCCAGACATTGCGTGATTGGCTAAGTGGCTACTAATTAAGGTGATGTCACCCATAGTTGATCGAATCGAACACTCTGGATTCGATTTAGGGACCCGGGTGAATCTCTAATTGATAGGTCTAGGCAGTCGATTTTGGATACTTTGAGATATTATCTGCTTATGGCTGAGTTGTGGATGTCTATTTAATATTTTTGATTGTTCGATTGATTGAGATTGATTTATTGATTGCAATTGAATATTGATGGTTTCATAATGTGATTTATTTATTTCTTTCTTGGTGCTTATTATAATTGACTTTACGTTAGATTATCTTAGAAATTTGATATTGTGACAATTATATCGAATTATTTGGAGATTAATCTATCAAGAGGGTTTAGTGACTTGAGAAGATCATGGATGGTTAGAAGTGAGGATTAAATTAAGTATTCGGCTAGGAACCCTAGAGTGAATATCAACCTAATTAAGAATTAGGGGGCAAACTCGATGAGTTTATCTCATCTTAAAATTATTTGTTCAGGTCCTAATATTGCAGCTCCCCCTCAAGGATCAGGTGATGCAGGAGGCGCAGCCAGATAATATTAGTTTATTTGATTTTCGTTTGATTAAAAGGATTTCGACATTTGAGGAAATTGTTTTTCCGAATTATTCTTTTGGTATTTAAGTTGAACTTTTCGGATTCTTTTTAGATACTTGATTATTTTATTGGACTTATTGTAATAATTAAGATACCTCAAGATTTTGGTCGGGGTTTTATTTAATTTATTCCGCTGCATTTCTTACGTATCAATTTTGTTTCCTTAGTTAGTATAATTGATTAATCGATATCAACCTGGGATTATAAAAAATATAAGAACTTGTGAAAGTAATTACGAGGACCGTCGCATACTTGGGTTGGGGCGTGACAGCTCTCCTCAATCAAATGGTGTTGCGGAATGTAAAAATTGCACATTGAAAAAAATGATTATGCGATGTTACTAAGTTCTGGCTTACCCCAAAATATGTGGAGAGAAGCTATTTGGTCAAGCAATTACCTTTTAAATAAGGTACCTCGAAAGAAAGAGGTTAAAACCCCTTATGAGTTATGGAAAGGTAGAAAACCATCCTACAAATACTTGCGACTGTGGGGGTGTCTTGCAAAAGTAGCGGTTCCAACACCAAAGAAGATAAAGATATGTTCTAAAACGATGGACTGTATCTTTATAGGCTATGCACATAATAATAATGCATATCAATTTCTTGTGCATGAATCTAAAATCCCAGTTATACACAAGAATACAATCATAGAATCGAGGAATGCATCATTCTTCGAAGATGTATTTCCATATAAGCCCAATGATGGATCAGGTTCATCTGAACAAACGAATGGAATTATGAATAACTCGGATCATGAAAGTCATGAGGTTATACTCAGAATTTCCAGATGGACTAAGTCTGAAGACGATTAGACTCTACGATATAAGTCTAGAAACAATCAAAGTCTAAAGATGATCAGACGGACTGAGTCTAAAGACGATGACCATAAACTAGAACCGAGACGAAGCAAACGAGTAAGAATGAAAAATTCTTTTGGAGATGACTTTCTAACTTATTTGTTAGAAAAGGAACCACTAGATTATGCGGAAGCTGTGACTTCTTTTAAGGGACTTTTATGAAAAGAAGTAACAAAAAGTGAAGTGGATTCTATTTTGCAAAATCACACTTGGGAGCTAGTAGATCTTCATCCTAGTTATAAACCTTTAAGGTCCAAATGGATCTTTAAAATGAAGATGAACGATGATGGTTCTATTAATAAGTATAAAGTCAGACTTGTGATCAAAGGATACAAGCAGTGAGAAGGCTTAGATTACTTTGATGCTTATTCTCCTGTGACAAGAATAAACTCCATCAGAATGATACTTGCAATAGCTTCATTACGAAATCTAGAAGTACATTAAATGGATGTAAAAACAGTTCTCCTAAATGATGATTTAGATGAAGAAAACTAGATGGAACAACTTGAGGGTTTGATAGTGAAGGATCTAGTGCGATCACCTAGAAGGGGTGAATATGTGATTTTAAAATCTTTTTGCGGAAGTATGTAAAACACAGCGTGTGAAGCGTGATATACAAGCAATATACGAAGAATTATAAACACAAACAGAGAGTTAAGAGAGTAGAGAACAAGACACAAGGTTTATAGTGGTTCGGCTTAGCTCAAGCCTACATCCATTCTTTCGGGCTGACAGCCTATCGGCTGGATTCCACTATGAATCAAAAGAGTTACAAATCAGTTCTAAGACTTCACTGTATCTTTTTGCTCTCACAGCAAGTATATGTAACACTCTTTTGTTTACAATGTAAGTGCACAATAAATGAGCAGCTCTGAACTTTGGAATTATACTCTCATGCCCCATCTTGAAAGACTTGAAACATCCCCTTTTTATACTCCTTCATGCCAAAACGACGGTTGGCACTTTCCAAAGGAATTCTTCCAATCAACGGGTTGGACAGAATCAGGAATATATCAAGTAATCTTCATATAGTAATAAGAGCCCGTTAATTATGGTTTCCCATACAATTAGGATCTTGGTTTCCATAAGTGAATACTTGCCACATTTACCCGATCTTTAGAGAATCCAATATGCAAATAATAAACTTCATATTCTTGGAAGTAATCAATCTTGTTGATCCATAAATATGCTGTCTGAAATCCACGAGCATCAGAGTCATAAGAATATCCTCTTACTCAACAGTCGTCATAATTTCGACTACCCAGATTTTACCAAATCTGTCTTCTAGACGATACGTGTCTGCTACCTTCAAATCTTAAAGATCTAACTATCTTCAGATGTTAAAGATCTGACAACCTTCAGACTTTCCAAGTCTGACAACCTTCCAGATGATAAAGATTTGAATGCCTTCAGACGTTAAAAATCTGGCCACTTCCATATCATACAAAGATCTGACCACGACTAAACACTTGACTCCAAATCAAATCACAAAGTTTTGTCCTCTCGTCATAGAGTTTTGTATAGAGTTTTGTCATTTTCAAAATCATCGATAGATCTTCCTCTAACAGATAGTTTCAGGACAAGAAAGGAAAGTCTATAAATTGGTGAAATTATTATATGGCCTAAAACAAGCGCCAAAGCAGTGGCTGAAAAGTTTAATAATACAATGATTACCAATGATTTTAAGATTAATAAATCTGATAAGTCTGTCTATATCAAAGAGACATAAGATAGTTATGTTATCTTATGTCTTTACGTAGATGACATATTAATTATTGGTAGTGATGATAAAGTGATCAAATCTACCAAAGATATGTTGAAATCAAGATTTGACATAAAAGATATGGCACCTGCTGATGTAGTTTTAGGAATTAAAATCATAAGAACGTTAGAAGGTATTATCTTAAGTCAGTCACACTATGTGGACAAAATTCTTGAAAAATTCAACATGAATGATTCCGATGTTGCCAGTACACCTCTAGACAATAGTCTTCATTTATTTAAGAACAGAGGAGAGAGTATTTCTCAAGTAGAATACTCAAGAGTTAATGGAAATCTAATATACTTAATAAGTTGTATGAGAACAGACATTGCCTATATGGTTTGCAAATTGAGTAGATATATGAGCAATCCGTGTGTTGACTATTGGAAAGCAATAATAAAAGTATTGAGATACTTAAGACATACTCGAAATTATGATTTGCATTATACCAAATACACAGGTGTTTTGGAAGGATATAGTCTAAACTGAATATCTAATTTGAAAGACTCGAAATCTACAAGTGTATATATATATATATATATATATATATATATATATATATATATATATTCACACTAGCTAGTGCAGCAGTATCTTAGAAGTCCTATAAACAAAGTGTTATAGCTAGATCCACAATGGAATCTGAACTTATAGCTTCGGATAAATGTGGAGAGGAGGCTGAATGGCTACGCTATTTCTTGGAAGATATTCCAAAATGGGAAAAATTTGTGCCACAAATCTATATACATTGTGATAGTCAATCTGCGATCAGAGGAGCACAAAGTAACATGTATAATAGTAAGTCTAGACATATATGCCAGAAACATAATACCATTATACAACTACTCTCAACTGAAATTATTTCTATTGACTACGTAAAGTTAAAGGATAATATTGTGGATCCGCTAACCAAAGGGTTCAATAGAGAGTTAGTTGAAAAGTCGAGAAGAGGAATGGGACTAAAGCCCATAAAAGAATGAGGAGTATAAAAAAAAAACCCAACCTAGTTGATTGTAGATCCCAAGATCTAGGTTCAAAGGGACAACCTAACTATACAAACTCAATGATGTCACTGTAGGGGATAACCCTAAACCATTCCTCTATATGAAAGTGACTATGTATAGGAAAAAGGATAGCAATTATGCTTTAATGATTCTTAAGAGGAGTATATGAAGTGCTCAAACTTAAGTGAATCACCTATATGAGAAAGAAGTGGGGTCATTTCAAGGGAAAATTTCATGGCTTAATTCTTTAGCAACTCTTGCAGATTCAGGACGATGTTCAGGGCTAAACGAACACAACCGTGAGAATTGAATAAACGATATAATTCATGTGTGAAGTGTATGGCTATTTACATAAGAAAGCAAGAAAGTTCAAAGACATTGAGTCTACTGGACAGCTAGTGAAGTAAGTATATTTTCACAAGGAAATGTTCAAAGGGTGATACCTACCTATCCTATGCAGATTTCAGATGATGAACACTGTCTTAGAGTCAAAATTAAAACAAGATTGTTGGTAAATTGGAATTAAATTGATGGGTGAATGAGAAATTGTTGCTCAAAAAATACCTTAGAATTGGAAGTGGGATGTGAAAAGCATTAGTCCCACATTGGAAAAGAAGAAGACTTTGAAATGCTTTATAAGTGGTTACATTCCTTTGAATAGGTAACGTTAAAAGCACAAGCACTATGCCTCATGCGCAAGCGCAGTGGGGTGCAAATTCGATTCCTGCGAACTTAAACTTGGACGAGAGTGTACGACCTGCGTACAAGAATGCAACCCCAGAAAGTGGGCTTAGGAACAAACCACTTTTTGTCTTCTGGGTTTATATTTTCCAACTCATAATGATGGGATAATTGTCTTCTAAGAACGATCAGACCTTCCGAGTTTGCGAACAACCATACTGTTTGAGTCTAAGAACGACTAGACCGTTTGAGTCTGAGACTAAAAAACGGCCAGAGTCATATCTAATGACGAGTTTAATCTGCCATTTCGAAATAGCAGATCACAGATTCAGGTTGAAACGGCTAATATAATTAGCGATTAAGGTTGTAACGGTGGATTTAATTGGCAATTATACCCGAAACAGTTGAACGGTAGATTTAATACCTTAACGGCCGATTCAATTCGGTAGCGGTAGAATTAATTCTGGAATGTTCCCCCAATTTGATTTTAAAATCTCTTTCGTTTCTTTATTGCCTGGGCACACAATTTTTCAAAAGCTTTCAGATATTAGATTGTCAACAAAAGTGTTGCAATGCATTGTTTTAAAGAGTGTTTAGTGCATATGTTGTTCAAATTCGCCAAAAGCTTTGAAGCTCTGTTCTTTGTTTACTCAAAATGTAAAATCTAAAACTAATTCAAGACTTATAGTAATAATACTAAAACATTTAAGAAAACAATTGTGGTTACTCTCCTAGACATTTTTTTATTTTTTTAAATTTTTTAATTTTGGTAATGTTTTTTTAAAATAAATTTTTGTTTTTTTTTATAATTTTGCTGAAATGTTTTGATTTTTTTTATTCCGGCCCACAAAACAACATTGAGCCAGCTTCACTCATTCACCATTTATACTTTTTTTTGGTTTTCTCTTATTCCCCTTTTATATTATTTTATTATTTCCCTTTCCTACAAAGTGTCTTCCTCCCCGACTTGCTTCGCCAAAGCACCTTTGTTGTCACCGAAAGGTTCCTTTCCCCTTGCTGTTTCATCCAAACCTTCAACGCAATTTTATTAGAGATGAAACTTGTTGACTTTTGGCGACCGAAATTGGCCAACCCGACGCCGACCGACACAACCGCCTCCGGTCATTAGAGATGCCATATTTTCAGATTTAATCGAAGACAATTTTTACCTTTAATTTTACCTAACCACACAAATTTAAACAACAAATTTGATAATCAACATGACCGCATAGGTATAGAAGCATAGAAAATTGACTAGAGCGGCCTTGAATCGTGGGCTTCATTTGTTTGAGTAAATTTCCGGCGACGACAACCATGGACAACTTGGATCAAGATCCATGCCATAAAATCAAAGAAAAGCGTAGAGAAAGCACGAAATCAAACGCAAGTAAAAACATCTTCGAACAAATCAAGCATAAAACATCACTCTAGACATCAATTTAATAAAGTTCATCTTAGCACTTCATTCAAAAATTTCCTCGAGTAGTTAATCTACACTTAAAAGATAAACTCTGAAATTCTAGTGTAGTGTTTCACCTAGCCTTGATATGCAAAGGTTGCAAAAAAAAAAAAAAACTGTGAATCGGTCTCTATTTGCTATGGTTTATCACTACACCGAACTCTTTATAGACAATATCTCTAAACCTATTCCCCCCGAGGGCGGCCCATCGACGGGTAGGTCGTGACACTAATTTCATCTAGTATCTTCTTACGCCTCCTCAATTATGACCATGATATTCAATCAGAAAAATTTAATGACTTCCCTCATTTGATCAACGTGAAAATGGACCGTTCGTTCTTCATCCTGTACTAATTACAGACCTCAAGAAAAGGGGAAAGAGAAGAAGAAAAAGCTGACATCCAATAGATTTATTTTTTCAAACATTTTTTTGGGCCGCCGGTTCTATGTGCAAGGCCAATAGCATTGATTTATTGTCATAGGACTAAGGCCGTAACATGTTAACCGCGAAAGAAAATAAATATTGTGGTTGCCAAGAAACATGAGTTGTGCGAGGAATCGAATTGCAAACGTATGCATGTGGAAATAAAGATAAATCCCTATTATAATTCTAATAAGATCATATCAATTAAACTTTAATTTTTTCGACTCATTTTCACCCGACCTTTTGGCCTTTTTAAACGTTTAAACAGTTAGTATACGACCTGATTGTAAAAACATGAGTCGAAGAATGATAACTTTAATTTTAGGGTACGGTGTTTTTATTCATCTAAATCAATCACGGTGTGTAGGGGACAATGCTTTTGGAACATAATAAAAAAGAAGAAGGTATATCACGATGCTTAGAGAATGGCTTTGTAAAAGCCGCGTCCCAACCTTCTTCAGACTTTATTGTATAAATATATAGGTTTGGATCATAATTTAAGGGCCCCGGGAATTTTCCTAGTAATTATTGCAATTCCTGTGAGGATGTGGAAATTTCTAAAAATTAGGTTTGGATTCCCAAAAATGAATTTGATCTCATTTTGACCCAAAAATATTTAAATTTATTTTGGGAAGCTTTCCTGAATTTTTGGGAATTTTCTCTAATTTTAATAAATTTATTTTAATTATTTAATATTATATATTATAATATTTCCTTTCACTAGCTAGGCCAGACTCGCTTTGACCCCATCTGGGCCCATGTGGATTAGCCCCAACCCACACACGCCAACCAGCATCCCTTCCTTTCTTTTTCTTTTCTCTAACATTTCACTAAGCAGTTAGTGGATACTAGGAGTGAGCATAATGGACTGTCCAACGTAAAAACTGCCCGGACTAGATCGGACTGATCAGCTTTATTTCTCCGTTTTGGACAATCTCTCATAATGTGCCCTTCCTCATGACACTCAAACCACTTCACGCGTCTTTTAGACTTTCTATGGCATGATTTTGATCTACTTTTACCTTTGCTGCTCCCTGGTGTTACTCTCTACCTCGAATCACTAATCCTCGTGCTATCTCCTACACTAGACTATCATCTTGCAATTTTCTCTGACACTCTTTAGAAAACAAGGCGGACTTTACCTCTTCTGAGGTAATCGTAGTGCCCCTAGAATAGTGAATCAATAAAATGCTCACCTGACTCTAGTAAAGAAGCTAACAACAACATGCCCTGCTTTTCATCATCAAGTGTCTTATCGACGTTCTTTAAATCCATCATGAGTTTATTAAATTCATCTAAGTAGGTTCTAATAGATGTACCTTCAGTATATCTGAACTGGAATATCCTCTTCAACATGTACTAGCGATTGTTCAAACCCTTCGTTATATAAAGCGCCTGAAGTTTTGCCCACAACGTTGTGGCATCCTTTTCCTAGCCTACCTCTATTAACAATTCATTCGATAAATTCAACAGTATTTGACTCCTAGCTTTCCTCATCAATACATCCTTATCATATCGGGTAAATTATCCTTGCCCTCCAATACTTTTGCCAAACCCAGAGTTGTCAATAACACCTTAATCTTGAGATTCCACAACCCAAAGTTGTTCCTCCCATTAAATTTCTCAATTTCAGCTTTCACCCCAAACATAATTATAATCACAAGATATCCAGATAATAATCAGACAAGCCAACAAAGTCCCAAATTACAATGCAGAATATCTGACCCAAGCTCTGATGCCAATTGTTGGAATATAATAATAATATTCAATAACAACGGAATCTTGCAATTTACGTCAATGCAAAAAGCAAAGAGAAATAACGAGGAATAATAAAGACACTAGAAGTTTACGTGGTTTGATCCGAATGTCGGTATCTACATCCATGGAGAGAGCCGGCAAGAACAATCTATTATAATCGAAGAATCAAATTACAATCGCTCAACACGATCGTATTTCCTGCACCTAGATTATACCCAATCCCAAGTATTTACAATAAACAACTCAATCGCATAAAATAAATAAATTCACAATGACTGAGCGACTATACACAACTTGGGTAAGAACACACCGTTCATCCCAGATATGCTGCCCACACGGTGAGCCACTCGCTCAAGCCTGAAGGGTCTGCCTTTTAGGGACTTTCACGGACGCCTTAGCCAGCGAAAACCAAGAACTTTAGCCCATGTTAGAACCAGACGAAGCTGCATTTCCTGGAGGCTTTTACCAGGCTCTGAAGAAGAAAGGAGGTGTTTAGAGAGACATGAGGTAGAGAGAGTTTTCAAACTTTGATCTCCGGATCTTATTCTTCACACAACATATCTCGCCTTATATAGACGAGTACAAGTTACTGTTGCTACAGTGACTTGTTACAGTACTTTACTGTTTGCACAGTGCAAAACAGTGTACTTGTAGTACAACCCGTGACTGCTACAGTGCAGTGCTACAGTACACTACAGTACTCGGTCCGTGATGTTGGCCGGAAACACACTGAAAGCATAAAACACACTTATCACATTTGTAAATACACTTTCTTATACTAGTCCTTATAATCTCGGTTGATGGGTTCTTCAGTGTTGTCACGAGCTTGCTTCGTTTTCTGTATACCAGTGGACCTTGTCCTAGTTGGTATCAGAGCCTATCCTTACGTTGGGGTTGCAGTTGATTCATGCGCCTAGTAGGTGTTCCTAGTCGGAACTATCCAGTGCGACGAAGAAGATGATCCACAGTATGAGTGATTCTCCAACAGTTCTCAGTGCTCCTGTTTCTCTCACTCCTTCACCTACATCTTCATCTCTTTCTGAGTTTCGTATTTCTAATGCTTCCAAGATTGACTTCCTCTATGAAGTCACTCAAACCGAAGATACTCGAATCTCAGAAACCCAGCTACCCCTCATGAATCCTTACTCTGCTTTTGCAAAACCATCATCATCCTTTTCTCCCATCCGCTCCATCAAACAGCTCATCCGATATACTCCTCCTCAAGTTAAGGAATATGTCCAGTCGTCCAAGTTCGATCAACATCTTATTCCTGCCACTGATAAGGAATATTTTGTTACCCTCCAAATTCCCCCTGAGTTCCCTCGACAGTGGGCTCAACAAGGCTACACTCACATGCACTATGGTGCAGTCCGTCTTGCTCTTACCTTCCATGGTAGAAAGGGTCTTCCTGTAGTCGCCAGAATGGCACTTCTGGACACCAGATTTCTAGAGTATCAACATGCTTGCATAGGAACGGTGCAGACTACTCTAAATGCTGGCACGTTGTTTGTTACACTGTACCCAAACTTCAACGTTGCTCTTACAGATCCCCAGCTCCTTTCCTTTTTGAAAGTCCAACTCCAGCTTACAGGAGCCCCACAGACTGCAGACTCTGTTGCAGCCACTCTTCACTACCAGATGGTGTATCATGTGCAGAACTATGCACTCGATCTGAACTTTCATGGTAATGAAGATGCCCTGTTCATTTCCCTGGAAAATGATCAAGCTTCCTGCATCCATGTTCCCCGGCAGATTCCTAAGGAAAAGTTAACCAAGCTTCTACCTGAAACTTGGATAACAAATTATGAACAGCTTCACCAAAGCAACAAGCCTGTTCATTCTGTTGATTCCGACTTTATTCGGAAAAAAGACGGCTTGGTCCAAGTCAAGTTCAACAAGGGGAAGGAAGAGACACCTCCAATCTTCCCAACACTTTTTCTGATCGAGCCATGTGTTCCAGAGCCAGTACCCGAAGAAGATGACCCGAAGAAGCTCGTTGAATTTTTCAAGCCTGATGGAAACCCTGTCCATCATTACAAAGATCCCTATGGCCACTGTTTTTGGGATCCATGGTGCCAATGTTCTTATTGCACCAACTCCCCTAACGAGTATGATCTAACGGCGGACAGAAAGCCCCGGAAAAACAAGAAGAGGAAGGACCCACTTTACCAAAGGTATCTTGAAAAAGATCCCACGGTAGGTCCTCTTGGTGACGAAATGGGATACCAATTTCTGGTATGATATTCTCCTTCTACTCCTTTTTCTGCCAGTACTCAAGAGTCAGCCACTACACCCCATACACCACCACCGTCACCTCCTCCACCATCACCACCACCTAAAAAGTCAGCCAAATCCGTTGTCTCTCCATTTTACAAACCTATCCAGAAGTGGGTAAGAAGGCAGTCCCAGCCTTTCCCACTAACACTCCCCACCGCCTTTGATGAAAGAAAGAAGAGTTGCAAACCTTCTTCATCCCCTTCTCCACCCGAGATTTGCATGTTTAAGACAGAAGACTTTCCCCCTTTATCTAGGGAGAATGTTCGTCTTGATTTTCCTGAAACCCAGGAATTCACAGACACCGAACGAAGGCATTATCATATGCCAAAAATAAACATGCCAAAAGATGTGGATGAACAAGGCAGGCCTAGAAGGAACAGTCCTGCTGAGGCAGTACTAAACTGGCAATCTGAAACCCTCTTGGCCCAGAATGAAGCTCTCAAGACCATTAACACAAAGGTTGATGGTGTTCACCATAGCATCAAGCTTCATCATGATGTCATTCGGAAAATGCTCCATGATTTCCGAAAGCGACTCTCAGATCTAGAAGAGGGAAGAGTTTATTCTTCCTACCTAGAAGATTCGACTAAGGAGATTGAAAAACTCAAACGTCAGATAGCGTTCCTCCAAGAAGGACGAATGGCTCCTGCTCCATCAACGGATTTCATATCCAACTTTTTCGTTTCAGCAAAACCCAAGGTACCAGTACCTCCAGATCCATTTTTCATGCCATCTGAACCAGATCGTTCTGATCCTATACGGCTCAGAAATATCATCAGAGACATGGAAAAGAAAAAGGCCATAAAGATGGGAAAAGAAAAAATAGGCTCTTCAATTGATCCAGACCAACCCAAGCAGTTGATGGTGTCCAATCCCTTAGAAACATATCTAAAGGATTTGACTACCAGACCTTCAGAACCCCCTCCAGAACCTAAACAATCTTTCCCTTCTATAAATACCATCACCAACCCAGAAGACTCTGCTTCTGAGGATGGCATTCCAGAAGAATTTTCATCTTCAGCATCTTCATCCAATGGTTCTACTCCTCCTCTTTACATGGCCGACCCTGATCCGGATCCGCCACCGGAACCAATGTACGAAGATAGCCCTTCTGAACCCCAAGTTGTGTTCCAGACCAACCTCGAGCTCATACACACTCGTCTCACCTAAACACAGGGTTCTTTACAATAGATGATATTCCCTTTTCCAAATGGCCAGATCGATTCCAGGAATTTCATTCATGGCTTATTACCCAGAAATTAACCCGAGACAGCAATTATGATATTCTCCTTGAATTTACTTCTAAATTCACTGGCTCACTCAAAGATTGGTGGAGTTGCATCCTTGAAGCCAATCAAGTCCAGTTTTTGGTTTCGACCAATTTCAAAGACAATATTTCCGCCATGCACAAGTTCTTTTGCGGAGACATGGAAAATACTAAAGAAGCCCAAAGACGAGAGTTCTTTGAAAGAAAATGCTGTTCTCTTTGGCGAAAAGATCTAGATCGCCATTTCCAAGCCATGCATAAGCTTTTCTATGCCCTGGGAGCTGATGAAAGCCTGAAACAGGTCTTTCTCAACTCCATTCCCAAGGAGATTTCCCAAGTAGTGGAAAAATCTCTCAGCACCAAAAACCTGAAGCTTGCAGATGTTACCATTGGCCAACTCCAGCAAGAAATCCATATGGGGATTGAGGAACTTTGTAGCAGGAAACACTCTTTCCAACAATTCCTCAAACAAAGCCCTCATCTGAACAAGAATTGTTCGAAAGATTATTTGAAGATCAAATGCCCTGGAGACAAAGGTGCTGTTTGCGATCATTGCAAACACAAGAAGAAGAAGCATTTCGGAAAGTATCATCTTCCTGATGATAACTTCCAGCATAAACGCCCCAGGAAGAGAAGATTTCTCAGAAGGAAAAGAAAATCCTTCGGCTCCAATTCCTCCGGGAAAAGAAGGTTCTCTCAGTCCAAGTCCAAGCGTTGTTACATTTGCAATAAAAAGGGACACTTTGCCAAAAATTGTCCACAGGCAAAGCGAAACAACATCAACGTCATCATGCAAATTGAACAACAAACTGGCATATCCCTTCAAGATGACGACTTGGAATCAATATTCTCTATTGATGATGAGCCTTCCGATGAGACAATTTGTCCCATCCCGTATTTCCCAGAAGAAGACGAAGACGATGAATATGGTGAGAAAGATCTCTTTCATTTTGCTCCAGAAATATTTCCACAAGATCCATACTACCTCCCACCATATTTTCCTGTGAAAATATTTCTTTCAAAATACTCCAAACCTATCACAGTCATAGCCATGATAGATACCGGAGCACATGCATCCTTGTTTGACCCAAAAATACTCCCAGATGAATATTGGACACCTCATGTTCGATATTTCACTTCAGCATCTGGAGACACTTTTTCTGCTAGTGTCAGGTCAAAACCCATCACCATACAATTCTTCCCACAGTGTTCTATCACCACTAAAATTCTTGGATGCCCTTTTTCCAAACAAAGACCTTATTATTGGTTGGGATATTCTATCCCAGCTTCCTAAGCTCAAAATCATCAGTGGAAAAGGTCTCAAGTTCAAAGGAACTTTTCAAGAATTCACTAGTATCCAAAGGTTTTTCTCCATTGATATCAACATTCTCGATCCCATCATGCAAAGTCTTTTAGACTCTTGTGCGGATAATCACTCAGAGTTCTTGCAAAAATGCCCACATCCACTGTGGCAGAACTCACAGTTTTTTATTCGCCTCCCTTTCAAACAGAATGAAGATATCAACCCGACAAAAGCCAGTCATTCGGGTATGAATCCTGAACATCTTGCTCTTGCTCAACAGGAGTGTTCTGAACTCCTACAACAAGGGCTCATCGAACCCTCTGATTCCTAGTGGGCTTGTGAAGCCTTTTATGTCAACAAACGAGCAGAGCAGAATAGAGGAAAACTTCGTTTGGTCATCAATTACCAACCTCTCAATACATTTCTTCGAGATGACAAATTTCCTCTACCATCAAGAAAATCCCTTTTTGTTAGCCTATCCAAAGCTAAGATCTATTCAAAATTTGATCTTAAAGCGGGATTTTGGCAACTTGGAATTCACCCTGATGACAGATCCAAAACTGGATTCTGTATCCCAAATCAGCACTACCAATGGAAAGTTTTGCCATTCGGGCTCAAAACTGCCCCATCCCTTTTCCAAAAGGCCATGTGCCAGATTTTCAGTCCAATACTGGACAGTGCTGCCATTTACATAGATGACATTTTGCTCTACAGCCCTGATGAGCAATCTCATGCTGAACTTCTCCAGAAATTCATCCAACTTGTTCAAAAGCATGGAATTATGTTGTCCCAAAAGAAGATGACTATTGCGCAGCAAAGAATTGAGTTTCTTGGCATGAATCTTGACCAAGGAACATATCAGCCAGGTCCACATATTGCAAAGGAATTACTCAAATTCCCAGAAAAGGAACTTACAGTTAAACATGTTCAAATATTTCTTGGTATAGTCAATTATATCCGAGATTTTGTTCCTCAACTGTCTAAGCTCCTTATACCTCTTCAAAAAATGCTGAAAAAAGAGGCCCCGCCTTGGGGAAAGGACCAGACTGAAGCCCTTGCCAAACTTAAGGAGATCATGCAAGATCTACCTCCTCTTCAGATCCCTTCCACAGGGAAAAGAATTCTCCAGACAGACGCCAGTGATGAATACTGGGCAGCGGTATTATTTGAAGAGATTAATGGCAAGAGGTACGTTTGTGGATACAAAAGTGGTAAGTTCTCTAAAGCCGAAACCCATTACCACTCCACATTCAAAGAAATATTGGCAGTAAAGAATGTAATAAAAAAGTTCGAATTCCATCTTATTGGCCATCATTTCTTAGTGGAAATGGATATGGCTTCTTTCCCTCAAATGGTAAAATTCAAACAGAAGCAAATCCCTCATCCACAGCTTTTAAGGTGGGCAGAATGGTTTTCGAAATATTCTTTTGAAACCAAACACATTGCAGGAAAGAAAAATGTCCTTGCTGATTTTCTTTCCAGACCCAAGGCCCCCTTAGAAATCAACATGTATGTGAAAAGAAATCACCGTGGTGACACGTACAGGGTCCAAGACATACAAGGTCCCAGAATTGAATATCCTCCAGAAATACCAGCTGCTATTGAGGAGAACATGTTGTTGGAAAAACTTAATGATTTCCTCCATTCTAGTGAGTACAGCATATTCGCTAATTATGGAGGATTGCTCCTGAAACCTGATGGACTCCATCCGGACTACCCATTCATCCATCCACTCACCTGGAACTCAGAACAGGAATTTCCCGAACGATTAAAATGGATGTTTTGGTATTTGTTTAACCAGTACACCATAGCTGTTCAGTTCCCTACTGAGCAAATATGGCAAGCTCTCACACAAACACTCAGAGCACAGGATCACAGACGCCACAGGTTAAAACATTTGTTCTCACTGTTAAATTGGTTTATGCCCCTTAGCGCCTGGAGTGCTATTTTTGGCACTGAAAACCAACAGGGACGACCAGAACCAGAAAGACACACCATTATTCTCTTTCATCGTCCATGGATATTCATCCACCCAACTGGAGATCATGCGAAAAGACCATCACATATAGGAACAAGTTCCTATAGACCTCAGCACCATCTGCAAGTACACTACGTGTATGGAACATTTCCCAGATGCATCGCCTCTGACCCACAGTCTTACAGAGAACTTCAGAAAGTTTTGTGTCAAGCAAATCGGACAATCCCTCCAGAAGCTTGGCCATCCCATGCAGACAATGTTTCATGGGATGCCAATAATGTCAAAGAATCAGTCCAAGAAGCCCTCGAAGTCTACCGACTTGGACACCCTGAAGAATTTCCATCACCATCAGCACAACCAGATCCAACCAGCACCATATTCCAAGACTCCCAAGACCCATGGGCCGAATATGGACCATTCTCCGATCCATTCTATGCAAGTTCTTCAAGACCACCACACATGGTAGAAGAAGAAATTGCAGCCCTAATTAGAGACTTCAAAAGACAGAAGGATGGCCCCGCCTTCTATCTCGGTGAAAGCTCCTCTACACAAGTGGAAGAAACTGACCTCTCCCTCTCACAAATCAGCACAGATTTGCAAAATTATCGAAATCCGCAAACTTGGCCCCAGCCAACAATGCCGCGTGAGGAGACCCCACCATTAGACTCACCAGCACATCTTTCCTACTGGGAAAGAATCCTAAGCACTGCTACTCCCACTCATCAGACAAGCCAAAGAAGACAAAGTGAACCTGAAGACTCGGAAGACTCCAATGATAACACTGAAGAACCCATCAACTGAGACTATAGGGACTAGTCTAGATATGTGTAAAACGTGTTTTCGGCTGCCTTCACGAGCCATGTACTGTAGATTACTGTATCGTACTGTAGCAGTCACGGATTGTACTACAAGTATACTGTTTAGCACTGTGCAAACAGTAAAAGTACTGTAGAAAGCACTGTAGCACTGTAGCAACAGTGACTTAAACTTGTCTATAAAAGACGAGGAGTGTTGCGTGAAGAATAAGATCAGGAGATCCCAGTTTGTGAAAATTTCCCTCTGAAACCATGTCCCTCTAAACACTTTCCTTTCTTCTTTCGAGCCTGGTAAAAGCCTCTAGGAGATGCAGCTTCTTCTGGTTCTAACGTAGGGCTCAAAGTTCTTGGTTTCCGCTGGCTAAGGTCCTGTTCAGTTCCCTAAAAGGCAGACCCTTGAGGCTTGAGCTCGGAGGCTCGCCGTGTGGGTAGCATACCTGGGAAGAACATGGTACAGCCTGCTGGTTACAGTTTACGGGCATTACTCGCAGACTAAAACGCACTCTTTGAGTGTACATGCCTTAGGCACCTTCTGAATCTTACATGTGGAGTAAGATCTTAGGGTGAGGCTACTTGTCAAAGCCGAGCTTGCTTCGTTTTCTGTATACCAGTGGACCTTGTCCTAGTTTGGATGAGTCTTCAGGACTATCTTGTCTTGTCCTATGATCATTGGTTTGATCCATGTTGGCAGTGCTCATGATTCGTTCCCAGTAGGGTAAATATGCAGGGGAATCTCTTGGTGGTGTGGGCGGAGTCTCTTCACGCGGTATTATTGGCTGGGGCCAATTACCCGGGTTAAGATAAGGTTGCAAATCTGTATTGATTTGTGAGAGAGAGAGGTTAGCTTCTTCTACCTGTGTGGAGAAGAATTCGCCGAGGTAGAAGGTTGGGCCGTCTTTTTGTCTTTTGAAGTCTCTGATTAAGGCTTCAATTTCTTATTCCACCAAGTGAGGTGGCCTTGATGAACTTGCATGGAATGGGTCAGAGAATGGTCCATAAGCAGCCCATGGGTCTTAGGAGTCTTGAAAAATGGTGCTAGCTGGATCTGGCTGGGTGCCTGATGATGATGAAAATTCTTCAGGATGTCCAAGTCGGTAGAATTCTAGAGCTTCTCGAACTGATTCTTTAGAATTATTAGCATCCCATGAAACGTTATCTGAGTGTAATGGCCAGGCTTCTGGAGGGATTGTGCGATTTGCTTGGCACAAAATTCTCTGGAGTTCTCTGTAGGACTGTGGGTCAGAGGCGATACACCTAGGGAATGTTCCATACACATAATGTGTTTGTAGGTAAAGCTGAGGTCTATAGGAACTTGTTCCTATATTTGATGGTCTTTGCCCGTGATCTCCTATTGGGTGGATGAATATCCATGGACGATGGAAAAGAATAATGGTGTGTCTTTCAAGCTCTGGTCATCCCTGTTGGTTTTCTGTGCCAAATATAGCACGCCAGGTGCCAAGGGGCATAAACCAATTTAACAATGAAAATAAATGTTTTAATCTATGGCGTCTGTGATCTTGTGCTCTAAGTGTTTGTGTGAGAGCTTGCCAAATTTGTTCAGTGGGAAACTGAACAGCTATGGTGTACAGGTTAAACAAGTACCAAAACATCCATTTTAATCTTTCAGGAAATTCCTGTTCTGGGTTCCAAGTGAGTGGATGGATGAATGGGTAATCTGGATGAAGTCCATCAGGTTTCAAGAGTAGACCTCCATAGTTGGCGAATATGCTGTATTCGCTTGACTGGAGAAAATCAGGAAGTCTTTCGAGTAACATGTTCTCCTCGATGGCAGCTCGTATCTCAGGAGGATACTCAATTCTAGGTCTATCTCGTATGTCTTGGACCCTGTATGTTTTACCATGGTGGTTTCTTTTTACATACATATTGATTTCCAAGGGGGCCTTGGCTCTGGAAAGAAAATCAGTAAGAACATTTTTCTTTCCTGCAATGTGTTTGGTTTCAAAAGAATATTTCGAAAACCATTATACCCACCTTAAAA
Source organism: Melaleuca alternifolia (assembly GCA_019926035.1). NCBI lineage: Eukaryota > Viridiplantae > Streptophyta > Magnoliopsida > Myrtales > Myrtaceae > Melaleuca > Melaleuca alternifolia. The sequence continues at coordinate 46,748 of JAGKPW010000175.1, read as the reverse complement.
GCTGTGGATGAGGGATTTGCTTCTGTTTGAATTTTACCATTTGAGGGAAAAAAGCCATATCCATTTCCACTAAGAAATTATGGCCAATAAGATGGAATTCGAACTTTTTAATTCCATTTTTGACTGCCAATATTTCTTTGAAAGTGGAGTGGTAGTGAGTTTCAGCTGTAAAAAACTTACCACTTTTGTATCAGCAAATGTATCGCTTGCCATCAATTTCTTCGTATAGTACAGCTGCCTAGTATTCATCACTGGCATCTGTCTGGAGAATTCTTTTCCCTGTTGAAGGGATCTGAAGAGGAGGTAGATCTTGCATGATCTCCTTGAGTTTGGCAAGTGCTTCAGTCTGGTCCTTTCCCCAAGGAGGGGCATCTTTTTTCAGCATATTTTGAAGAGGTATAAAGAGCTTAGACAGTTGAGGAACAAAATCTCAGATATAATTGACTATACCAAGAAATATTTGAACTTGTTTAACTGTAAGTTCCTTTTCTGAGAATTTGAGTAATTCCTTTGCAATATGTGGACTTGGCTGGTATGTTCCTTGGTCAAGGTTCATTCCAAGAAACTCAATTCTTTGCTACGCAATTATCATCTTCTTCTGGGATAACATGATTCCATGCTGTTGAACATTCCGAATGAATTTTTAAAGGAGGTCAGCATGAGATTGCTCATCAGGGCTATAGAGCAATATGTCATCTATGTAAATGGCAGCACTGTCCAAGATTGGACTGAAAATTTGGCTAATAATCTTTTGGAAAAGAGATGGGGTAGTTTTGAGCCCGAATGGCAAGACTTTCCATTGGTAGTGTTGATTTGGGATGCATAATCCAGTTTTGGATCTGTCATCAGGGTGGATTCTAAGTTGCCAAAATCCTGCTTTAAGATCAAATTTTGAATAGATCTTAGCTTTGAATAAGCTAGCAAAAAGGGATTTTCTGGATGGTAGAGGAAATTTATCATCTCTGAGAAAGGTATTGAGAGGTTGGTAATTGATGACCAAACGAAGTTTTCCTCTATTCTACTCTGCTCATTTGTTAACATAGAAGGCTTCACAAGCCCACTGGGAATTAAAAGGCTCGATGAGTCCTTGCTGTAGGAGTTCAGAACACTCCTTTTGAGCAAGAGCAAGATGCTCAGGATTCATGCCCGAATGGCTAGCTTTTGTCGGGTTGATATCTTCATTCTGTTTGAACGGGAGACGAATGAAAAACTGAGAGTTCTGCCATAGTGGATGTTGGCATTTTTGCAAGAACTCTGAGTGATTATCCGCACAAGAGTCCAAAAGACTTTGCATGATAGGATCAAGGATGTTGATGTCAATGGAAAAGAACCTCTGAATGCTAGTAAATTCTTGGAAAGTTCCTTTGAATTTAAGACCTTTTCCACTGATGATTTTGAGCTTAGAAATTTTGGATAAAATATCCCATCCTATGATAAGATCCTTGTTTGGAAAGGGGCATCCAAGGACCTTAGTGGTGATAGAACACTGCGGGAAAAATTGTATGGTAATGGGTTTTGACCTGACACTGGCAGAAAAAGTGTCTCCAAATGCTGAAGTGAAATACCGAACATGAGGTGTCCAATATTCATCTGGGAGTATTTTTGGGTCAAACAAAGATGCATGTGCTTCGGTGTCTATCATGACTATGACTGTTATGGGTTTTGAGTATTTCGAAAGAAGGATTTTTACAGGAAAGTATGGTGGGAGATAATATGAATCTTGTGAAAGTATATCTGGAGCAAAATGAAAGAGATCTTTCTCACCATATTCTTCTTCTTCTTCTTGTGAAAAATACGGGATGGGACAAATTGTCTCATCTGAAGGCTCGTCATCAATAGAGAATATTGATTCCAAGTCATCATCTTCAAGGGATATGCCGGTTTTTTGTTCTATTTGCATGATGACGTTGATGTTGTTTCGCTTTGCTTGTGGACAGTTTTTGGCAAAGTGTCCTTTTTTGTTGCAAATGTAACAACATTTGGACTTGGACGTAGAGAACCTTCTTTTTCCAGAGAAATTTGAACCGAAGGATTTCCTCTTTCTTCTGAGAAACCTTCTTTTTTTGAAGCGTTTGTGCTGGGAGTTATCATCAGAAAGATGATACTTACCAAAGTGCTTCTTCTTTTTGTGTTTGCAATGGTCACAAACAGCATCTTTTTCTCCAGGGCATTTGATCTTCAAATAATCTTTTGAACAGTTTTTGTTCAAATGCGAGCTTTGTTTGAGGAATTGCTGGAAAGAGTTTTTCCTACTACAAAGTTCTTCAAGTCCCATATGGATTTCTTGCTGGAGTTGGCCAATGGTAACATCTGCAATTTTCAGATTTTTTGTGCCAAGGGATTTCTCAACCACTTGAGAGATTTCTTTAGGAATGGAGTTAAGGAAGACTTGCTTCAGGCTTTCATCAGCTCCCAAGGCGTAGAAAAGCTTGTGCATAGCTTGGAAATGGCGATTCAAATCTTTTTGCCAAAGAGAATAGCATTTTCTTTCAAAGAATTCTCGCCTTTGGGCTTCTTTAGTATTCTCCATATTTCCGCAAAAGAACTTGTGCATAGCAGAAATATTGTCGTTGAAATTGGTCAACACCAAGAACTGGACCTGATTGGCTTCAAGGATGTAATTCCACCAATCTTTTAATGAACCGGTGAATTTTGAAGTAAATTTAAGGAGAATGTCATAATTGCTGTCCCTGGTCAATTTCTAGGTAATGAGCCATGAATGAAATTCTTGGAATCGATCTAGCCATTTGGAAAAAGGAATATCATCTAGGGTAAAGAACCCTGTGTTTGCATGGGACAAATGTGTTTGGGCTCGATCTAGAAATACAACTTAGGGCTCAAAAGGACTATCTTCGTACATTGGTTCTGGGGGAGGATCCGGATCAGGATCAGCCATGTAAAGGGGAGGAATAGAACCACTTGATGAAGATGATGAAGATGAAAATTCTTCTGGGATACCATCCTCAGAAGCAGAGTCTTCTGGAATGTTGATGGTTGATATAGAAGGGAAAGATTGTTTAGGTTCTGGGGTTTTGGTAGTCAAATCCTTTAGGTATGTTTCTAAGGGATTGGATACCATCAGTTGCTTGGGCTGTTCTGGATCAGTAGATGAACCTATTTCTCTTTTCCCTATCTTTATGGCATTTTTCCTTTCCATGTCTCGAATGATGTTTCTGAGCCTTATGGGATCAGAACGATCTGGTTCAGATGGCATGAAAAAGGGGTCCGAAGGTACTGATACCTTAGGTTTTTCTAGGAATATGAAATTGGATATGAAATCCGATGATGATGGAGCAGGAGACATGCGTCCTTCTTGGAGGAATGCTATTTGGCGCTTGAGCTTTTCTATCTCATTCGTTGAATCTTCTAGATAGGAAGAATGAATTCTTCCTTCTTCTAGATCTGAGAGTCGCTTTCGAAAATCTTGAAGCATTTTCCGAATAACATCATGGTGAAGCTTGATGCTATGATGAACACCATCAACCTTTGTGTTAATGGTCTTAAGGGCTTCATTCTGGGCCAAAAGAGTTTCAGATTGCCAGTTTAGTACTGCCTCAGCAGGACTATTTCTTCTAGGCCTTCCTTGTTCATCCACTTCCTTAGGCATGTTGATCTTAGGCATATGATGATGCCTACGTTCAGAGTCTGTGAATTCTTAAGTCTCAGGAAAATTAAGACGCACATTTTCCCTAGGTAGAAGGGGAAAATTTTCTTCTTTGAACATGCATATTTCTGGTAAAGAAGGGGATGGATTGCAATTCTTTTTTCTTTCATCAAAGGCAGTGGATAGTGTTAGCGAGGGAGGCTGTAACTGCCTTTTTACCCACTTCTGGATGGGTTTATAAAATGGAGAGACAACAGATTTGGCTGATTTTTTGGATGGTGGCGGTTTTGGAGGTGGTGATGGTGGTGGTATATGGGGTGATGTGGTTGACTCCTGTGTATGAGCAGAAAGAGGAGTAGAGGAGGAGTATGACACCAAAAATTAGTATCCCATTTCATCACCGAGATGACCTACCATGGGATTTCCTTCAAGATACCTTTGGTAAAGTGGGTCATTTCTCTTTTTGTTTTTCTGGGACTTTCTTTTCACCGTCGGATCGACCTCGTCAGGTGAGTTGGTGCAATAGGAACATTGACACCATGGGTCCCAAAAGCAGTGGCCATGGGAATCTTTATAATGATGGATAGGATGTCCATCCGACTGGAAGAACTCAACGAGCTTCTTCGGGTCTTCATCTTCGAGTATTGGATCTAGAACACATGGCTCGATAAGGAAAAGTGTTGGGAAGATCGGAGGTGTTTCTTCTTTTCCTTTGTTAAACTTGACCTGAACCAAGCCATCCTTTTTCCGAATAAATTCGAAATCGACAGAGTGAACAGGCTTGTTGCTTTGATGGCGCTGTTCATAGTTCGTTATCCAAGTTTCAGGTAGAAGCTTGGTTAACTTTTCCTTCGGAATCTGCCGGGGAACATGGATGCAAGAGGCTTGGTCATTCTCAAGGGAGATGAACAGGGCATCTTCATTGCCATGAAAGTTCAGATCGAGTGCATGGTTCTGCACACGATACACCATTTGGTAGTGGAGTGTTGCTGCAACAGAATCTGCAGTCTGTGGTGCTCCTGTAAGCTAAAGTTGAACCTTCAAAAATAAGAGGAGTTGTGGATCGGCAAGAGCAACATTAAAATTTGGATAAAGTGTGACAAACACTGTGTCGGCGTTCAGAGTAGTTTGAACTGTCCCTATACAGGCGTGTTGATACTCCAAAAATCTTGTGTCCAGAAGTGCTATTCTGGCAACTACAGGTAGACCCTTCCTCCCGTGGAAGGTGAGAGCAAGACGAACTGCACCGTAGTGCATATGGATATAACCCTGTTGTGCCCACTGTTGGGGAAATTCTGGAGGCATTTTAAGAGTGACAAAATATTCTTTGTCAGTGGCAGGGATAGGGTGTTGATCGAATTTGGACCACTGAACATATTCCTTATTTCTTCTTTTTGTGCATGCGGCTTGGTCTCTTTTCTTCTGTGCGTTGGCTTCTTCTTTTTGTGGCTAGTATGTGCAGCTGCTTTCCTTTCCTTTTATTAGTCTTCTCCTAATTAAACTCGAGACATAAATTAAAAGGTTGAAGGAAGAAGCCAAGGATCGTTTGACAAGGAGATGAATCAGGTGGCCAAGCTCGAGTTCATTGACGTGGTTCAAAGACTAGGACTTGGCTACCATTTTGAGATGGAGATCAGGAGTGGTCTCAGCTCCATCTATAACAGCACCGAAGATGCCGGGATTTCGGATGATCTCTATGCCAATTCCCTTCGATTCCGACTTCTCAGGCAACATGGGTACAACATACCGCAAGGTAGTTGCCACCCAGTTAACCTTTTGCGAATCATGTCCACGGATCAAATTTTACATTACTATTCCTTATGCTGGACGTACAGATGTGTTTCCAATATTTTTGAACAAGACGGGCACATTCAACAAATCGCACGATAAGGATGTGAAGGGGCTTCTTGCTTTGTATGAAGCTTCATTTCATGGATTGGAAGGTGAAACTATACTGGATGAAGCTTGGAACTTTGCTTCCAAGCATCTGATGGATCTAAACCTCAACGAAGTTCCCACTAATTTAGCGAGCAACGTGAGTCACGCATTAGAAATGCCAATCCACTGGAGGCCAAACAGGATGGAGGCTCGGTGGTTCATGGACATGTACGAGAAACAACAAGACATGATCCCCTCTTTGCTGTGATAGGCTGAATTAGATTTGAATTTAGTGCAGTCAATCCACAGGGAGGAACTTAGCAATCTGGCAAGGTATTTGCAAGCACTCTCTGTTGTTCAGAGATGCAATCTAGCAACGGAGGAGCAGATTTTGATTGACTTAGGCATCGAATGACATATTTTTCAGGTGTTGGGTTGAACTAGGGGCGAACAAGATGACCTTCTTTAGGGACAGGCTAGTGCAAAACTTTTTTGGAGCTGTGTAATGGTTTTCGAACCTCAATATGCAGCTTCCAGAAAATTGGTGCCGAAGATCGGCCGTATGGTTACGCTGATCGATGACATTTATGATAAATATGGGAAGCTGGAAGAGCTTGAGCTCTTAATAGATTTCCTTATCAGGTTCCCATTGTAATATCACCGTCATCATTTTCCCTTTTAACAATTTATTGTCAAGAAAAAAGACAGGGAATTAGTCTATGAACGCGATGCACAGAACAAATTCTAAGATTCATATATTATGAAATAAATTCTTCAGAGTGTTTTGGACATATCATGTTCTATGTTAGCTTGTTTTCTTCTTTGTAATTGATTGGTTTGGGCTAACAAAGTAATATTCATTGTTGTGACTACCAAGCATATGATGGTAAGATTAACAAGATTGTAGGTGGGACATCACGGACGTTAATAAACTTCATCCAACAATAAGGGTTAGCTTCATTATCTTGTACAATACGACCAACAAAGTCGGATATTGTACAATGAGAGAGCGAGGAATCAACCCCATCCCTTACCTGAGGAAAGTGGTAATCTCGACTTACTAAATTTTTACCTAATGATTTCTAGCCTGTGTCAAACAACTCATTTTTGGCTTCTAACTTTCGTTAAGACTCCTCTTTGAACATTTGAGAATCCGAAAGAAAAAAGAACGTCCCTCGGCTTGGTCATTGACGCGCTCTTCGAATTCTTCCAATCCTACAGTGGGCGGATGAATGGATGGCGTACATGAAGGAGGTCAGTTTGTACAACAAGGGCATTAAACCGACACTGAAGGAGTACATGCACGTTGCGGTGGATTCGATCGGAGGGCTGATTTTGCTGTGGGGCAGCTCCTTCCTAACCACAGACAAATTGACGAAAGAGGGACTTGACTACAGTGCCCAAAATCCCGAGTGTCATGCATTCTTCCGCCAAGATCCTTCAACTCAACGATGATCTCAGTACATCATCGGTAACTTACCTTGATAGTTGTCCTTTCCTTGTAGATAATTTCTTATGGAAAAATGCACATTATCGGAATCTTCAGAGTGATGTTCTATTCGTTTTTATTTCCCCGATACAAATATGAGGGTTTATGTTTCTAATCCATCATTATCGGCCATGCTTAGCATGGATTGGCACGAGGAGACAACGACAAGGACGCTAGAACGCTACATGAACGAAACTGGCACTTCAGAAAAGGTCGGGCAGGAACATATCAGGCACCTGGTGCACCTGGAAGAAGATGAACAAAGAAGTGTTCAAGGACTACCCATTCGCCAGCATCGAGCCTTTGCTCCGTGCCTGTATGAACTTGGCACGAGCTTCTCATTGCTTTTACGACTATGGAGTCGGACACGGCCTTCCCGGTCACCAAACCAAGTACCATCTTGAGTGGACTATCTTTGAACCCGTGCCCCTCGATAAAGGATGCATGGTTGACCAAGGTCTTGCTATTTGGGAGAGACTTTGATCCTAATGAGTTATAATAAGCTTCTGGGGTGATTCTGTGAGCTCTAAGATGTTGAAAACTATTGTACTTGAAGTCTATTTACGAGTGCCTGGACAAGCTTCGTTAAATTAAGAGAAGCACATGCTCTTCCGTGCTTTGCCTTGTGGCTGATTATAAAATTGCTTATGGTATTTGCAGTAACGGATTTTTATTTAATGTAATATCAATATATAAATATATATATCAGAGAAAAAGAATGCGCAACAGAATAGAGAAACAGGTCAACTTTGACCGAAAATGTGGCTGTGGGAGGCTATCTCGGACATTTGAAAATGTGTTAACACCTGAATTTCTTTTTTATTATAAAAAAGCTCTCTTTTTGCATACCGAATTAAATTTATCAATGTCTTGTTAGGTTACAATTGATCGTCCGGCTTAAGATGGGGATAGGATTAGATAAAATAAGATTGGATTATAAATCCTTAAAATATCCTCCGGATTATAAAAATACTCCCATCCATATTTGGTACAATTTAAGATAGGATTAAAAGTCATCCACCTTGTCACATCGGTTTCTAGGTTAGAATTACGTCCATTACTTCAACAATAATAAAAACATGCCTGAATAGATTTTTATTTTTATTTTATTTTGCTTGATCCAAATTTTACGATTTACAAGTCTGAAATTTATTTCACTCAAAGCATATGAAATTTTCACAGTATATAAATATTAACACGTAAATCCACATATAATTTGTTAATGTGTGTTGAAATAATATTTTAAATTTTAGCAAAGAAGAAAGAGATACCTTTTTTTTTTTCCTTAATGCTATGAAGTATAAAATAAGTTTTATCTTACATTAGCTATCACCCAGAAACAACTTTCATTGAAAAGGATCATCACCATCGACTTTTATTAAATTCATTGCCCCTGAAAGAAATAACTTACATATTCAACTTTATACAATTTTAAACATTATGTAATATATTGAGTCTCTGTTGTATGCTCCCAACAAATAGATTGTGGTTGTTGTTGTTGTTGTTGTTGTTGTTCTAGTCTTTACGCGTAACAAAGTGAAGATTTAAATTGAGATATGTTGATGCAGAATAACACATAAAACATTACATAATTTTAAACATCATGTAACATATTCAGCTTTTGCTATGTGCTCCTAATAAATGTATGATGGTTGTTATTGTTGTGGTTCTCACATGTAACCAAGTAGAGATTTAAATTAAGATACGTTGATGCAGAAAAATATATAAATTAAGGTAGAGTAGACCTAATATTGAATCTACATACGAGATAAATCTACTTCGAATGGACATACCTCGCTCAATTAGTTGCAGCATTCCAAGAAATAGAACTCACATATTGGCTCGCATTTTGTGATTTTTCGCACTTATAAGCTACTGCCACACAACATGAGAAATTTAAGCAAGCCAAAAAGCTAGGTGCTTAAAGCTCACTCATGACCTGGAAATCCTCAACAAGCCAACTCTTGATCACCAAGAAGAGATTTATAAGGTGTCTTGCCTGCAACAAATATATATATATATATATATATATAATCTATATATAATATTAGATGTGACAAAATGGATCAAAAACCTATATTTTAATTCATATTGGATAGTGTGTGTCATAAATGAGTTATATTAAAAGATTAAATGGGTCTTAAATGAGTCACTTAATAATTTAATGAGTTTTGAATGGGTTCTAAATGGGTTATAAATGTGTTACTTAATTAATTTTTAAGTGTCATTAATAAGTCATTTTTTTACTATAAAAATACTGATATATTAATTACTTTTATTTCTTAGATCGACCCAGAATGGCAAATTCGGGCCTCCCATGTTCGGGACAGTCCTTGGGCCTCCCACTGCTGTTCACGGACTCCCCTTCCTTTATTCTGGGCATGACCCACGTAGCGCATGGCGATGATGTTTGGCCCAGGAAGCAACACGTCTGCGTGGACCTCAGCCTGATCGACCCCGGGTAGGACGAAGAAAACTTTCCGGAAGATCCAGGCCGAGTCCGAGGCTGCTGGACTCGCGGTTTTGTAAGTGGAGGCATGGAAGCTTGGGCAGTGGTGGGTGGGCTGCGAGAGAGGAGGGTTCTTGAGAGAGAGTGAGAAGGCAAGAAAACGTGAACGACTTTGTCAAGGTCGGCATGAGTTGACTATCGTAACGATCGTTCATGTAACCAAATGTTGTTACGAGGGAAAGCCATCTTTCCTTTGTGAGAAGCGAGAACGAACACTAACCTAGGATTCTGAGATGAAAGTGACAGGTAGTCCCACATCAGCATCATCATTTTCTAAACGTACCTATGAGGATTTACCTACTAATGGTTACACGGAGGACGGTGCCATCTACAACCAAAATACCACAAAGAGGAAAACAAGTATTTCGCCGACACCTTGTTTAGCTGACAGAATTACTGAACATTGCCGCAGTGCTATAAGGTGATTTGAATTTTAACAAGGTTCAAGAATTACTAAGGAAAGCCATTGTTAGCGAGGAGGGTCCATCCCATTACTCGGAACTGGACTTCCGAACCCAAGACTACCAGCTAGCTCTGCATCGTTGTTTTGTGTTCTTCAAGACACGTAAGTGGTTAAAAAGTGAAAGGGAAAAGAAGCAGAAACTCTCAGTAACCAAACCTTTGTTACGAAACTCCATAACCAGGAAGACCGGAAGTTGATAATTGCCAATCAAAGGAAAATGGTAAGTGCCAATCAATCACGATGCCCTATCAGCAGGATAGATCAGTCTTCCAGAATCAACAACGCGTAGACTTGCATATCAGTTGAAAGACGACAGATACTCATGGTCAGCCAAGAGCTGAAACGAGTGGCCACAGACTTCAAGGGATAATCGGTACTGGCAATTAGGAGAAGGCGAGAATGCGAGACATCTCCGCTTGCGACTGCGAGTGGCCGGAGGGAACAAGCATGGCCCGGGAAGGGCCGACGGAGACATGGTCCCTTCGTTGTCCCCCTCTGATTTGACTCCTCCCAAGTGCTTCGACGTGCTTCCAGTTTTAGCTTGAATCTACGAGTATTTTCCATTTTCTTTTTAAATGAATGGTTTACTCCAATAAAAAGACATAAAATTTAAGGACTCGATTGTACCGCAAAAATTCAAGAGCCAAGTCGAACATTCTGCAATTGCTCAGGGATCTCTACTACCTTTTGAAGAAAGAGTTGAGTGCATGATCTTATTTATCGTTGATAGCCTAGCTATCCTATAAAATATATAGATAGATTCATTGTTGATAATTGTGCTTTGAGTTGTCATGAAATTACTGAAAAGTATAATTATAGTTTTTTTTTTGGTAAAGACTGAAAAGTATAATTATAGTTACTTTCCAATATATTAAAATCTCTAAATGACGTGTGCATTATTTGTAGTAGGTACCAATTAGGAATGAAGATAGAACTTTGTCTCCAGAAGTAGAATTCTCAAGTCACATACGCGCTTGTTATTTGAAGGAAAAAAAAAATACGACACAAATTCAATAGGCTCTTCACTTTCGAGATCAGTCAAAAGTTCGGACATTAGAAAACAGCCTAAACTGATTTAGTGCCCCTTCAATGATTGAAGGTTTCTTGATTTATGTTGAATGTCGTTCAAGAATTTGCCTCAGATGGAGGCTCTTCGTAATTTGGGTAGCGTGAACTTTCGAGTTTGGAACGGATTTGATTTCCTTAGGGTGTGCTTCTGCTAAAGACGACAGATGCTCATATGATCAGCCATGAGCTATGTAACATTGGAGAGAACAAGCATGACCTTGGGAGGAACGACAGAGGCATGGTCCCCCGTGTCACTCTATTTTTGTGCTTTCAAGCTTTTGACTCGCGTTGCCTTGGCGAATTTCCAAATTTTAGCCCCAAACTTGTCGCCACTCCACGTGGGAATAAAGACACAGGGGGCGAGATTCTGAGTTATTGCAAATACAAATTTATAAATGAAAATCTTTGACGCTAATTGCTGACGTGATATAGTACCTGACATTTAAAAGATAAATGAAGCGTTTAAAATAAACTGTCAAATAAGGAATCTGATATAAAAAAAATTAAGAAAAAGGGGAGAAGGCTGGAGTTGGGAATGGGTAGTTTTTTTTTTTAGGCTCCGTTTGTTTCACGGAAATTATTCTTTCGAAAAACATGTTTTGGAAATTGAGGTGTTCGGGGGGCGGAAAACAAGATAATTAAGGAAAATATTTTCCACTAATGGAAGAAATACCTTCTAGAAAATGTTTTCCCTTTTTTTAAAAGTGAAAAACATTTTCCCTCTTCTTTGTTTACCTTTAAATATCATAGCCTCTAATTGCGTTTCTCGACTTCGCTCAAGGTCGGCGAGTCAGCGACTTTTGAAAAACGAACACCGAAAAATATTATCATTTTTCGGGAAAATGATTTCCTAGAAAATATTTTCCAAATTATTATATTTTTCGTGAAATGAACGGAGCCTTAATCTTCCAATATTCTATCCAGTTAGTACAAGAAAAATACATGTAATTACTAAATTATCCAATCATCTCTCTCGTAAGTCTAATGGGTGAGTTCACATCAATATTTTTTATTTCTTTTTAACGGAATGATCAACTCGAGTAAAATTATGTAATTTAACAATCCAATTGAACAAAAAAATGAAGAATTAGGTTTAATAGTATGCAATAGTTTTAAATAATGAAAAAAATATTAATACTTTAGTTTTTAATAATTGCTTAAAAAAAGCTTCAATGGCCAATTAAATTCGGCTTTTTTTTTTTTTGAAGCTTCAGTTTTCAACTCTTTTTTCCCTAATCTTCACCAAAATTTAAAATCTTCACCAAAAAAACACTCTTTTTCCCTAAACAAAAGTGTAACCCGATAAGTATTCAATTCTTTGAGGTTAACAGATGTAGTTTTTTCGGTCAAAAAACATGAAAAAGGGACAACATCAAATGTCGGCAGATGGAATTGGAGAAGATGAGAAAAATAAAATAAAATAGAACACTCCTTTTTATCTCATACACAAAAAATTACCAATTTTATCAAGCAAACAAGAAAAAAAGAGTTACGTCACAACACCTTCTCGTGATCTTTTATTTATATAGATTCTTGTTCAATTTGCTAATGAGCATTGCAATTCGTCTAGTACTAAGCGTGAAAATATATAATTGAGGAGGCAAAGGGATCTGGAAATATTCGAACTCAGGACTTCCTACTCTAATACCATGTGAGATTTTGTGAAACAACTGCCAACTGTTATAAAAACTTAAACTGTTATATGAATGTGTGAATTAATAGTTAATTATTCCAACAATTAATGAATACATAATTGGAAGTAATTGAAAGACAAGCGCAAATATTGTAGAAAGGAAGAAAGATTGTGCATTGTAATAAAGCCGAACCGAATCCGAATCCGAATCCGTTTTGTGTGGAGCTATTTTGACCTGCCAAACTTTTAGGTGCTTGAATCTTGATGGATCAGGCAACTTTTGCAGATTTAAACAGTTCTCAATTTCAAGTTTCTTCAAGGATTCTGGAATAAGTTGAATCTCACCCAGCTTAGGACAATTATGCAGTTCAATTTCTGCGAGCTTCTTCAACTTAGTCAAATCAGGCAACTCCGCCAATGACGGAAGATAAAAGAGCTGTAGTGCAATCAAATTCTCCAAACCTTCAAGGCCTTGAATCTCTGTTAGCTTGTCACAACACTGAATGCTTAAAAGCAATAACGCTTTTAAGTTCGAAATATCAATTACTGTGTGCAAACTCAATCTACAGATGATCTCTAAGTATCTCAAACTCGTCGGAAGCCTAGGTAGACTTTGCAAATTATTGCAGGCCAGCTTGAGTCTTGTCAGCTGAGAAAGGTGTGTGATATTGAACGGTAGAGTGATGATATTAGGAGAAGTCAACTGTAAGGACTCGAGCATGTGTAGTCTTCCAATCCACCAACATCTTGGAGCTTCCTCAAGTCCAGGAGGTTCGCAAGGCAATAACAAAACCAATTTTCTCAAATTTGATAAGTTTGAGAGGTCGGGCAACTTCACCATTGAAAACGAAGTAAAACCTAGCTCGATCAGACTTTTTGGAAGCGGAGGCAATGTCAAAATACTAGTGGGAGCCAGTGCCAAGATTCTCAGACGTGATAGCTTCCCAATATTATCGGGAATTTCTTCAAGACCATGAGCCCCTGCCTCTAGCTGTTCGAGCTTCTCCAACGTTCCAATTAAGTTCGGTAGTCTCCTTACGGAGCTTTTGACCAACTTTAGTACTTTCAAATTCTTCATGTTCCCAATTGAATCAGGTAACTCCTTAACTCTTGACCACGATAGATCCAACTCAATTAGTGAACTGAAATTTCCGATCGACCTAGGCAGTCGAGTCAAAGGGCTGTCCACCGATGAAAGCTCTACTGCTGATGTTGCGCAACCAACGAAACTGAATTTTTTTAGTGATTTACAACCCTTTAAGCTGAGAATTTCCAGTTTCTTCATAAGTTCCGTTAAAGATTCCAGTGCCCCCATCTCGTCTGGGAGCTCTTGGAGACTACCACAATACTTCAAATTTAAGAAGACTAACTTCTTAAGGTGACCGATGGATGGATCGATTTGAACCAAACTCTTGCATCCTTCAAGAATTAGCCGCTCTAAATTCACATGAGAAGACATGTCTGGAGTTTTACGCAATTTGCGGCATCCTGTTAGATTTATGACCTTCAAATCTACAGCCAACTGAAAAGAAGACACCATATGTTTTTTTTTTTTCAGGTCAAATTAAGATAACCTATGATAGAAAAATTAACATCGACTTTATTTGAAATAGTACCTTGATGTGGCTCCATCCATTCCATTCTTCCGTGATTTCACTCATTGAGAGATCAAGGATTACTAGCTTCCTCAGGGAGAAATTGGTCAGCTCAAAATCCATATGACAGTAATTCCACGAAAGCCATCTCAACACCGGAAGGATAGGTGGGCTAGACGTGGTTTGAAGGATCGATTTTGTGTTTCCTTTGAAGTCTTTGCTTTCCACTTGAAGGAACATTAGATTTAAAAACCTTGGTAGGCATTCTTTTATCTGGGAGTACTGAGATAGTTCGTCAATCTTGAGACATATAGCTTCAATATTGCTAATTCCATGAACATCACCTCCGATCTGCCAAAATGAAAAAATATGAAAAATGAAAACGACAGTTAGAAAAAAAAATGCATTATTTACCTCGTTGATCTTCTTTAAGGGTAAATCAATTTTGTAACTTCATTTGCAATTGCACAGGAACTAAGTTAACTTTCATAGAGAACGGAAATCAAGACGAATATGCTGGTGACCAATCTCCTTAAAAAACAATGAAGTTGTACGATTCACCTGCATTTTCTCCAGAACCTCCGATGCTTGCTCATGAGTCCACACCATTTGCTGCTTTTCTGGTTTCTTACCGCTTCCTTTAAGTATAGAATTTCTTCCAATATCTCTTAACAAATCATGCATCCACAGTCGGTTATCTTCTCTAATCTTTATCAAAGATCTTTGCTGGAGGATTCCAAGGGACTGATAAGGATGGTCTACATAGTGTTCCCACATGTGACTCACAATTCTTTCATCATACCCAATGAAAAAACAAGCAACATCAAGAAATATTCTTCTTTGGTCATCATTTAATGCCTCAACACTCATCATCAACCTCTTTTCAACATCCTCTGGAGGAGATTTTTCTAGCTCCTTTAATATGCGATCCCACTCATTTACTGTTTTTTTATGTAAAAGAGAACCTATTACCTCGAGAGCTAAAGGAAGACCGCCGCAAATACTTACTGCTCTTTTAGAGCCAGAGATGTATTGCTCTTCGGGATAATCTCTTCCAAAGGCATGTTTATAAAAGAGCCGAAGAGAATGATCCCAATCCATGCCAGTAAGTTCGTAAGCCTCATCAACAAGTGTGGGCACTTTGAGAATTCCTCGGTTTCTAGTTGTAATGATAATCTTGCTTCCCCTGCCAAACCACTCACGCTTTTGCACAAGTGCACCAAGTTGACATGCATCATGAGCATCATCAAGTAGAAGAAGTACTCTTTTAGAGCGTAACCTTTCCTCGATCTGCTTTTTCCCTTCCTTGACATCTGCTTCAGAAAGGTAGCAACAATCACTAAAATCATTAAAAAGTCGATTGTACACTATTTCGGCAAGAGTCGTCTTGCCTATGCCAGGAATACCATGGATTCCAACTATCCTGGTTACATCGCTGTGTGCACCTATCATCCTCATGATTTCATCCACATGATTGTCTACTTCGACTAAGCAATCAGATACTTCCAAGGGAGTTTTCAACTCAGCCAAAACATCATTGACAACTTCTTTCACAAATTCACCTTTGCCTCTGATTGCATTGCAGGAAAAAGCATCAAGACATTAGCTTTAGCTAAACAAAATAATGCATCTGGAACAAATAGACCGTTTACGATATAATTAATTACCTGTCTGGCTTGCTTTGCAGGTCCCATCCCTTTAGTTGTCCCACCTCAGTGAGAGCAGCCTTCCACTTTTTAATAGTCTTACGATCGAGCCTCTTCTTTCTTAAATGATAAGCGAAGGCTGTTTTGTAGCACGCCTTCTGGTATTTAACCTCGGATGGTGCGACATCGTAGAAAATGGGCATGATCTTTTGTCCCCTTGTGTTCTTGCTCTCCACCATCTTGACCAACTCCCTGAGGCACCATGTACTATCAGCATATCCTTTAGAAAAGATTGGTATTGAGACCTTTGACTGCTCAATTGCTTGGAGAAGCTGGTCGCTGATCCCTTCCCCGGGGCGGAGGTCTTCATCGTCTTTATATACTCGAATTCCAGCATCAATCATTCTGGTGTAGAGGTAATCAGTAATGTCTGTACGAGTGTCTGGTCCTCTGAAGCTCAAAAAAACTTGGTAATCAAATCCTGACGACTTCTCCATTTCTTGATTATCAGAAGAGGCATTCGACATATTTATCTGTTCTCTGTACACCTGTAAGGCTCCATTTATCACACAAGATATTAAATAGTAGCAACTACTATCAATGCGAAGTTTAACCGCGGTGCAAAGTCTCTATGCAACAAGGACTGGAAGGCGGAAATCATTTAAAAAATCATAAATCACTATTGTCAATTTAGTTCTTAACTTTTCAATTTTGCTAATTAAGTCTTAAATCATTTCTTCTTTCGTCAATTGAGTTCATCCAACCAATTCTAACCGAAAATTGTTGAGCTGGATGTTGGCTGATATTGGAAAATTTGAAGAGTATTTCAAATGTTATTAAAAAATGTTATTTTTATTTTTCTTCTTTTCTTCTCTTTTCCTTTTCTTTTTCTTTTCTATTTTTTTTCCCTTTCCCCTCTGTCGGGACTCACTAATGTTGGGGGCTGCTTGCGCCTAGTTTGGCGAGGCCCTTGAGAGAGCAAGGGAAGGCAACCCTCGCCTGATTTGGAGCTAGTGAGGGTGACCATAGCTCCTCCAGGTCTGAGTGTCCCTCACCTGAGATTGGCGATCTTTATTGGCCATCAACAAGGCTCAAAGGGAAAAAACAAAAAATGAAAAAAAAAGTAAAATAGGAAAAGAGAAAGGAAAATTAAAATATTATAAAATATTAAAAATCATCAATATCAATGTTGCCCATACCACGTAAGACGGCCAGTGTCCACGTCAATGGTTTCCAGTTAAACTTGTTCAGATGGACTTAATTGACAAAAGATGAATATAACTAAAATTTGATTGGTAGAATTAAAATGTTCATAACTGAATTAGTAAAAACTAATCCATGGCCTAAGCTAACTTCATTGCCAGATGCGCCTATTATGTTCTTTATGTCTCCACAAATCACATTTTCTGTGTTTTTGCTTTCGCAGATCTATGCGGAAACTTTCACAGCGATAATGATGATCAATCATATCTATGTAGAGTTCCCAATTCCCGGCTATTGTTGAGGTTCTCACATTGAATATCATCTCTCATGCAAAAGTACTCTTTCGCAACTATCCTAGTGCTACAGTTCCAGCATTCCCTACTCGTGCGGTCATAGAAATTACAATCCTGAGTCAGCCTTTACTCCCATTGACAAAAGAAGTCTAGAGAAGGCAAAAATCATTTAAAGAAGGATTCCACTCTTCAATTTATCCCGAGTTGGCAGCTTGTTCAAAATACTAAACTGTGTTTTCATATGTTTGAAGCGAACCGGACCAACTTATGCTTGGGCACTTTAGCAGGTGAAGATCGAACTTTACCCCACATATCAATCATATTTTTTCCAGTAGGAGAAGGCATTCAAACAATACTATGATGCCGCTGAACATTAGGCTGCGTTCCAATTAATGCAGATTGAATAAGAAGTAGACCCTCGGACCTAGCAGTAGGCCACTTACATCACACATTTTTGCATACCTAGATGAAGTCTATTACGAATATATTACATAATTCCCAACTTCACAAGAAAATGAATATATAGCAAGTTCTTGTCTTTAGATGTGGCAGATAGTTACAAGAGCTATAACATCATTTTGAGTCCAGTGAAATATTTTCAAAACAGAACATGTTAGTCTGAAGCAGAGGACTCAAAAGTGTTTACCAAAGTATGACAATGGTCTAACTATGAGCATTCATGCCTTATTTCTTCCACGAAATGAGGTAAACACCACTCAAGTCACCATCTATCTATTCAACTTTGGATGAAAAACAGGAACAGATCAATGTCAGCACAAAAACTAGTATCCAAATGAGAGAGCAGGAATGCCACCAGTCTTATTTAAATAATATATACATGTTACATCTACAGCAAGGAAGATAAACCCCATTTGGAAAAGAAAGGAATGATCAATTTGAAATCATCATGTACACAAGTAAAATTGTTCATCATGATTATACTATGCAAATTGAGGAAAAGGAAAAGAAAAATGAGCAAAGGAGCAAAGAAGCTCATTGCAGACTCACTCTCACCTCTCTCGACCCCAAGAAACCCAAATCTCTGTACCAATTAAGTAGTATAGATAGTAGGACCTTCAACAATCTAAAGTACTAAATCTAGCGCAGCAAAGGTGCTTATTGCAGCATTTGAAAACCATATAATCCACTACGACAATACAGATTAGCTGGACGATGACATATCCAGTAGGAGAGGGAGCACAGACACAACACTGATGCAGGTTAGGCTAATCAGAGCTGTATGAAATCAGAGGAATCAAATCAATAGAAGATAAGAGGAAGTATGATCATTCACCTTTGCAAATTCAAGTAGTGATCGGTGTAGGAGCTTTGACTCTCTCGCCTCAACGTGGTTTGTGAAGATGCGGACTACACGAAAGTCGTTCCTTTGCCACTATGATGAATGGACAGGGGAGCCAAGGATATGGACAAGGAGCTGTAGACTGTAGGTTTTCACTAAAGTAGCTTTTATATTAGGACAGGTTTACCATCTGCCCCATCAAGTGGGATTTTTGGAATCCAGACCTTTTCCAGCCATCCCGAGGAAATCTACATGAGCAAAAGTACTTCAATCATAAGTTCAAGAGTAAAAGGCATGACAAAAAGATTTCTCACTATTGAAGAATTTCTAATCCATATTCCTTATGGCTCGCAGTCTTCAATGCTTCTTTCAAGAATGGATCAACATAGTTCACAAGCATAATAAGTATGTCCTCGGATTCTAACATAAATAACAGCCAATGACAGACCATTCAGTTAATAGAGTCTCCCAGCACTTTCGCAGTCGTGATTATTAGTCATGGTAATTCTTGATCATAAAACTTTCCTTACTTTTATATTGACTCCCTAACTTTCTCCTTAATTCGAAATATCATAGCAGAGATGAAACGAACATGATTAACAACAAGAAACATTGTCAAAGCCTGAATCAAAAATATCAAGCAGTTCAACCTAGAGCTTCACAGGGAATATAAGCCGTCCGCGATTCAAGAATGTGCTTCCATAGTATGGCAATCAGAAGTGGGAAACTTCAACTCCAGGACCGTAGTGGCAGCTACTAATAGCACTTTCAAACTACTGATTCACAGCAACACATTTCACTTTCAAACTACTAAATCACATGAACATGGCGTCCTGTCTTTAGTGTGAATTTCTTTTTGTCTGTCATGGGTTTGCCATTACTGGGGAATTGACATGTAAAACAAGATCACAACACACAAGAAAGGCAAAGATAATGCATGCTCGAGACTATATTATTTGCCCTGTCACAGTTTGTGGTTAAAAATAGGTACGCACTATACACTCCCCCACCCTACACCATATTGTCAAATTCGCAACTTCTCTTCTTCTATCTTCTTTTTTTCCTTGTACGTTAGTATGTCTGCCAATAACAGTCCATTACAACCCCCCAAAAGAGACATATGATTTGGTTCTCTTCTCGAATTTCACGCGATTCCCAAAATAAATAAATAAAAACAAATCCATTTTATCAGGGGACTTTCGTATGCTTTTGGAATATGTATCTATAAGCCAGTATTAGATACACTAAAATATGTGCAAGTCCAACCCATAGCTATCTTGAATCTCAAGTGATGCCCATCTCATTTAGTGGTTCAAGTATACTGGGCTCACATACAGCATGTGCATTCTAAAGATTTTCAGTTTCCATTCGCTCAGATCAACTTCCATGTGAAAGTTTCATCATTATGGAAAGAGAGAGAGATTTCATTAACATGAAGCAATTGACCCAAGAACATCTTTATGGCAAGGCTTATCATATTTTTACAACAAACTGCTGTTATGATAAGGTGTGGTAGATGTCACGACCTATCCGATCCTCTCCGTGGAGGGGGTCGGTAACGAAGGTAGGTTTAGAGGTATCGCTCATAAAAAGACCCGAATCGGCATTCCCAAAAGACGGCTTAAAAGTTTTGTCTAATCATAATCCGATTCGATTCATTCCTTACGAGCATGGACTCTATCAAGTCCATACCTCATGTGACGTTTAGAGTTACTAAATGTCCATTGGACTGTTTTTTGTGAGATCATTTTCATGAGAATCTAAACTAATGCCAAATTAATCTAAAAAAGAAATCACCATGCAATCTATTAAAGGATAATGCTAAAAATAAACACTCAAGGTATTGAAATATGATAAAGTAAATAAACACTTAAATAATTGAATGCAACTACCTAATAACAATAAAGTAAAACCCACAACTCGTCAGGTAATTAATAATACGCAACTTTGTTATAAGCCTCAAGACATGCTTCCTCAAAAGCTGGCTATTTGAAGATGAAAAGAATTTAACTCGATGAGTTAATGAAAGTGAAGCTATCATAATCATTCATTAGATGAGGTGATACTAAGTCTAGGCAAATTTTATTGACAAGACCCATATTAACTGATCAGGGCATGTTTAAATCAGCATAATCCTAATGAACTTAAGCTAAACCTTTACAAAATTAAGACCGGAATGGACATTGCTCTAACACCATCAACTCATATAAGTGCCATCTCCTCGATCACCATCATGTGACACAATCGGATAGTGTCGATTTTGACGCTCAAATAATCATTCAATGCATTCAATCAAGCAAATCTTCAGCAATACTCACGTCAAATTAAACAGATGGTCTCACATTTGACATAAAATTTACTCATGCTATTCAATTAACTCAAATTATTGCAATAAACATCAAGTCATGCACTGAGCCTAGTCATGCTTCTAAGCATCCACAAGTTAAATAAGACATGCAATCAGGTTAGAAAGTGTCAGGAATAAAAAAAAAACTTAGTTGTCCATCATAGACAACTTCTTCAATTTCTCCATAACATGGTGTTTGTTAATTTGGTGTTTGTTAATTAAATAGACCTATTCCAAAGCTAGGATTTGATTTTAAGCAAGGCTGACTTTCCTAGGAAAGACTTTAAAATTTTTTAATTTTCAGATTTTTTAATAAAAATAATTATTTATTTATTATTAAAATATTATATATTATAAGATTTAAAAGGGAACGTGGGGCGGAGTCCGAATCTGACCCGGATCCTTGGCTGGGTTCTCTGGATAATTTTTTTTTTTAATGATATCATTTTATTCCTTTTTATTAATAAAAATATATTAAAATATTTAAAAACAGGTCCTGGGTCGGGCTCCGAATCGAGTCGGGTTCGGGCCTGACCAAACGCGTGGATCCGAACTTAAGGATCTAAACCCACGGATCGGATCCCCAGGCTTGGGCCCGTACCTTAGGCCCCCAGTAAATAAAGAAAAGGCCCCAAAACCAAAATAAAAACAATATTAAAAGCTAAACTAAACCAGCCCAAGCTCCTAGCCCAGAACGCCGGCCCAACTCCCTAACTGACCCGATGTGATGGCCCAACTCTCGCGGGACTGGCCGGCCCAGTCAACTGGTCGGCCCTAAGGCCTACCGTGACTCACTTGGCTGTCTATCGCCCGTGCACCGGCGACGGGGACGACCGACCGGAGCTGTCTCGAGCGGACTCGTCCTGGCCGCTCCCCAAACACCGTTTCGCCACCCCAAAAAGCTGGCCACTACGAAAACATTCGTCGCCCATGGCCATCGGCCGCCATCATAGCCGCCAAAGACGATGACCACCGGAAACAAATCCATAGACAAACAAGTCGAAGCATTTCGTCGAACACCCGATGAACGTCGGTCGAGAGGGAAATGCCAACCCGACCGAGACGGGAAATCGCGCCACGATCGCATAAAGCTTTCTAATCACAAAATAGAAACAAAATGTACATGGCTGGAATCAGCAAACGGCGTTTTAGCAGCTCCAGACCAAGACAACAGAGATCATGCAAAACAGAGTGGGAAACGACCAAGCCCCTACTCGACCCACGACGGCACTGAGAAGGCGGGGCCCGACACGAGTCGGGATTCTGCCGGACGCGCTTCGTGTCGATGAGCTGAGATCCTCGAGAGTTAAATGGGTTCTATTGAAAAGAGAAACTTACCGGAAAAGGCAGAAAGGGGAAGACACAAGCTGTGGAGACGGCAGGACGCGGACTCCTACTTAGTGCTGGAGAGAAAATCCACCGCTTCCTTTTGCTTTTGCCCCGTTTTCTCTTCTTTCCCCCTTTTTCCACGCACCGCTCCTCCCTCCGAAGACCTCTCTCCTTCGTCTTCTTCTCTTCTTTTCTTTTCCATCTTTTTTCCCCTGCCTTTTCTATCTCGTCCTTTTTCTCTCTTTTTGACTTTTCTCCCTACCTTTTCTTCTTTCCTGCCTTTTTCTTTCTTTTGGCCGGAGAGCTCGAACTCCTCATTTTGCGCTGAAGACACCCTTTTTATGCGGAAATGGATCACATGATTTTGACTTAACGATGAGTTGATGGTTTGAGTTATTCGATCTGAAATTGATTTTTTTTATAAAAAAATAAAATCACAAAAATCCTTTCCCCTATAATCCCCATTTGTCCCTCTTTTAATAAATATCAAGTCTTTTTTTCATTTTTTTCTAATTTTTTTCTAATTTTTTCCATTCGCCCCTAAAACTCAAGCCGAACCACCATTTTTTTATTTTTAATTTTTAATTTTTTTGATTTTTTTAACTAAAATAAAATTCTAACTTCTAATGAATAACAATTTTTCAAAAATTAAATTAAAAATAACTTATTAAATCGATAAAATTAAGTGTCAACAATAGATCATCACAAATTGTTGTCATGCGCCCATTGGTATTTACTATCAAAGCAAAGTTGAACATATGACCTCATCACATCAGTGGCACTATTGAATCACTTCCTTTTCAAATTAACAGCTAAATTCCATAATTTTTAGGTGTCGTTGAATTGATATTGTCTTAAAATCATTATATTTTGGAAAAATGGGCTAAAGAATGGCATCTTCTCCATGCCTGCATTGTTGCATGGATAAGCTAATAGAAGCTTGTAGGTTAAAATGATTTAAGTACACAAAATCAAGTGATTTAGTTTACGTAAGTCTTGATGTGATTGATAATGATGATCCTTCATCCTCATCTCTTCTCCAAGTCCCCCACAAAACTCCCTCCTCCCCACCACCAACATGTCCACCATCGCCACCCTACTCTTTTCGCACTCTTCTCTTCCTTCTTTGACCTCACCCACTTCGATCTCCCCTCCAACCGAGCCACATTCCACGAGCTCCTCAACGCCAAATTCGGACTCTGTTGATCAATTAAAACTCTGAAAACTTCAGCAGGTTTCACTAACTCTCTGACTGGAAATTTGAAACCTAACAGCAAACAAAGAAACATCAGACACTTGAAAACAAGAGTTCAACTTGACAGATAATTAGCTGCCAGAATCATAAGTTGCTAAGAATTTTCACAAGTGCAATTTCTATGGGTCTTCTCTGTTCAATCGATCTCTTTGCCTGACGCTATCTCTCATTCTCAATTAGTATCAGAAACAATAGTTCCAAAATCTAATTCGTCGACATTATGATTCGCCTCAGTAAAGGCAAGTAATGATGTTTCTATCTAAAGCTAATTCACCCCAAAACCACGTTTCAGAATTAGCAGAAATGTGCAACGATGACCTAATTTATCACCTGAGAGAATCTCCATCACCCGAACCAATGAATCGCCGCAGTCCATCAACCGCTTACACTCCTTCCCCAGAAAATTCATCGTCGCGCCGTCAACAGCCTTCGCTGGCGCAATTCCCAGCTTCTCCACCATCCGCAGCGCCTACGAAGCTCCACAGCCTCCACTCCCCGAGGCCTCGAGTTAACCCCTTCCCCACGAGCTCGACATCCAGCTTCGCGACTAACAGCGAAACCTCCGCACCGGAGGCGACCACGTGATCGGCCACCGCGGCGAAGTCGTCGAGGCGGCCGTCGCTGGCGAGCCTGGAGGCGAGGTCCGCGAGCGCGCGGAGTTGGGGCTTGGGTTTGCATCGGAGGGCGGAGAGGGAGGCGGGGAGGGAGTGGACGGTGGAGATCGAGGGAGGAGGCGTTCGCCAGCGGGAGGGAGGCCTGGTAGAGCGGCAATGGTGGTGGTGGTGGTGGGGAGGAGGTGGAGATAGAGTGGCGGTGGGGGGCGGAGGAGGTGGAGGAGCCGAGGATGACGACCGCTCTCAATTATGCCAAATGTGTGAGCTCACGTCGATATTTCCTTTGAAGGAACAACCTGAGTAAAAGCTGTATAATTTAAGGACTCAATTTGATCTGAAAAAAAAAAAAAAAATTTGAAGAACCGAGCCGAACCAAACCGGGTTATCCACTGTGCAATAATTTTGAATAATAAAAAGAACAATAATAAATGCTTACTTTCAAATAATCACTCGTAAAAATACCCAAAGGAAAAAAGAACGCCGCAATAGCTAATTAAAATAAGCTATTATCTCGAGCTTTGGTGTTCGAATTTTGTTTTCTATAAAAGAAAAGCATGGCCCAATAATTATTTAATTCTTCGACTTTAAAATGCATAGTTGGGAAAATATGAAATAGGAACAAATAAAACATGGGCAATTGGAAATGGAGAAGATCAAGAAAATATTTCAAATTCGGATAAGCTATGTGAGACGAGAAATAGAGATATTTAGTTGGTGGATATAGCTTTTTACACTCTCGTATTGATATAGAACACTAATTTTTTTTTATCTCATTTGTCAAAAGATTGTTATCATTATGAGAAGGTTTGTCAAATGGGTGGATTAAGCTAGATTTGGTTAGGTAAAAAAATGATATGAGCCGTGCTAACTCATTTCCATCACAACTCAGATATATAACTAAATAATTAATTTACAGATGCATAGATTAATACATAGATAAGTGTAAACCAATTCACCCAAAAATAATGTATGTCATAAAATCATTGGTAGTGCGGTACGCAGTGGGGGAGTTGTCTCTGGAGATGGGGTCTCTTCTGTGAATAGATGAGGCGCAATCAATGATTTTATTGCAGAGCAAGGAGGAAGTAAGCTAATAATGAGTTGATTTTGCCATTAACACAGGTCAAAGGATTAGAGAATTAAAGAAACAAAGCAAACTTATACAGCATGGGCATCTTTGGATTAACTATAAATGTGATTTGCATTTTGATCGTGGAGGGCATTGTTCTTGCGGTAGCTGGATAATGTGTTGAGTAAATGTAGCGTGAGCTTTCGAGTTTGGAGTGGATTTGATTTCCTTAGGATGTGTGCTAAAGTAATTCACCTTTGAATCATCTGGCTCAATGGGTCTCGTAATTAGAGACTATTTAGCAATTGCAAGAATCAGTCTTAAAACCCGGTTTTTCTATGCAGTAAAACAACTCTACTTTGTAGAGTAGGCTTGGTAATATGGTTCTCGAAGAGAACAAGATCAGCAAAGTAGATTTAAACTTCTTTTTTTTTTTATGGGTAACCAAGGTGTCCGGACTAGCTTGCGCGCACCTCGACTATTCCTCGAAGAAGACTAGTACAACAATCTACCGCCATGGCCCCCCTGCTTAAATCACAGGCGTTTCCTTGAGAAATCGAATCCAATACCTTAATGAAATTCGAGTTCGCCCGAACCAACTGGGCTACCTAGGGATGAGTAACTTCGTTTGTTTGTTTAAGGGATAAAGAAGAATCTATGAAAATATTTTTTTCCCTGAAAACAATCACTTATGTAATTTACAAAAAAAAATGAATGAACAAGAAACATTTTCGTCATTTACGGAAAATATTTAGATATATATTATTGTCGATGATGAAAACTTTGCAATTGACTAATTATTTCAAGTAATGTAAGTTATCGTTTTTAGGAAAATATATTCTAAATTATTCATTTTCCGCGACACAAATAGAACCTTAGAAGAAAGTGACCTTCTAATGAGGATTAATCTATGAATAGCTACACAGAGAAAAAATGCTATCTACAACCAAAATATGACAAAAGGAAAGAATTTTGCGGATAGAAGTACCCAAGTTCAATACGGTGATTTTAATTGGAACGCGGTTCAAGAATTACGAAAGAGAGCCATTTTAGCAACGACGATCCACATGATAAACGGAACTTGATTTCCGAACCCAAGATTCACTCATGACGTCTATTCTGAAGTCAGTCGAACTTGTCTTATCCACAGAACTAGCACCCATCTAATATGTCAAATTGTCCAAAGATGATGTCTTCTAAAGTGTTCCAGACCAGAAATCTGGTTCCAAGACTATCAGCTGACTTTGCAATGTTCTTTTTTGTCGATTAAGACCCATTAGCGCTTAACATGTGAAAGCGAAATTAAGCAGAAAATCTCAGTAATTAAACCTTTATTTTGAAAACTTCATAACCGGAAGACTGGAAAATGATAATTGCCAATTGAAGGAGAATGATGATTGCCCCCATAAATCGCTAGTAGGGCTGAGCAAACTGGATAAACCAAATCAGGAACCGCCTGGACTGGTTGATTTGGTTTAGTTCCCGGAAGTGTTCGTTCGGTCCCAAATTTCTAAAAATGGAACCGGTGTCTAGCCGGTCAAGTTTGCGGTTCCTAGGGAGGTTGGACCAAATCTTGCTGCTTTGACCCGGCTGACTAAATTTTTATAATTTTTTGTATTTGATTAAAGATAAAGATATAACGAAGGAAAAAAAAACCCATTTTAAATTTATGAATTTCTAACTCTTACCCAACTTTAACAAAAAGAAAACCGCTAAAAGAGAGTTTGCTTGAATTTTTGCTGTCCAAAGGGGCACCTGGGAACCGGGATAGACCAAGTATTTCGTTCAGTTCGATTTCCAATTCTAGAAATCAAGAAACCCGTCTTACTGATATGGTTCCTAATTTCAAGAGGGAACCTGATGCTCAGCAAATCAGCAAAATGGTTTAGTCTTCCAGATTCAACACGCATGGAAGAGGGACATGAACTTACATATTAGTTCAAAGGAGAGAACAAGCATGCCTTGGGAAGGACATGTTCCCTCCTCACGTTACTCTCTTTGTGCCTTTGAGCTTTTGTTTTTTGTCTGTCAATAACGATTGTGGCTTTCATTAATAACTAGATTATGAAACACAAGATTATTCAACATCAAAACATAGGCAAGACCTAAGAGAGTGGGGAGGATTGGTTATCCAATTCGGAGTAAGAGAGTCCATCCATTGGGCGTTTGAGCTTTTGACTACTTCGGCGAATTTCCAAATCTTAGCTCCAAACTTGTTGCCACTCCACGTGGGAAAAAAAACAATCCAATTGAACAAATTTTTTTTTTGAAGAATCAGGTTTAACATTATGCAATAGTTTTAAATAATGAAAAAAAGAAGATTAATACTTAGTTTTAAATAATCACTTCAGAAAAAGCTTCAATAGCCAATTAAAATCGGCTTCAGTGTTCGAATCTTTTTTCCCTAAACAGAAGGGTAACCCGATAAATATTCAATTCTTTGACTTTAACAGGCGTAGTTCTTTTGGTCGGAAAATATGAAAAAGGGACAACATCAATTGCCGGTAGGTGGAATTGGAGAAGATGAGGGAAAAAAAATCGAACACTCCTTTTTATCTCATACATAAAAAATTATCAGTTCTATCAAGCAAATAAGAAAAAAAGAGTTACATCACAGCACCTTCTCGTGATCTTTTATTTATATAGATTCCTGTTCAATTTGCTAGTGAGCATTGCAGACTTATTTTTCATTAACCAAAATCACATCACAAAGCCGGAGATCCCGCACTTACCCAAGGCCTTAATACATACATAATTTAAAATACTTAAAAGAAAAACGTGAATATTACAGAAAGGAAGAGTGCTTGTACATTGTAATTAATCCGAATCCATTTCGTCTGGAGGAGCTATTTGACCTGCCAAAATTTTAGGTGCTTGAATCTCGAAGGATCAGGCAACTTTTGCAGATTTACACAGTTCTCAATGTCAAGTTTCTTCAAGGATTCTGGACTAACTTGAATCTCAACAAGATTAGGACAATTACGTAGTTCAATTTCCAGGAGCTTCTTCAACTTAGTCAGATCAGGCAACTCCGCCAATGATGGAAGGTAACCGAGCTGTAGTGTAATCAAATTCTCCAAACCTTCAAGGCCTCGAATCTCTGTTAGCTGGTCACATTCCTGAATGTTCAAAAACGATAACGCTTTTAAGTTTGAAATATCAATCACTGTGTCCAAACTCAACCTACAGTTGATCTTTAAGTGTCTCAAACTCGTCGGAAGCCTAGGTAGGCATTGCAAATTATTGCAGTGCAGGTCTAGTCTTGTCAGCTGAGAAATTTGCGTGATATCGGACGGTAGAGCGATGATAATGGGAGAGAACAAAAATAAGGACTGGAGCTTGTGTAGTCTTCCAATCCACCAACTCCTTCGAGCTTCCTCAAATTCAGGAGGTGACCAAAGCAATGACAAACTCAATTTTCTCAAATTTAATAAGTTCGAGAGGTCGGGCAACTTCGCCCCTGAAAATGAAGTAAAATGTAGCTCGATCAGACTTTTTGGAAGCTGAGGTAATGTCAAAATACTAGTGGGAGCCAAATGCAAGAATCTTAGAACTGATAGCTTCCCAATATTATCGGGAATTTCTTCAAGACCAACAGCCCCTACCACTAGCCGTTCGAGCTTCTCCAATGTTCCGACTGCGTTCGGTAGTTTTATTACGGAGCTGTCGCCTAACTGTAGTACTTTCAAATTCTTCATGTTCCCAATTGAATCAGGTAACTCTTCAACTCCTGATCCCGATAGATCCAACTCAATCAATGAATTGAAATTTTCGATCGATCTAGGCAGTTGAGTCAAAGTGCTGTTCACGAACGAAAACTCTACTGCTGATGCTGCGCAACCAATGAAACCGAATTTACTTAGTGATTTACAACTTCTTAAGCTGAGAATTTCCAGCTTCTTCATCCTTCTCCATTCAGGGATCTTTTGTATAGATGTCTGGTCAAGAAGAAGTTCCGTTAAAGATTCCAGTGCCCCCATCTCGTCTGGTAGCTCTTGGAGACTGTCACAATACTTCAAATTTAAGAAGACTAACTTCTTAAGGTGACCGATGGATGGATCAATTTGAACCAAACTCCCGCATCCTTCAAGAATTAGCCGCTCTAAATTCACATGAAAAGACATGTCTGGAGTTTTACGCAATTTGCAGCATCTTGTTAGATTTAGGACCTTCAAATCTACAGCCAGCTGAAATAAGACAACTATTGTTTTTCAAATCAAATTAAGATAGCCTATTACAAAAGAATTTACATTAATTTTTATTTGAAATAGTACCTTGATGTGGCTCCATCCATTCCATTCTTCCATGATTTCACTCATTGAGAGATCAAGGATTACCAGCCTCTTTAGGGAGAAATAGGTCAGCTCAAAATCCATATGAAAGTAATTCCATGAAAGCCATCTCAACTCTGGAAGAATAAGGCCATTTGTGGTTTGAAAATAATTGGAGCCCAGGTGATATAGGAAACGACCCATTTCAGTAAGGATACTCATCGAGTCTCCCTTGAAGTCTTTGCTTTTCATTTGAAGGAACCTTACATTTGAAAACCTTGGTAGACATTCTTTTATCAGGCAATATTGAGATAGTTCATCAAGCTTGATACATATCGCTTCAATATGTCAATTCCATGAACATCACCACCTCCTATCTGCCAAAATGATAAAATGAAAAATGAAAACAACAGTTAGAAAAAACCATGATTTACCTTCGTTGATCTTCTTCAAGAATGTTGAAAACCATTGATAAATCTCGTAAGTGCACAGGAACTAAGTTAACTCTCATAGAGGAACGGAAATCAAGACGATTATGCTGGTGACCAATCTCCTTGAAAAGGAACGAAGTTGTACGATTCACCTGCAATTTCTCCAGAACCCTCAATGCTTGCAAATGAGTCCACACCAATTGCTGCTTTTCTGGTATCTTACCGCTTCTTTGAAGTATACAATTTCTTCCAACATCTCTTAACAAATCATGCATCCACAGTTGGTTATCTTTTCCAATCTTTATCAAAGATCTTTGCTGGAGGATTCCAAGGGACAGATGAGGACAGTATTCACAGCTTTCCCACATGTGACTCACAATTCTTTGATCATACCCAATGAAAAAACAAGCAACATCAAAAAATATTCTTCTTTGGTTATCATCTAATTCATCAACACTCATCATCAACCTCTTTTCAACATCCTTTGGAGGAGATTTTTCTAGCTCCTTTATTATAGCATCCCACTCATTTATTCTTTTTCCATGTAAAAGAGAACCTATTACCTCAATAGCTAAAGGAAGACCGTCACAAACTTTTAGTGCTCTTACAGAGTCAGAGATGTATTGCTCTAAGGGATAATCTCTTCTAAAGGCATGTCTATCAAAGAGCTGAAAAGAATGATCCCAATCCATGCCAGTAAGTTTGAAAGTCTTATCAGCAAATGTGGGCACTTTGAGAATTCCTCGATCTCTAGTTGTAATGATAATCTTGCTTCCCCCGCCAAACCACTCACGCTTTTGCACAAGTGCACCAAGTTGACTTGCATGATCAGCATCATCAAGTAGAAGAAGCACTGTTTTGGAGCGTAACCTTTCCTTGATCTGCTTTTCCCCTTCCGCGATATTGTGGATTTCAGGCCATTGTTTTTTAAGGATGGTTGATAAGAGTTGATTCTGCAAGCTCGTAATTTCTTTTTGTCGAATGTCAGAAAGGAAGCAACAAT
Source organism: Melaleuca alternifolia (assembly GCA_019926035.1). NCBI lineage: Eukaryota > Viridiplantae > Streptophyta > Magnoliopsida > Myrtales > Myrtaceae > Melaleuca > Melaleuca alternifolia. Next base: position 15,748 of record JAGKPW010000175.1, on the reverse strand, counting down.
CATTAAAATCATTAAGAAGTCGATTGTACACCATTTTGGCGAGAGTCGTCTTGCCTACGCCAGGAATACCATGGATTCCAACTATCTTGGTTACTTGGTTGTGTGCGCCTATCATCCTCATGATTTCATCCACATGATTTTCTACTTCGACTAAGCAATCAGATACTCCCAAGGCAGATTTCAACTAGATTCACCTTTGCCTCTGATAGCATTGCAGGAAAAAGCATCAAGACATTAACTTTAGCTAAACAAATAAATGCATCTAGAAAATATAGACCGTTTACGATATAATTAATTACCTGTTTGGCATGCTTTGGAGGTCCCATCCCTTTAGTTTTCCCACCTCGCTGAGAGCAGCCTTCCACTCGGAAATAGTCTGATCATCGAACCTCTTCTTACTTAAATGAGAAGCAATGGCGTTGTCGTAGCACGCCATTTGGTATTTAACCTCGTATGGGGCGACATCGTAGAAAATGGGCATTATTTTTTGTCTCCTTGTGTTCTTGCTCTCCACCATCTTGACCAACTCCCTGAGGCACCATGTACTATCAGCGTATCCTTTAGAAAAGATTGGTATCGACACCTTTGACTGCTCAATTGCTTGGAGAAGCTGGTCACTGATCTCTTCCCCGGGGCGGAGGTCTTCATCGTCTTTATATACTCGAATTCCAGCATCCATCATGTTGGTGTAGAGGTAATCAGTAATGTCTGTACGAGTGTCCGGTCCTCTGAAGCTCAAAAAAACTTCATAATCATATCCTGAAGACTTCTTCATTTCCTGATTATCAGAAGAGGCATTCCACATATTTATCTGTTCTCCGTACACGCTTGCCCTGTAAGGCTCCATTTATTACAGAAGATATAAAATAGTAGCAACTACTGTCAATGTGAAGTTCAACCACAAAGGTTGGTGCAAATTCTCTGTGCAACAAGCACTGGGAGGGGGAAATAATTTAAAAAGTCATAAATCACTTTTATCAATTCAGTTTTTAATTTTTTCAGTTTTGCTAATTAAGTCTTAAATCGTTTATCTCTTGTCAATTGAGTTGATCCAACAAATTTTAATTGAAAATTGCCGAGATGGATGTCCGTTGATATTGGAAAGTTTTAATAGTATTTTAAATGTTATTATAATTTTTTATTCTTATTTTTCATCTTTTCTTATGTTTTCCTTTTCCTTTCCATTCTTTTTCTTTTCTATACTTTTTCTTTTCTCTTATTTCATTTTCTTTTTTTCCCCTTCCCCTTCGTAGGGCCTCACTAATGTCCGCAACTTCACCGGCCTCGAGGGTAGGCCGCTTGTGCCTAGTTCGGTGAGGCCCTTGCCAGCGCAAGGGATGGGAGCCCTCGCCTGATTTGGCGCTTGTGAGGGCGACCACAGCTCTTCCAGGTTTGAGTGTCCCTCAGCTGAGATCGGTGATCTTTATTGGCCACTGGGGAGGCTCGAAGGAAAAAAGCAAAAAGGGAAAAAAAAAAAAGAGAAAAGAAGAGAAAATAAAAGAAAAAGTAAAGAAGGAAAAGAGAAAGAAAAATTTTAAAATTTATAAAATATCAAAATATTTTTATGTTACTGTCGTTCATACCACGTAAGACAGTCTACGTCCACGTCAATGATTTTCGGTTAAAATTGTTTACATGGACTCAGTTGACAAAAGATGAAAATAACTAAGATTTGATTGGTAAGATTAAAAGGTTTATAGCTGAATTAGTAAAAACTAATCCATGGCCTAAGCTAACTCCGTTGCCAGCTGCGCCAATTATGTTAGTCATAAAATCAGATCTACACATATTCTTTATACCTCCACGAATAACTTTTTCTGTGTTTTTTCCTTGGCAGATCTATGCAGAAACTTTCATGAGATATAATGATGATCAATCATATCTACGTAGAGTTCTCAATTCCCAGTTATTGTTGAGGTTCGCACAGAGAATCTTATCTCTCATGCAAAAATACCCTTTCGCGGCTATCCTAGTGTTACGGTTCCAGCATTCCCTATTCGTGCGGCCATAGAAATTACAATCCCGAGTCAACCTTTACTCCCATTGACACAAGAAGTCTAGAGAAGGCAAACATCATTTAAAGAAGGATTCCACTATTCAATTTACCCCGAGTTGGCAGCTTGTTCAATATACTAAACTGTGTTTTCATATGTTTGAAGCGAACCAGACAAACTTGTGCTTGGGCACTTTATCAGGTGAAGATCGAACTTTACCCCACATATCAATCGTAAATTTTCCAGTAGGAGAAGGAATTAAACAATACTATGATGCCGCCGAACATTAGGCTGCGTTCCACATAATGCAGATTGAATAAGAAGTAGACCCTTGGACCTAGCAGTAGGCCAATTACATCACATACTTTTGCATACCCAGATAAAATCTATTATGAATATATTACATAATTCCCAACTTCACAATAAAATGAATATATAGCAAGTTCTTCTCTTTAGATGTGGCAGATAGTTACAAGAGCTATAACATCATTTTGAGTCCAGTGACATATTTTCAAAACAGAACATGTTAGTCTGAAGCAGAGGATGCAAAAGTGTTTAACAAAGTATGAGAATGGTCTAACTATGAGAATTCATGCCCTATTTTTTCCAAGAAATGAGGTAAACACCACTCAAGTCACCATCAATTTATTAAACTTTGGATGAAAAACAGGAGCAGATGAAGGTAAGCACAAAAACTAGTATCCAAATGAGAGAGCAGGAATGCCACCGTCTTATATAAATAATATAAATGTTACATCTACAGCAAGGAAGAGAAACCCCATTTGGAACAGAAAGGAATGATTATTCTGAAATCATCATGTACACAAGTAAAAATGTTCATCACGATTATACTATGCAAATCGAGGAAAGGGAAAAGAAAAATGAGCAAAGGAGCAAAGTAGCTCATTGCAGACTCACTCTCACCTCTCTCAACCCCAAGAAACCGAAATCTCTGTACCAATTAAGTAGTATAAGTAGAAGGACCTTCAACAATCTAAAGGACTAAATCTTGAGCAGCAAAGGCGCTTATTGCAGCACCATATAATTCACTACGACAATACAGATTAGCCTGAGAATGACATATCCAGTAGGAGAGGTAACACAGACACGATACTGTTGCAGATTAGGCTAATCAGAGCTGTGTGAAATCGGAGGAATCAAATCTGTAGAAGATTAGACGAAGTATGATCATTCACCTTTGCAAATCCGAGTAGTGATTGGCGTAGGAGCTTTGACTCTCGCCTCAACGTGGTTTGTGAAGATGCAGACCACACGAAAGTCGTTCCTTTGCCACTATGATCAATGAACAAGGGAGCCACGGAAAAAGAGAAGGAGCTGGAGACAGCAGAGTTTCACTAAAGTCGCCCACCTCAAGTGGGCTTTTTTTTATCCAGACCTGTTCCAGCCATCCCGAGGAAATTTACATAAACAAAAGTAATTCATTCGTAAAGTTCAAGAGTAAAAGGCATGACAAATAGATTTCGCACTACTGAAGAATTTTTAATTTATATTCCTAATGGCTTACAGTCTTCAATGCTTCTTTCAAGAATGATCAACATATCTTACCAAATGAATTCCTACTCCATAATGAGTTTCAAAATATAAAAACTCATTCTGAAACATAAATTAGGATTTATCATGCAAATCCCTACTAGTCGAATGGTCAATCATTAACTGTTATTTACATTAGAATAAGAGGATATACTTAGGGCCTGCATGATAGGCCCTAATATCTGTACCATAATGAGTTTTTCTATTCCATAACTCATTTTGGAACAAAAAATCTGTTTGGTAAGAAATTTTTTTTTTCAATTTCTGGGTTTGGTCAAGAAATAAAAAATAAAAAAATTTATGATTTCTCTTCCAAAATGAGAAATCAAGAAATTGTTTCTCCCTCACCCAATTCCCCCAAAGTCCACCATCGCCGATTGCTGCTGCCACCAGTTGTCGTTGCTACCAATTGACCATTGGTCAGTGGTCGGCTGGTCATTGTCGCTAGTTGTTGTTGCCGCCCACCACCCCTGCCACCTTCTCCGATTGTGGTTGATGGTTCACCGTTGCTATCAGTCACCTTCGCTAGTTGAGAACCTCATCGGTCGCCATAAGCGGTCAGCCGGTCACCATCACCGCCGCCAGTCGCTGGCCGTCTAGTCACCACCAACACCATTGCGACCCATCAGTTGTCCTGGTCACCACCGCTGCCATCTGGCCAGTCACCGCTGCTGCTGCTGCTGCCGACCAATCGATCACCATTGCCATCCAAAAGGAAAATCCTATTTAAAAAAAAAAAAATTTCTTTATTAAACGAATTTTTATTTCTAAATAAAAAATGTTTGTCCTTATCAAACATATTTTTAACTTAGAAACTCATTCTGTTTCGAAAACGTTGGACCATACGATCTTGTCCATTTTTATGTTCTAGGTGCATTCATCGGAGGGACCATTCACTGCTAATTTTCACGACCATTCACTGCTAATTTTCACAAGAACATCTAACAGTCTCAAAACCCAACAATATCATGATAAATGAAACATGGCAATAAAAGCATAATATAAGATATGGAAAGTTGACCTAATACGATGTTCGGCAAAGAATATACACCGCCATGTTATGAAGGCCCGAGGACCCTCGTTAGTTAACTCCTAAAGTAAACATGCACTTACTTCAAGCTAAGGAATGCTAATTTTTAATTAAATCACAACAATGCGCCATTAAACAAAATGGAACGTGGCCAACCACATACTAAGGAATAGCTATTCTGGGTCTATGGCTTAAGTCAAGACATTTTTCTATGTCCAGCTAAACTCAGCTTCCATAATGCAGCATCTCCATGTTGAACTGAAACAATGCTGGTAGTTGGTTCATGAAGAACACTTATTGATAGAACTTGCTTCAATATGAATAGTATACTTGATGCAATCACTTGCAGACAATTACCTTAAATTGTAAATAAATAGATAAACCTGCCAAACGATATCCTAGTATCAGTATACCCGCCTAGATGAAGTCAGTGTAAATTGTCGAGTCGCACGGTCTTCCTCTTCGCAGTAGATGTACAAGATAATGCAATAATTAGTTTCAAATTTATGTTTATTCTGACATTTTTAATTTCTTCCCTTTACTTATTTCTCTGATTTCAGAAATATGTATAATCAATAACTAATTGCTCAATGCATGTTCGACGCATTACATCAATATCCTTATAGGGGTGAACATCATATCAAATATTTTAATTAAAGGTAAAGTGAAATAATAGAGGTCCAATTTTTTTTTTGCGACACAAAAATCCCAAATTTATATTTATATGATACATTTACACAACACTTGTACAATGTGACGCCTTTAACCTGAACTTCTTGTGACATAAAATATTTCAAACTTCAATTTATGTGGCAAAATTATATCAAAAATTTGGTTGCCACATGCCATAAAAAATACTTAGGGTAAATGTATCACACGAATATTCATCTAGAGATTTTTGTATTACATAGTAAATTTTAGGGTAAATGGATCATATGGGTATAAATTCTAAAAATTTTAATGCCCTAAAAAATAATTTAGAATAAATGTATCATAATAAAATAAAACTTGGACCATTTTTTGTGTGTGGCTTTTTCCTTGTTTCTTACTCTTCTCTGTAGACTTGGTAAAGAGATTGGATACGATCTAATCTGTAGAGGAATGCACGTCAGGAGTTCCATCAGCATGATGAGCGAGAAAATAAATCAAAATGTTAGTTGGCTCGTCTCCACATCCAGATGTTTACCTAAATAATTAATTTATAAATAATTAAATTAACACGTAGATAGACAGATAAACTAAAACCAATAGGCCTAAAAAAATAATTTATATAATAATCTAAAGGGATACGAATTATTAGTTGGCTCGTCCAAATGTTATATAATAATCTAAAGGGATATAATAATCCAAATGTCAGTTGGCTCGTCCCCACATCCAGATGTTTACCTAAATAATTAAATTAACACGTAGATAGACAGATAAACTAAAACCAATAGGCCTAAAAAATAATTTATATAATAATCTAAAGGGATACGAATTATTATTTCTAAAATATTTTTCATAATTATTCATTTTTCGCAAAATAAATGAAGTGTAAAGTAATGGGGCAAATTTATATAAGACAGGCATCTTTGGATCAATGTATCATATAGGTACAAATTCTAAAAAATTTAATGTCCTAAAAAATAGTTTAGAACAAATATATCATAATAAATAAAATTTGGACCTCTTTTTGTGTGTGTGGCTTTTTCTCTGTTTCTTATTCTTCTGGGTTTGTAGACTTGTTTAAAGTCAATAGAGGAAAGATGTATCTAATCTGTAGAGGAATGGAGCAGGGCACGTCAGGAGTTCCATCAGCTTGGCGACGCAATTGTGTAGCTGGAGCCCTCTGACTACGCGCTTGTGAGAAAATAAATCCAAATCTTAGTTGGCTCGTCCGTCCCCACGCAGATGTTGATTTATAAATGCATAATTTAACATGTAGATAGACAGATAAACTAAAACCAATAGGCCTAAAAGATCATTTATATAATAATCTAAAGGGAAACAAATTATTTTTTAAAAAATATTTTTAAAAAATATTTAGTTTTCTCGAAATAAATTAAGCGTAAATAATGGGGCTATATAAGACGAGTGTCTTTGGATTAATCAACTAAATATCCATTCCAATAGGGGTGTGCATGGTTCAGGGCAATCAAGTTCCTCACTCGGAATCAAGAACTGGACCAGTTTCAAGGCGGTCCAATAGAACCGAGAAGAATTCAAAGAAAAATAAGGCATTCTAGGAGCATTATTTGCAAATGAAGGACCTCCAATAGCACAATCGTACGCGTTAGGCATTGCATTCCCAGGTGGAACATGCAATCCAGCACCATGCCTAGGATCAACATTTTGGAAAGGCATATTACCCATTATCTTTGCTTGAATACATATTTCAAAGATTTGGTTGGCACTCAAATCAAAGTAAAATGAGCCTACATCCAACTCATTGAGAAACAGTTCTATTTTTTTGATAGACAATAAACGAAATCTCGTAAATAAAAAATCATAGCACAAGGATAGAAAAATAGAAATGCAAAAGAAAGCAAAAATTCACAAGACCACAAAAGCCAGAACTAATTATCCAAAGCCAAATAAAACACACAACACAACAACAACCGAAGATTTCAAGCCTTCAAAGTAATACAGGTTCACCATCCCGCCCTTCAAGTGGGATTTTCTTAGGAACAGACTTGTTCCGGCCATCCACAAGAAAACTACATGATAAAAGCACTTCATTCGTAAGTCCAAGAGAAAAAGGCATGGCAATAGGATTTCGCCCGATTAAAGAGTTTCTAATACTCATTTCTTACTCCTTGCAGTCCCTGATGCTTCTTTCAAGAGAGGATCAACATAGTTCACAAGTTTAATGATTATATTCTTAGATATTACAGTGAATAACAGGCAATCACATAATTAGTATTAGTTTCAAATTTATGTTCATCCTTACGTTTTGATTCTCTTTCCTTTTACCTTTTTTTTCTTCTTTTTTCAAGAACTTGTTATCATAGATAACTAGTCACATTGCTCAATATATGTGCAACGCACGATAACAATATCCTAATATGAGTGAAATCATATTAAATGTTTTTTTTATAATCGAGATGTCCGTGCCAGCTTGTGCGCACCTCGACTATTTGTCAGGAGAGACTAGCACAGCAACCTACCACCATGGTCCCCCACTTAAATCACAGGGGTTTCCCTGGGGAATCGAACCCAAGACCTCAACGAAGCCTGAGTTCGCCCTAATTTGCTGGGCTACTCATGAGTAGATAAATCATATTAAATGTTTACCTAAAGGTGAAGCGAAAAAATAGGGATCCGCCTAGGAAGTGCATAATTCTTATTCCTTTAGGTTTGTTTTTAGTGGTGGGCTTGGTCAAAGTCAATCAGAGGATGGATGTAGCTAATCAGTGGAGACATGAAGATAGAGGAGGGCAGTCTAGGAGGTCGATCAGCATCATGTCCCAATATTATAGCTGTCTTGCTAGGGGCTTTTGAAAATATGAATTCAAATCTTAGTTGGCTTGCTGGACCACCCTCTACCACCACAACTCAGATATATAACTAAATAAATAATTTATAGATACATAGATTAATACATAGATAAGTTCAAACCAATTGACCAAAAAAATAATGTATGTCGTGAAATCATTGGTAGTTAGGTATGTAGTGGGGGAGTTGACTCTGGAAATGTGGTTTGTTTTGTGAATAAATGAGGCGCAATCAATGATTTTATTTCAGAGTTAGGAGGAAGTAAGCTAATCAGTTGATTTTGCCATTAACACAGGTCAAAGGGTTAGAGAATTAAAGTAAAAAAGAAAACTTATACAGCATGGGCATCTTTGGATTAACTATAAATGTGATTTGCATTTTGATCGTGGAGGGCATTGTTGTTGCGGTCGCTGCATAATGTGTTGAGTAAATGCAGCGTGAGCTTTCGAGTTTGGAGTGGATTTGATTTCCTTAGGACGTGTGCTAAGGAAATTCAGTTTTGAATCATCTGACTCAACGGGTTTGGTATTTGGAGACTTTTTAGCAATTGCATGAAAATCTTGCCATTGGTCTTGAAACCCGGTTTTTCTATGCAGTAAAACAACTTTACTTTGTAGAGAAGGCTTGGTAATATGGTTTTTGAAGAGAATAAGATCAGCATAGTAGATTTAAACTCCATTTGTTTTAGGAAAAATGAAGAATTTAAAAAATATTTTTTTCCTGAAAACGATCAACTACATAATTTATAAAAAAAATGAATGAACAAGAAACAATTTCATCATTTAGGAAATTATTTAGATATAAATTATTGTTGATGATCAAAATTTTACAATTGGCTAATTATTTCAAGTAAGGTAAGCTATCATTTTTACAAAAATATTTTCTAAAATATTTATTTTTTGCGACACAAATAGAACCTTAGAAGAAAGTGACCTTCCTATGAGGATTTATCTATGAATGGCTACCCAGAGAACAGTGCTGTCTACAACCAAAATAAGACAAGAAGGAAAGAATTCTGCGGATAGAAGTACCCAAGTTCGATATGGTGATTTAAATTGGAACAAGGTTCAAGAATTACTAAAGAAAGCCATCTTAGCAACGATGATCCACATGATAAACGGAACCAAATTTCCGAACCCAAGATTCACTCATGACGTCTATTCTGAAGCCAATCGAACTTATCTTATCCAGCTATATCCATCGAAGTGCCACAAAAAACGTCAACGACTTTGTCAAGGTCGGCATGAGTTGACTATCGTGACAATCTTTCATGTAATCAAATACTGAGTTACGAGGGAAAGCTCCGGTCTCCTTCGTGAGGAGCGACAACAAACATTGACCTAAGGATACTGAGATGAAAGTGACCGATAGTTCCACGTCAGCATCATCATTTTCTAAACGTACCTATGAGGATTTACCTACTAATGGTTACGCGGATGACGGTGCTATCTACAACCAAAATACCACAAAGAGGAAAACAAGTATTTCGCCGTCACCTTGTTTAGCTGACAGAATTACTGAACATTGCCGCAGTGCTATAAGGTGATTTGAATTTTAACAAGGTTCAAGAATTACTAAGGAAAGCCATTGTTAGCGAGGAGGATCCATCCCATTACTCGGCACTGGACTTCCGAACCCAAGACTACCAGCTAGCTCCGCATCGTTGTTTTGTGTTTTTCAAGACACGTAAGTGGTTTAAAAGTGAAAGGGAAAAGAAGCAGAAACTCTCAGTAATCAAACCTTTATTGCGAAACTCCATAACCCGGAAGACCGGAAGATGATAATTTCCAATCAAAGGAAAATGATAAGTGCCAATCAATCGCGTTGCCCTATCAGCAGGATTGATCAGTCTTCCAGAATCAACAACGCGTAGACTTGCATATCAGTTGAAAGACGACAGATACTCATGATCAGCCAAGAGCTGAAACGAGTGGCCACAGACTTCAAGGAAGAATCGGTAATGGCAATTAGAAGATGGCGAGAATGCGAGACATCTCCGCTTGCGACTGGGGAAGGGCCGACAGAGATGTGGTCCCTTCGTTGTCCCCCTCTGATTTGATTGCTCCCAAGTGCTTCGGCGTACTTCCAATTTTAGCTTGAATGTATGAGTACTTCCATTTTCTTTTTAAATGAATGCTTAACTCAAATAAAAAGATATATAATTTAAGGACTCAATTGTGTGAAAGTACATAAATAGAAATTCACGCCTTCACCTAATGAGTTAAGCTTTTAGGACAGTTGGCAGTGGTCCAACAAAACTTCACATGGTATCAGAGCAGGAGGTCCTAAGTTCAAATCTTTTCAGGCCCCTATTTTGTCTTTCCAAAAAATATTTCAACGCTTAGTACTGGCAAAAAGACCACCAGACTAAGCGTGAGGGGAGTGTGAAAGTACTTAAATATAAATCTACGCCTTCAACTAACGACTTAAGCTTTCAGGATAATTGGCAGCGGTCCTACAAAAAAACTTCATATGGTATTAGACCAGGAGGTCCTGAGTTCAAGTTTTCCCAAGCCCCAATTCTGCCTCCCTAAAAAAATTCTCACCCTTAGTGCTAGCAAAAAGACCAGACTAAGCGTGAGGGGGAATATGAAAGTACATAAATATAAATCCACGCCTTCACCTAATGGTTTAAGCTTTTAGGACAGTTGGCAGTGGTCCTATAAAAAAACTTCACATGGTATCAGAGCCAAAAATATCGAGTACAATTGTCTACAAAAATGACATAGTACTTGCAGTTTTGAAAAGATTGAATTGGTGAAGAACCCCAAACATCACAATGTATCCTTTCTAGGGCTTTAGTAGAAGCAGACTCATCCAAAGAAAAAGGAAGTGCCGAGCTCTTTTCTAAATTGTACCGCAAAAATTCAAGAGCCAAATGGAACATTCTGCAATGGTTCAGGGATCTCTACTACCTCTATCAATTGTTCAGGGATCTCCACTATCTCGATCCATTCTGTAAGTGGTTGACAATGCTTTGATTTGTCAGAAAATTACTGAAAAGTATAATTATAGTTACTTTTCAATATATTAAAATCTCTGAGTAACGTGTGCATTACTTATAGTAGGTACCAATTAGGAATGAAGATAGAACTTTGTCTCAAGAGGTAGAATTCTCAAGTCAGGTGAGCGCTTGTTATTTAAAGGAAAAAAAAATACGATGAAAGATCAATAGGCTCTTTACTTTCGAGATCAGTCCAAAGTTCGGACATTAGATTTGATGATCTTATTGGGAGAATCTTTTCCTGACCAAATGTTCTACCTTGCTTTCACTTCAAAAACAGCCAAAACTGATTTAGTTCCCCTTCAATGATTAAAGGTTTATTGATTTATGTTGAATGTCGTTCAAGAATTTGCCTCAGATGGAGGCTCTTCGTAATTTTTGTCCCTTCTCCCCCAAATGTAATATTGAATTAGTCCACTGCCCTTAATAATTTTTGTTTTTTCATAAAGATATAGGCTCAATATCTAGTTTTGTCAAACTTGTGAAGTATAAAATATAGTGGGATTGAAGCCCCATTAGGATCCAAACATAGTGATGTTCATTAAGAAAAAGGCATATATAATTGGAGAAATGCAAAGTTCAAAGCCCACCACCAATACCTACCCATAGGTAGCCCAGCTGATTAGGGCGAACTCAGACTTCGTTGAGGTCTTGGGTTCGATTCCCCAGGGAAGCGCCTGTGATTTAAGTGGGGGGGCCATGGCGGTAGGTTGTTGTGCTAGTCTCCCCCGAGGAATAGTTGAGGTGCGCGCAAGCTGGCCCGGACATCTCGGTTATCAAAAAAAAAAAAAAGCCCACCACCAATCTACATGAGTTGTCCCATACTAGTAGATAGTTTCTTATTTTGACAGCTAACTTTTCATGTGAAGATACTATTGACTGCCACTAAGGTGGTTGGCCTAATGATAAAGGAGGTACTTTCGTCCACAGGATCACTAATTCAATTAATATCGGGGGCAAACACGAACAAGAAGTTAGTAGTCTCTCCCTCACTTTTTTCACCCATAATAGTAAAAGGCTATCACTTATAAAAAAAATCCAATATAAAACTCCAATAGACAATTAAAATCACCTATTCCAGAATGGAATTGGTGATGATGAAAAAATTAAATTTGAATAGGATTCGATTGTCAGATAACACGTATTCATTCTCATTGTATATACTTGATATATATATATATATATATAACACGTACATATATTTATATCTATACAAGATTCTCCTTCATTTTGCTAATAAGCAGGACATATATATTTTTCTGTAGCCAAAATCACATTACAAAGCTTGAGAGACCACACTTGTTTAAGGGCCTCAATCCATATATAATCTGGAATATTCGAAAGAAAAACGTGAACATTGCAACAAGAAAGGATTGTCTCTAGATTGTAGTCAAGTCCATTTCCTTCAATCTAGAATCGAAAGTTTCAAATTCTTGAAGCTTGATGGATCAGGTAACTTTCGTAGTTTAAAACATTTCTCAATCTTAAGTATGTCCAACGATTCTGGACAACTTGGAATCTCAAACAGGTGAATATAGTACCTTAGCTGAATATTCTCGACCTTCTTCAAGTTAGTCAGATCGGGGAACTTTGCCAACGATGGAAGCAACGTGAGCAACAATATTCTTAGGTGCTCTAAACCTTTAAGGCCTTCAATCTCTGTCAGGGGTAATTGTCCAAAAAGTCTTAAACTTATTGTATATTTGCCAATTAGTCATAATTTTTTTATTTGGCCAATTCAGTCTCAATATTTTTGGAAATTTGCCATTTTAGTCATTCTGGTGACTTTGTCTCGGAAAATGTCAACGTGGATGTCCAGTCAGCACCATCTATTTAATGTGACCAAACCTCCATGTGGGCATTTTATGAGACAAAGTCATCGAAAAGACTGAACTGACAAACTTTAAAAAGCTTTAGGCTGAATTGGTCAAATAAAAAGGTTTATGATTGAATTGGCAAAAAAGTAATAGGTTTAAGACATTTTGGATGATTATCCCATCTTTGTTAGCTCCTCACAACAAAATATGTCCAGATGTGATAACGCTTTCAAATTGGAAATGGAGTCGGTTGTTTTTATTCTATCGCAAAACTAGAAACGTAAGTACGGCAAATTTGTTGAAAGCCTCATTTTAGAGTAAGGCACCGGAGCTTGAGTTCCTTCAGCTGAGAAAGGAGAACAAGAACAGACAAAGTGCCGATATCATAACGAGAAAAGTCCAACACCTCAAGCATGCGTAATCCTCCAATTCCCCAAGAACTTCGAGCTGCTTCAAGTTTTGAAGGATGCTTGAAACGCACATGCAACTTGAGAATTTACATATTTAATAGGTTCGATAGGTCCAGCATTGTCTTCATTAAGGATGTATGAAAGCGTATTGTAATGGCCCGTTTTTGGCCAATTCGGGGTCCAATATTTGAAATTTTGGACTTCCATATGTGTCCAATTGGTCTTGGAAATTCCCCAAACAAATTACAAAAATTTGTTTTAGGGCGGTCCCCGAACTTTTGGAAATTGCAAAGAGGTCTCTCTACTTTTCATAATTACAATTTAGTCCCCCGGTCAATGCTGCCTCACATTGACCAAAGCTTCCCCTTTTCCCTGCGATTTTCTTCTCTGTTACTACTGTTTCCTTGGTTTTATTGCAGTCTGCTACTAGCTGCTTGCCACCCACCGCCCCATGCTGCAATTCGCGTGAATTCGAGCCAACCACAGCCACCCACTACTACCCACAACCTATATTCGCTGCCCAGCACTGCCACGGAGAGGCCCCACCCCTCGTGCAGCCCAATCTCACAGTCGGCTCGCTAGATTTTTGCTGTTTTCCACCTTGGACCGTGGAGATGCTTTGTTTTGCAAACTAAAGAATCGCTCGAAAAATTGACGAGACTCAGCCACACCCAGGTGACACTGAGGACTTCTCAGAGTTTCTTGAGACCCCTTGAGCTCCTCTCAGTCCTTGGCCGCCGTTGTTGCCGCCCTGGAGGCCGTCAACAATTGCCTCAATGGTTGCTCTGTTTTGCACCTAGTTGTTGTTTGTGGCCATCACTCACAAACCAGGAGCTTCTAGTTGTGGCCATCAGTTGGAAAATGTTCCTAAGTTTCCCTTGAAATGAAAATTGTTTAGCCATTTGCTACTGTCATAATTTCGCCATTTTCTCGAATTTGTCCCCGAAGTACAGCTTCCTCCTTTGGAACCCAATTTCGTGAACGACTTTGAAGTGCCACCACTCGTAGTCCCAGCCACCTTAGCTACAACCACCACTTGGAAAACATCCGTGAGAGTCCCCCGGTCATTGCCCAGCCAATCACCTATTTTGCACCGATAGGTCGAACTTGGCCCCGACCCGACTTCTTCCAATTTGAACCTGAACTCCCTTCTTTCTAGTTGCAAGCCTTCAGCGTGTTTCTAAGGTGTTCCATTGCCACCAACCACTATCCACAGCTCCACTGACCTCCCTAGACCACTGTCGACGTCCTAAGCCACTATGGAGCTGCCATCACCGTGTGGCCAACCGCCTAGCAACTGTTCCAACCATCCTTTATTTTTTGGTCAACGACGTTGACCACGACTGCCAGTGTTGGCCGTCGTCGGCCGCTCCTTCACGACATGCCGGACAGCTCATGACCTCATGCCGCGAGTCGTATGACTTAGCATGAGCTCAAAGTGGGCTGACGTCGTTGATTGCGTGGAAAAGCTTGGATCAGAAGTGAGTTTGCCCCATAATCCTTGATTAGGGTGTTCATTCATTTTAGTAGCTAATTATAAGTTGATTAGGCTAATTTGGTGTTTAATTGAATGACAGGGGCATTTTGGTAAATTAGCTTGCAAGAGCATTATGGTAATTTAGCTAGATAGAGTTATATTGGTAATTCAGTTTGGATAGGAGATTGTCGGCCAAATGGTGGTCAATTGAGAAGATGACGTCTGTAGAATATCAAATGATGCATTACAGTTCGAAGTAGAGACCCGAGCAGATCCTTGATTGGCATACCTATTT
This sequence comes from Melaleuca alternifolia, assembly GCA_019926035.1. Lineage (NCBI taxonomy): Eukaryota > Viridiplantae > Streptophyta > Magnoliopsida > Myrtales > Myrtaceae > Melaleuca > Melaleuca alternifolia. Next base: position 696 of record JAGKPW010000175.1, on the reverse strand, counting down.
AGTTAACAATATATAACAATCTAGGGGTTGATTTAATTCTGCTTTATTTGATTTAATTGATTATCATTATTAGATTGCATATTGTATTGATTATTGATTGGATTGTGATTGGTGCATGATTGAGGCGATTGTAACCGATTGAATAGTTGGAACTAGTACTGAATGTAGATTGGTGAACGATTGGATAGGGTTTTGAGGAAATGATTGTACCAAGCTAAGAAATTATGGGTTGATCGGGCTTGAAGGCTTGTGTAGCCATACGTGTGGCAAGAAAGTTGGCTTGTTAATATTGGTAGTGATGGCTAATACTGTAACGACCCATTTTTGTTCAAATTCGAGGTCAAATATTTGGAATTCTGGTTCTTCCTCTCCAAGAACAAACGTTCTCTCCCGCCTCTCTCCATGGATGATTCTTGAAGGATTTCTAATTTGTGAACTACAGGTTCAGTCATTTTCGTGATTGTAAAGGTGATACATCAAATCATGGGCATGTCTTCCGCCATACTTCCGCCGTATTTGTAATCGGAATTCGTTTCCATTCGATGATTTTAGTAATTCGCAATCACCTAATGACAAAGGCACTATGTTGTAGATTAATGTGGAAACCTAACCAAGATCTTGCAATTTACGTCAATAAAATTGCCAAAGAAGTAAACGAGAAATAATAAGGACACCAGAAATTTACGTGGTTCGGTC
>JAGKPW010000174.1:0-20982 GCA_019926035.1 Melaleuca alternifolia | reverse complement strand
CCTCTTGGTCAAATCTAAGGAGTTCGTCTCCTCTTAGTCCAATTTAAGGAGTTCGTCTCCTGTTTGTCCAATCTGAGGGAGTTCGTCCCCTCTTGTTCCAATCTTAGGTGTTCGTGTCCTCTTGGTCCAATCTAAGGAGTTCGTCTCCTGTTGGTCCAATCCAACTGAGTTCGTCCTCTCTTTGTCCAATCTAAGGAGCTCGTCACCTCTTGGTCCAATCTAAGGGAGTTCGTCCTCTCTTGGGCCAATCTAAGGAGTTCGTCTCCTGTTTGTGCAATCTCTAAGAAATCAACCTCTCTTGGTTCAATCTAAGGAGTTCGTCATCGGTTGGTCCAATCTGAGGGAGTTCGTCTCTTCTAGGTCCAATCTGAGGGAGTTCGTCCTCTCTTGGTCCAATCTAAGGAGTTCGCCTCTAGTTGGTGCAATCTCAGGGAGTTCGTCCTCTCTTGGTCCAATCTAAGGAGGTCGTCCTCTGTTGGTCCAATCTTAGGGAGTTCATCCTCTCTTGGTCCAATCTAAGGAGTTCGTCTCCTGTTGTTCCAATCTAGGGGAGCTCGTCCTCTCTTGGTCCAATCTAAGGAGTACCTCTCCTGTTGGTCCAATCTAAGGGCATTTGTTCTCTCTTGGTCCAATCTAAGGAGTTCGTCTCATGTTGGCGCAATCTAAGGGAGTTCGTCCTCTCTTGGTCCAATCTGAGGAGTTCGTCTGCTGTTGGTCCAATCTGAGGGAGTTCGTGCTCTTTGGTTCCAATCTTAGGAGTTTGTGTCCTTTTGGTCCAATCTAAGGAGTTCGTCTCCTGTTCGTCCAATCTTAGGTAGTTCGTCCTCTGTTGGTTCAATCTAAGGAGTTCGTTTGCTCTTGGTCCAATCTAAGAAGATCGCCTCCTGTTGGTAGTTCGTCACCTATTGGTCCTATCTAAGGACTTCGTCTCCTGTTGATCCAATCCAACTAAGTTCGTCCTATCTTAGTCCAATCTAAGGAGCTTGTCACCTCTTGGTCCAATCTAAGGGAGTTCGTCCTCTCTTGGTCCAATCTAAGGAGTTAGTCTCCTGTTGGTGCAATCTCAGGCAGTTCGTCCTCTCTTGGTCCAATCTAAGGAGTTCGTCACCGGTTGGTCCAATCTCGGGGCGTTCATCCTCTCTTGGTCCAATCTAAGGGAGTTCGTCCTCTCTTGGTCCAATCTATGGAGTTCGTGTCATGTTGGCGCAATCTAAGGGAGTTCCTCCTCTCTTGGTCCAATCTGAGGAGTTCGTCTCCTGTTGGTTCAATCTGAGGGAGTTCGTCCTCTCTTCGTCCAATCTTAGGAGTTCATGTCCTCTTTGTCCAATCTAAGGAGTTCGTCTCATGTTCGTCCAATCTAAGGGAGTTCGTCTTCTCTTGGTCCAATATAAGGAGTTCCTCCTCTCTTGGTCCAATCTAATGAGTTCGTCCTCTCTTGGTCCAATCTAAGGAGTTCGTCTCATGTTGGAGCAATCTAAGGGAGTTCTTCCTCTCTTGGTCCAATCTGAGGAGTTCGTCTCTTATTGGTCCAATCTAAGGGAGTTCGTCCTCTCCTGGTCTAACCTGAGGAGTTCGTCTTCTATTGGTCCAATCTGAGGGAGTTCGTCCTCTCTTCGTACAATCTTAGGAGTTCGTGTCCTCTTGGTTTAATCTAAGGAGTTCGTCTCTTATTCGTCCAATCTAAGGGAGTTCGTCGTCTCTTGGTCCAATCTAAGGAGTTCGTCCTCTCTTGGTCCAATCTAAGGGAGTTCGTCCTCTCTTGGCCCAAACTAAGGAGTTCCTCTCCTGTTGGTCCAATCTAAGGGAGTTCGTCCTCTCTTGGTCCAATCTAAGGAGTTCGTCTCGTGTTGGTGCAATCTAAGGGAGTTCTGCCTCTCTTGGTCCAATCTAAGGAGTTCGTCTCCTGTTGGTCCAATCTAAGTGAGTTCGTCCTCTCTTCGTCCAATCTAAGGAGTTCGTCTCCCGTTGGTCCAATCTGACGGAGTTAGTCCTCTTTTTGGCCGAGTATGGGAGTCGTCGTATGTTGGTCCAATCTAAGGGAGTTCGACCTCTCGTGGTCAAATCTGAGGAGTTCCTCTCTTGTGGGTCCATTCTGAGGGAGTTCGTCGTCTATTGGTCCAATCTAAGGGAGTTCGTCCTCTCTTGGTCCAATCTAAGGAGTTCGTCTCGTGTTGGTGCAATCTAAGGGAGTTCTTCCTCTCTTGGTTCAATCTGAGGAGTTCGTCTTCTGTTGGTCCAATCTGAGGGAGTTCGTCCTCTCTTCGTCCAATCTTAGGAGTTCATGTCCTCTTGGTCCAATCTAAGGAGTTCGTCTCTTGTTTGTCCAATCTAAGGGAGTTCGTCGTCTCTTGGTCCAATCTAAGGAGTTCACCCTCTCTTGGTCCAATCTAAGGAGTTCGTCTCATGTCGGTTCAGTCTAAGGGAGTTCTTCCTCTCTTGGTCCAATCTGAGGAGTTCGTCTCCTGTTGGTCCAATCTATAAGGGAGTTCGTCCTCTCCTGGTCTAATTTGAGGAGTTCGTCTCCTATTGGTCCAATCTGAGGGAGTTCGTCCTTTGCTGGTCCAATATGACGAGTTCGTCTCCTGTTCGTCCAATCTCAGGGAGTTCGTCCTCTCTTTGTCCAATCTTAGGAGTTCGTGTCCTCTTGGTTTAATCTAAGGAGTTCGTCTCTTGTTCGTCCAATCTAAGGCAGTTCGTCGTCTCTTGGTCCAATCTAACGAGTTCGTCCTCTCTTGGTCCAATCTAAGGGAGTTTGTCCTCTCTTGGTCCAATCTATGGAGTTCGTCTGATGTTGGTGCAATCTAAGGGAGTTCTTCCTCTCTTGGTCCAATCTGAGGAGTTCGTGTCATGTCGGTTCAATCTAAGGAAATTCTTCCTCTCTTGGTCCAATCTGAGGAGTTCGTCTCCTGTTGGGCCAATCTAAGGGAGTTCGTCCTTTCCTGGTCTAATATGAGGAGTTCTCTCCTATTGGTCTAATCTGAGGGAGTTCGTCCTCTGCTGGTCCAATATGAGGAGTTCGTCTCTCCTGTTCGTCCAATCTGAGGGAGTTCGTCCTCTCTTCGTCCAATCTTAGGAGTTCGTGTCCTCTTGGTTTAATCTAAGGAGTTCGTCTCTTGTTCGTCCAATCTAAGGCAGTTCATCGTCTCTAGGTCCAATCTAACGAGTTCGTCCATTCTTGGTCCAATCTAAGGGAGTTTGTCCTCTCTTGGTCCAATCTAAGGAGTTCGTCTCATGTTGGTGCAATCTAAGGGAGTTCTTCCTCTCTTCGTCCACTTTGAGGAGTTCGTCTCCTGTTGGTCCAATCTATGGGCGTTCGTGCTCTCTTGGTCCAATCTAAGGAGTTCGTCACCTTGTAAAAAATCTAAGGAGTTCGTCCACTCTTGTCCAACTAAGGAGTTCGTCCATTATTGGTCAATAGGAAGGGAGTGCTCCTCTCTGGTCCAATCTAAGGAGTTAGTCTCATGTGGTGCAATCTAAGGGGTTCTGCCCTTTGGTCAATTGAGGAGGGTGTTTTCGGGCTCCTATTGGTCCAATCTAGCGAGTTCGTCGTCTCTTGGGCCAATCTAAGGATTTCGGTCTCTTGTTACTTTCAATCAAAAGGCGTGTTCGTCCATTTTTGTCCAATATGAGGAAGTTCGTGTCTCCTGGTCAATAGGAGGGAGTGCGTCTTCTCTTGGTCCAATCGAGGAGTTCGTTCTCTTGGTTCCAAATCAGTAGTTCGTCTAGTGTTAGGTCCAAGTTAAGGGTGTTCTGTCTCTCTTGGGTCCAATCTAAGGGAGTTCGTCCACTCTGGTCCAATCTTAAGGAGTTCGTCTCATGTGGTGTGCATCTAGGAGTTCTTCCTCTCTTGGTCCAATCTGAGGAGTTCGTCTCCTGTTGGTCCAATCTAAGGGAGTTCATCCTCTCTTTGTCCAATCAAAGGAGTTCGTTTCTTGTTCGTCCAACCAAAGGGAGTTCGTCCTCTCCTGGTCCAATATGAGGTGTTCGTCTCCTGTTGGTCCAATCTGAGGGAGTTCGTCCTCTCTTGGTCCAATCTTAGGAGTTCGTGTCCTCTTGGTCCAATCTAAGGTGTACGTCTCTTGTTCGTCCAATCTAAGGGAGCTCGTCCTCACTTGGTCCAATCTAAGGAGTTCGTCCTCTCTTGGTCCAATCTAAGGGAGTTCGTCCTCTCTTGGGCTAATCTAAGGAGTTCGTTTCATGTTAATGCAATCTAAGGGAGTTCTTCCTCTCTTGGTCCAATCAAAGGAGTTCGTCTCCTATTGGTGCAATCTAAGGGAGTTCGTCCTCTCCTGGTCCAATCTGAGGAGTTCGTCACCTGTGGGTGCAATCTAAGGGAGTTCGTCCTCTCCTGGTCCAATCTGAGGAGTTCGTCTCCTGTTGGTCCAGTCTGAGGGAGTTCGTCCTCTCTTGGTCCAATCTTAGGAGTTCGAATCTGAGGGAGTTCGTCCTCTCTTGGTCCAATCTTAGGAGTTCGTGTCCTCTTGGTTCAATCTAAGGAGTTCGTCTCTTGTTCGTCCAATCTAAGGGAGTTCATTGTCTCTTGGTCCAATCTAAGGTGTTCGTCCTCTCTAGGTCTAATCTAAGGAGTTTGTCCTCTCTTGGTCAATCTAAGGATTTCGTCTAATGTTGGTGCAACCTAAGGGAGTTCTTCCTCTCTTGGTCCAATCTGAGGAGTTCGTCCCCTGTTGGTCCAATCTAAGGGAGTTCGTCCTCTCCTGGTCTAATCTGAGGGAGTTCGTCCTCTCTTCGTCCAATCTTAGGAGTTCATGTCCTATTTGTACAATCTAAGGAGTTCGTCTCTTGTTCGTCCAATCTGAGGGAGTTCGTCGTCTCTTGGTCCAATCTAAGGAGTTCGTCCTCTCTTGGTCCAATCTAAGGGAGTTCGTCCTCTCTTGGCCCAATCTAAGGAGTTCCTCTCCTGTTGGTCCAATCTAAGGGAGTTCGTCCTCTATTGGTCCAACCTAAGGAGTTCGTCTCATGTTGGTGCAATCTAAGGGAGTTCTTCCTCTCTTAATCCAATCCGAGGAGTTTGTCTCCTGTTGGTCCAATAAGAGGGAGTTCGTCCTCTCTTCGTCCAATCTTAGGAGTTCATGTCCTCTTGGTCCAATCTAAGGAGTTCGTCTCTTGTTGGTCCAATCTAAGGGAGTTCGTCATCTGTTGGTCCAATCTAAGGAGTTCGTCCTCTCTTGGTCCAATCTAAGGAGTTCGTCCTCTCTTGGTCCAATCTAAGGAGTTCGTCTCATGTTGGTGCAATCTAAGGGAGTTCTTCCTCTCTTAATCCAATCCGAGGAGTTCGTCACCTGTTGGTCCAATAAGAGGGAGTTCGTCTTCTCTTCGTCCAATCTTAGGAGTACATGTCCTCTTGGTCCAATCTAAGGAGTTCGTCTCTTGTTCGTCCAATCTAGGGGATTTCGTCGTCTCTTGGTCCAATCTAAGGAGTTCGTCTCATGTTGGTGCAATCTAAGGGAGTTCTTCCTCTCTTAATCCAAACCGAGGAATTCGTCTCCTGTTGGTCCAATCAGAGGGAGTTCCTCCTCTCTTCGTCCAATCTTAGGAGTTCATGTCCTCTTGGTCCAATCTAAGGAGTTCGTCTCTTGTTCGTCCAATCTAAGGGAGTTCGTTGTCTCTTGGTCCAATCTAAGGTGTTCGTCCTCTCTTGGTCCAATCTAAGGGAGTCCGTCCTCTCTTGGTCCAATCTGAGGCGTTGTTTGTTGGCCCAATCTGAGGGCTAGGTCGTCTCTCTTGTCAACTTAGGAGTTCATGTCTCTTGGGTCCATCTAGGAGTTGTCTCTGGTTCGGTCAATCTAAGGGAGTTCGTCGTTGTTGGTCCAATTTAAGGAGTGAGTTCCTCTTTGTCCATCTAAGGAGTTCGTCTCTGTTGGTCATCCAAGGCGTTCTTACTTTCCCTGGGTCTAATCGAGGAGTTCGCTCCTATGGCAATCTGGAGGGAGTTCGTCCTCAACTGGGTCCAATCTTGAGGGAGTTGTCCTGCTCTCGTCCAATCTTAGGAGTTCGTGGCCTTTGGTTTAATATTTTTTTTAAGAGTTCGTTGCTGTTGCTCCAATCTAAGGGAGTTCGTCCTCTCTTGGTCCAATCTAAGGAGTTCGTCTCATGTTGGTGCAATCTAAGGGAGTTCGTCCTCTCTTGGTCCAATCTATGGAGTTCGTCTCATGTTGGTGCAATCTAAGGAAGTTCTTCCTCTCTTGGTCCAATCTGAGGAGTTCGTCTCCTGTTGGTCCAATCTAAGGGCGTTCGTCCTCTCTTGGTCCAATCTAAGGAGTTCGTCTCTTGTTCGTCCAATCTAAGGGAGTTCGTCTTCTCCTGGTCCAATGTGAGGAGTTCGTCTCCTGTTTGGCCAATCTGTGGGAGTTCGTCCTCTCTTGGTCCAATCTTAGGTGTTCGTGTCCTCTTGGTCCAATCTATGGAGTTCGTCTCTTGTTAACCAATCTAAGGGAGTTCGTTCTGTCTTGGTCCAATCTAAGGAGTTCGTCTCATGTTGGTGCAATCTAAGGGAGTTCTTCCTCTCTTGGTCCAATCCGAGGCGTCGTCTCTGTTGGCAATTACGGGGGTTCGTCCTCTTTGGTCAATCTAAGGATTTCGTATCTGGTTGTCCGAATCAAGGGAGTTGTCTTCCTGGTCCCATCTGAGGAGTTCGTTCTGCTGTTGGTGCAAATCTAGGAGTCGTACTGCTTGGCCAATCTTAGGAGTTCGGGTCCTCTTGGTCCAATTAAGGATTTCAGTCTCTTGTGGGCCAACATTAAGGAGCTCGTCCTCACTTGGTCCAATCTAAGCAGTTCGTCCTCTCTTGGTCCAATCTAAGGGAGTTCATCCTATCTTAATCTAATCTAAGGAGTTCGTTTCATGTTGGTGCAATCTAAGGGATTTCTTCCTCTCTTGGTCCAATCTGAGGAGTTCGTCTCCTGTGGGTGCAATCTAAGGGAGTTCGTCCTCTCCTGGTCCAATCTGAGGAGTTCGTCTCCTATTGGTACAATCTAAGGGAGTTCGTCCTCTCCTTGTCCAATCTGAGGAGTTCGTCTCTGGTTGGTCCAATCTGAGGGAGTTCGTCCTCTCTTCGTCCAATCTTAGGAGTTCATGTCCTCTTGGTCCAATCTAAGGAGTTCGTCTCTTGTTCGTCCAATCTAGGGGTGTTTGTCGTCTGTTGGTCGAATCTAAGGAGTTCGTCCTCTCTTGGTCCAATCTAAGGAGTTCGTCTCATGTTGGTGCAATCTAAGGGAGTTCTTCCTCTCTTGGTCCAATCTGAGGAGTTCGTCTCCTGTTGGTCCAATCTAAGGGAGTTCGTCCTCTCCTGGTCTAATCTGAGAAGTTCATCTCCTATTGGTCCAATCTGAGGAAGTTCGTCCTCTGCTGGTCCAATATGAGGTGTTCGTCTCCTGTTCGTCCAATCTGAGGGAGTTCGTCCTCTCTTCGTCCAATCTTAGGAGTTCGTGTCCTCTTGGTTTAATCTAAGGAGTTCGTCTCTTGTTCGTCCAATCTAAGGGAGTTCGTCGTCTCTTGGTCCAATCTAACGAGTTCATCCTTTCTTGGTCCAATCTAAGCGAGTATGTCCTCTCTTGGTCCAATCTATCGAGTTCGTCTCATGTTGGTGCAATCTAAGGGAGTTCTTCCTCTCTTGGTCCAATCTGAGGAGTTCGTCTCCTGTTGGTCCAATCTAAGGGCGTTTGTGCTCTCTTGGTCCAATCTAAGGAGTTCGTCTCTTGTTCGTCCAATCTAAGGGAGTTCGTCCTCTCCTGGTCCAATCTGAGGAGGTCGTCTCCTGTTGGGCCAATCTCTGGGAGTTCGTCCTCTCTTGGTCCAATCTTAGGTGTTCGTGTCCTCTTGGTCCAATCTATGGAGTTCGTCTCATGTTGGAGCAATCTAAGGGACTTCTTCCTCTATTGGTCCAATCTGAGGAGTTCGTCTCCTGTTGGTCCAATCTAAGGGAGTTCGTCCTCTCTTGGTCCAATCTAAGGATTTCGTCTCTTGTTCGTCCAATCAAAGGGAGTTCGTCGTCTCCTGGTCCAATATGAGGAGTTCGTCTCCTGTTGGTGCAATCGGAGGGAGTTCGTACTCTCTTGTTCCAATCTTAGGAGTTCGTGTCCTCTTGGTCCAATCTAAGGAGTTCGTCTCTTGTTCGTCCAACCTAAGGGAGCTCGTCCTCACTTGGTCCAATCTAAGCAGTTCGTCCTCTCTTGGTCCAATCTAAGGGAGTTCGTCCTATCTTAATCTAATCTAAGGAGTTCGTTTCATGTAGGTGCAATCTAAGGGAGTTCTTCCTCTCTTGGTCCAATCTGAGGAGTTCGTCTTCTGTGGGTGCAATCTAAGGGAGTTCGTCCTCTCCTTGTCCAATCTGAGGAGTTTGTCTCCTGTTGGTCCAATTTGAGGGAGTTCGTCCTCTCTTGGTCCAATCTTAGGAGTTCGAATCTGAGGGAGTTCGTCCTCTCTTGGTCCAATCTTAGGAGTTCGTGTCCTCTTGGTGCAATCTAAGGGAGTTCGTCCTCTACTGGTCCAATCTGAGGAGTTCGTCTCCTGTTGGTCGAATCTGAGGTAGTTCGTGCTCTCTTGGTCCAATCTTAGCAGTTCGTGTCCTCTTGGTGCAATCTAAGGAGTTCGACTCTTGTTGGTCCAATCTAAGGGAGTTCGTCCTCTACTGGTCCAATCTGAGGAGTTCGTCTCCTGTTGGTCCAATCTGAGGTAGTTCGTGCTCTCTTGGTCCAATCTTAGCAGTTCGTGTCCTCTTGGTCCAATCGAAGGAGTTCGTCTCTTGTTCGTCCTATCTTGGGCCAATCTAAGGAGTTCGTCCTCTCTTGGTCCAATCTAAAGGAGTTCATCCACTCTTGGTCCAATCTAAGGGGTTCGTCTCATGTTGGTGCAATCTAAGGGAGTTCTTCCTCTCTTGGTCTAATCTGACAAGTTCGTCTCCTTTTGGTCCAATATGAGGGAGTTCGTCCTCTCCTGGTCCAATCTGAGGAGTTCGCCACCTATTGGTCCAATCTGAGGGTGTTCGTCCTCTCCTAGTCCAACATGAGGAGTTCTTCTCCTGTTGGTCCAATCTGATGGAGTTCGTCCTCTCTTCGTCGAATCTTAGGAGTTCGTGTCCTCTTGGTTTAATCTAAGGAGTTCATCTCTTGTTCGTCCAATCTAAGTGAGTTCGTCGTCTCTTGGTCCAATCTAAGGAGTTCGTCCTCTCTTGGTCCAATCTAAGGGAGTTCGTCCTCTCTTGGTCCAATCTAAGGAGTTCGTCTCATGTTGGTGCAATCTAAAGGAGTTCTTCCTCTCTTGGTCCAATCTGAGGAGTTCGTCTCCTGTTGGTCCAATCTAAGGGAGTTCATCCTCTCTTGGTCCAATCTAAGGAGTTCGTTTCTTGTTCGTCCAATCAAAGGGAGTTCGTCCTCTCCTGGTCCAATATGAGGAGTTCGTCTCCTGTTGGTCCAATTTTAGGGAGTTCGTCCTCTCTTGGTCCAATCTTAGGAGTTCATCCTCTCTTGGTCCAATCTAAGGAGTTCGTCTCATGTTGGTGCAATCTAAGGGAGTTCTTCCTCTCTTGGTCCAATCTAAGGAGTTCGTATCTTGTTCGTCCAATCTAAGGAATTCGTCCTCTCCTGGTCCAATATGAGGAGTTCGTCTCCTGTTGCTCCAATTTGAGGGAGTTCGTCCTCTCATCGTCCAATCTTAGGAGTTCGTGTCCTCTTGGTCCAATCTAAGGTGATCGTCTCTTGTTCGTCCAATCTAAGGGAGTTCGTCGTCTCTTGGTCCAATCTAAGGAGTTCGTCCTCTCTTGGTCCAATCTAAGGTAGTCCGTCCTCTCTTGGTCCAATCTAAGTAGTTCGTCTCATGTTGGTGCATTCTGAGGGAGTTCTTCCTCTCTTGGTGCAATTTGAGGAGTTCGTCTCTTGTAGGTCCAATCTAAGGGAGTTCGTCCTCTCTTGGTCCAATCTAAGCAGTTCGTCTCTTGTTCGTCCAATCATTGGGAGTTCGTCCTCTCCTGGTCGAATATGAGGAGTTCGTCTCCTATTGGTCCAATCTGAGGGAGTTCGTCCTCTCATCGTCCAATCTTAGGAGTTCGTGTCCTCTTGGTCCAATCTAAGGTGATCGTCTCTTGTTCGTCCAATCTAAGGAGTTCGTCCTCTTTTGGTCCAATCTAAGGAGTTCGTCCTCTCTTGGTCCAATCTAAGGGAGTCCGTCCTCTCTTGGTCCAATCTAAGTAGTTCGTCTCATGTTGGTGCATTCTGAGGGAGTTCTTCCTCTCTTTGTGCAATTTGAGGAGTTCGTCTCTTGTTGGTCCAATCTAAGGGAGTTCGTCCTCTCTTGGTCCAATCTAAGGAGTTCGTCTCTTGTTCGTCCAATCAATGGGAGTTCGTCCTCTCCTGGTCGAATATGAGGAGTTCGTCTCCTGTTGGTCCAATCTGAGGGAGTTCGTCCTCTCATCGTCTAATCTTAGGAGTTCGTGTCCTCTTGGTCCAATCTAAGGAGTTCGTCCTTGTTCGTCCAATCTAAGGGAGTTCGTCTCTCTTGGTCCAATCCAATCTAAGGAGTTCGAGGAGTTCGTCTCCTGTTGGTCCAATTTCACGGAGTACGTCCTCTCTTGGTCCCATCTAAGGAGGTCGTCTCGTTGGTCACAATCTAAGGGGTTCGTGCTTTCTCTTGGTCTAATCCTAAAGCAAGTTTGTCTCCTGTTGGACAGAAGCTCAGGGAGTTGGTCCTCTCTTGGTCCCATCTAAGGAGTTCGTCGCCTCTTGGTCCAATCTGAGGGAACGCGCATTCTCACTTGGTCCAATCTAAGGGAGATCGTCCTCTCTTGGTCCAATCTAAGGAGTTTGTCTCCTCTAGCTCCAATCTAAGGGAGGTCGTCCTCTCTTGGTCTAATCTAAGGAGTTCGTCTAATGTTGGGCATCTACGGGAGTTCTTCCTCTCCTTGGTCCAATATGAGGAGTTCCCGCTCTCCTATTGGTCACAATTCTAAGGATGTCCGTCCTCTCTTGGTCCAATATGAAGGATTCGTATCGGTGTTGTCCCACTCAATAGGGAGTTCGTCCTCTCCTGGTCCAATTGGAGGAGTTCGTCTCCTATGGGTCCAATCTGAGGGAGTTCGGCCAGCTCTTGGTCTATCTTAGGAGTTCGTCCTCTCTTGCGTTCCAAATCTAAAGGAGTTGTCTCATGTTGGTGGCAATCTAAGGGGTGTTCTTCCTCCTTGGTGCCAATCGTGAGGAGTCATATCTTGTTCGCCAATCTAAGGAGTTCGTCTCCTGTTGGTCCAATCTAAGGAGTTCGTCTCCTGTTGGTCCAATCTAAGGGAGTTCGTCCAATATGAGGAGTTCGTCTCATGTTCGTCCAATCTAAGGGAGTTTGTCCTTTCTTGGTCCATTCTAAGGAGTTCGTCTCCTGTTCGTTCAATCTAAGGGAGTTCGTCCTCTCTTGGTCCAATCTAAGGAGTTCGTCTCCTGTTGGTCCAATCTAAGGGAGTCCATCTCATCTTGGTCCAATCTAAGGAGTTTGTCTCCTGTTGGGGCATTTCTGAGGAGTGCTTTCCTCTGTCTTGGTTCAATCTAAGTAGTTCGTCTCTTGTTCGTCCAATTTAAGGGAGTTCGTCCTCGCTTGGTCCAATCTAAGGGAGTTCGTCCTCTCTTGGTCCAATCTAAGGAGTTCGTCCTCTCTTGGTCCAATCTAAGGGAGTTCGTCCTCTCTTGGTCCAATCTAAGGAGTTCGTCTCCTGTTGGTCCAATCTAAGGGAGTTCGACCTCTCGTGGTCCAATGTCTCCTGTTCGTCCAACTAAGGGAGTTCGTCCTCTCTTGGTCCAATCTAAAGAGTTCGTGTCCTGTTGATACAATTTAAGGGAGTTCGACCTCTCGTGGTCCAATCTGAGGAGTTCGTCTCATCTGGGTCCATTCTATGGGAGTTCGTCCTCTCTTGGTCCAATATAAGGAGGTTTCGTCTCCTGTGGCCAATCTAAGAGAGTTCGTCCTCTCTTGGGTGCCAATCTAAGAGTTTCGTTCTCATGTGTGCAATCTAAGGGAGTTCGTCTTCTCTTGGTCTAATCTAAGAAGTTTGTCTCCTGTTGGACGAATCTAAGGGAGGTCGTCCTCTCATGGTCCAATCTAAGTAATTTGTCACCTCTTGGTCCAATCTAAGAGAGTTCTTCCTCGCTTGGTCCAATCTAAGGGAGTTCGTCCTCTCTTGGTCCAATCTAAGGAGTTCGTCCTCTCTTAGTCCAATCTAAAGGAGTTTGTCCTCTCTTAGTCCAATCTGAGGAGTTGCTCTCCTCTTGGTCCAATCTAAGGGAGGTCGTCCACTCTTGGTCCAATCTAAGGAGTTCATCTCCTGTTGGTCCAATCTAAGGGAGTTCGTCCTCTCTTGGTCCAATCTAAGGAGTTCGTGTACACTTGGTCGAATCTAATGGAGTTCGTCCTCTCTTGGTCCAATCTAACGAGTTCGTCTCCACTTGGACCAATCTAAGGGAGTTGGTCCTCTCTTGGTCCAATCTAAGGAGTTCGTCTCATGTTGGTGCAATCTAAGGGAGTTCGTCCTTTCTTGGTCCAATCTAAGGAGTTCGTCTCATGTTGGTGCAATCTAAGGGAGTTCGTCCTCTCTTGTTCTAATCTAAGAAATTTGTCCTCTGTTGGACGAATCTGAGGGAGTTCGTCCTCTCATGGTCCAATCTAAGTAGTTCATCCTCTCTTGGTCCAATCTAACGAGTTCGTCTCCTGTTGGTCCAATCCAACCGAGTTCGTCCTCTCTTGGTCCACGCTAAGGAGCTCGTCTGCTCTTGGTCCAATCAAAGGGAGTTCGTCCTCTCTTCGTCCAATCTATGGTGTTCGTCGCCTCTTGGTCCTATCTAAGGGGGGTCGTCACCTCTTGATCCAATCTATGGGAGTTCTTCCTCTCTTGGTCCAATCTAAGGGTGTTCGTCCTCTCTTGTTCTAATTTAAGAAGTCCGTCTCCTGTTGGACCAATCTAAGGGTGTTCTTCCTCTGATGGTCCAATCTAAGTAGTTCATCACCTCTTGGTCTAATCTAAGGGAGTTCGTCCTCTCTTGGTCCAATCTAAGGAGTTCGTCTCCTATTAGTCCAATCTAAGGGAGTTCGTCCTCTCCTTGTCCAATCTAAGGAGTTCGTCTCCTCTTGGTCCAATCTGTGGGTGTTCGCCCTCTCTTGGTCCATTCAAACGAGTTCGTCTCCTGTTGGTCCAATGTAAGGGAGTTCGTCCTCTCTTCATCCAATCTATGGACTTCGTCTCCTGTTGGACGAATCTAAGGGAGTTCGTCCTCTCATGGTCTAATCTAAGTAGTTCGTTACCTCTTGGTCCAATCTAAGAGAGTTCTTCCTCGCTTGGTCCAATCTAAGGGAGTTCGTCCTCTCTTGGTCCAATCTATGGAGTTCGTCTTCTCTTAGTCCAATCTAAGGGAGTTCGTCCTCTCTTGGTCCAATCTAAGGAGTTCGTCTCCTCTTGGTCCAATCTTAGGGAGGTCGTCCTATTTTGGTCCAATCTAAGGAGTTCGTCTCCTGTTGGTCCAATCTAAAGGAGTTCGTCCTCTCTTGGTCCAATATAAGGAGTTCGTCTACACTTGGTCAAATCTAATGGAGTTCGTCCTCTCTTGGTCCAATCTAATGGAGTTCGTCCTCTCTTGGTCCAATCTAACGAGTTCGTCTCCACTTGGACCAATCTAAGGGAGTTTGTCATCTCTTGGTCCACTCTAAGGAGTTCGTCTCATGTTGGTGCAATCTAAGGGAGTTCGTCCTCTCTTGTTCTAATCGAAGAAGTTCGTCCCCTGTTGGACGAATCTAAGGGAGTTCGTCGTCTCTTGGTCCAATCTAAGTACTTCGTCCTCTCTTGGTGCAATCTAAGAGAGTTCGTCCTCTCTTGTCCCAATCTAAAGAGTTCCTCTCCTGTTGGTCCAATCTAAGGGAGTTCGTCCTCTCTTGGTCCAATCTAAGGAGTTCGTGTCCTGTTGGTCCAATCTAACCGAGTTCGTCCTCTCTTGGTCCACGCTAAGGAGCTCGTTTGCTCTTGGTCCAATCAAAGGGAGTTCGTCCATTCTTCGTCCAATCTATGGTGGTCGTCACCTCTTGGTCCAATCTAAGGAGTTCGCTACCTCTTGGTCCTATCTAGGGGAGGTCGTCACATCTTGGTCCAATCTGTGGGAGTTCTTCCTCTCCTTGTCCAATATAAGGGTTTTCGTCCTCTCTTGTTCTAATTTAAGAAGTCCGTCTCCTGTTGGACCAATCTAAGGGAGTTCTTCCTCTGATGGTCCAATCTAAGTAGTTCATCACCTTTTGGTCCAATCTAAGGGAGTTCGTCCTCTCTTGGTCCAATCTAAGGAGTTCGTCTCCTATTAGTCCAATCTAAGGGAGTTAGTCCTCTCTTGGTCCGATCTAAGGAGTTCGTCTCCTCTTGGTCCAATCTAAAGGAGTTCGTCCTCCCTTGGTCCATTCAAAGGAGTTCGTCTCTTGTTGGTCCAATCTGAGGGAGTTCGTCCTCTCTTGGTGCAATCTAAGGAGTTCGTCTCCTCTTGGTCCAATCTAAGGAGTTCGCGTCCTATTGGTCCAATCTCAAGGAGTTCGTCCTCTCTTGGTTCAATCTATGGAGTTCATCTCATCATGGTCCAATCTAAGGGAGTTCGTCCTCTCTTGGTTCAATCTTAGTAGTTCGTCACGTCTTGGTCCAATCTAAGGGAGTTCGTCCTCTCTTGGTCCAATCTAAGGGTGTACGTCCTTTCTTGTTCTAGTCTAACAAGTTCGTCTCCTGTTGGACCGATCGAAGGGAGTTCTTCCTCTCATGGTCCAATCTAAATAGTTCGTCACCTTGTGGTCCAATCTAAGGGAGTTCGTCCTCTCTTGGTCCAATATAAGGAGTTCGTCTCCTGTTCGTCCAATCTAAGGGAGTTCGTCACCTCTTGGTCCAATCTAAGGGAGTTCGTCCTCTCTTGGTCCAATCTAAGGAGTTCCTCTCTTGTTCATCCAATCTAAGGGAGTTCGTCCTCTCCTGGTCCAATCTGAGGAGTTCGTCTCCTGTTGGTCCAATCTGAGGGAGGTCGTCCTCTCTTGGGCCAATCTTAGGAGTTCTTGTCCTCTTGGTCCAATCTAAGGAGTTCGTCTCTTGTTCGTAAAATCTAAGAGATTTCGTCCTCTCCTAGTCCAATATGAGGAGTTCGTCTCCTGTTGGTCCAATCTTAGGAGTTCGTGTCCTCTTGGTCCAATCTAAGGAGTTCGTCTTTTATTCGTCCAATCTAAGAGAGTTCGTCCTCTCCTGGTCCAATATGAGGAGTTCGTCTCCTGTTGGTCCAAACTGAGGGAGTTTGTCCTCCCTTGGTCCAATCTAAGGGAGTTCGTCCTCTCTTGGTCCAATCTCAGGAGTTCGTCTCATGTTAGTGCAATCTAAGGGAGTTCTTCCTCTGTTGGTCCAATTTGAGGAGTTCGTCTCCTGTTGGTCCAATCTAAGTGAGTTCGTCCTCTCCTGGTCCAATCTGAGGAGTTCGTCTCCTGTTGGTCCAATCTGAGGCAGTTCGTTCTCTCTTGGTCCAATCTTAGGAGTTCGTGTCCTCTCGGTCAAATCTAAGGAGTTCGTCTCTTTTTCGTCCAATCTAAGGGAGTTCGTCCTCTCCTGGTCCAATTTAAGGAGTTCGTCCTCTCTTGGTCCAACCTAAGGGTATTCGTCCTCTCTTGGTCCAATCTAAGGAGTTCGTCTCATGTTGGTGCAATCTAAGGGAGTACTTCTTCTCTTGGTCCAATCTGAGGAGTTCGTCTACTATTGGTCCAATCTAAGGGAGTTCGTCCTCTCCTGTTTCAATCTGAGGAGTTCGTCTACTGTTGGTCCAATCTGAGGGTGTTCGTCCTCTATTGGTCCAATCTTAGGAGTTCGTGTCCTCTTGGTCCAATCTAAGGAGTTCGTCTCTTGTTCGTCCAATCTAAGGGAGTTCGTCGTCTCTTTGTCCAATCGAAGGAGTTCGTCCTCTCTTGGTCCAATCTAAGGAGTTCGTCTCTTGTTCATCCAATCTAAGGGAGTTCGTCGTCTCTTGGTCCAATCTAAGGAGTTCGTCCTCTCTTGGTCCAATCTAAGGGAGTTCGTCCTCTCTTGGTCCAATCTTAAAAGTTCATCTCATGTTGGTGCAATCTAAGGGAGTTCGTCCTCTCTTGGTCCAATCTAAGGAGTTCGTCTCCTGTTGGTCCAATCTAAGCGTGTTCGTCCTCTTTTGGTCCAATCTAAGGAGTTCGCCTCATGTTGGTGCAATCTATGGGAGTTCGTCCTCTCTTGGTCTAATCTAAAAAGTTCGTCTCCTGTTGGACGAATCTAAGGGAGTTCGTCCTCTCACGGTCCAATTTACGTAGGTCGTAACCTCTTGGTCCAATCTAAGAGAGTACTTCCTCGCTTGGTCAAATCTAAGGGAGTTTGTCCTCTCTTGTTCTAATCTAACAAGTTCGTCTCGTGTTGGACCAATCTAAGGGAGTTCTTCCTCTCATGGTCCAATCTAAGTAGTTCGTCACCTTTTGGTCCAATCTAAGGGAGTTCGTCCTCTCTTGGTCTAATCTAAGGAGTTCGTCCTCTCTTAGTCCATATCTAATGGGAGTTCTGCCCTCTCTTTGTCCCACCTAGGAGTTCTTGTGCGTCTCCACTTACTCTCAATTATTAAGGTAGGTCGTCCTCTCTCTTGGTCCAATCTGAGGAGTTCGTCTCATGTTCGTCCAATCTAAGGGAGTTCGTCTTTTCTTGGTCCATTCTAAGGAGTTCGTCTCCTGTTTGTCCAATCTAAGGGAGTTCGTCCTCTCTTGGTCCAATCTAAGGTGTTCGTTGCTGTTGGTCCCATCTAAGGGATTTCGTCCTCTCTTGATCCAATCTAAGGTGACGCTCCCTCTCCGTTGGTCCAATTTGTGCAGGATTTCCGTCCCCTGTTGGTCCCATCTAAGGGAAGTTCGTCCTCTCTTTGGTCCAATCCTTGGGGGAGTGTCGGGGTGTCCTCCTGTTGTGGGTCGCTCCTAAAGGTGAGTTCGTCTCTTTTTCGCCAAGCGAGGGAGTGTGGGTCGTCCTCTGCTGAGTCCAAGTCGGAGGGAGTGTTGTGCCTCCTGGTTGGGATTGTCAATCTGTGGAAGTTCGTCCTCTTTGGTCCCATCGTTTGCGGAGTTCGTGCCTCTTGGTCCCATCTAAGGAGTTCGTCGCCTTGTTCGTCCAATCTAGTCAGTTCGTCCCTCTCTTGGTCTCAACCTAAGAGTTCGTTCCTCTCTGGCCCCTCAAGGGAGGTTCGTGCCTCTCTTGCCAATCTATGGAGTTCGTCTCATGTTGGTGCAATCTAAGGGAGTTTGTCCTCTCTTGGTCTAATTTAAGAAGTTCGTCTCCTGTTGGACGAATCTAAGGGAGTTCGTCCTCTCATGGTCCAATCTAAGCAGTTCGTCACCTCTTGGTCCAATCTAGGAGAGTTCTTCCTCGCTTGGTCCAATCTATGGGAGTTCGTCATCTCTTGGTCCAATCTAAGGAGTTCGTTCTCCCTTGGTCCAATCTAAGGGAGTTCGTCCTCTCTTGGTCCAATCTAAGGAGTTCGTCTCATGTTGTTGCAATCTAAGGGAGTTCCTCCCTCTCTTGGTCCAATCTAAGGAGTTCGTCTCATGTTGGTGCAATCTAAGGGAGTTCGTCCACTCTTTGTCCAATCTAAGGAGTTCGTCTCCTGTTGGTCCAATCTAAGAGTGTTCGTCCTCTCTTTGTCCAATCTAAGGAGCTCGTCTCATGTTGGTGCAATCTAAGAGAGTTCATCCTCTCTTGGTCTAATCTAAGAAGTTCGTCTCTCGTTGGACGAATCTAAGGGAGTTCGTCCTCTCATGGTCCAATCTACGTAGTTCGTCACCTCTTGGTCCAATCTAAGAGAGTACTTCCTCGGTTAGTCAAATCTAAGGGAGTTCGTCCTCTCTTGGTTCAATCTATGTAGTTCGTCACCTCTTGGTCCAATATAAGGGAGTTCGTCCTCTCTTGGTCCAATCTAAGGGTGTTCGTCCTCTCTTGTTCCAGTCTATGTATTTCGTCTCCTCTTGGTCCAATCTAAGGAATTCTTCTTCTCTTGGTCCAATCTAAGGGAGTTCGTCGCCTCTTCGTCAAATCTAAGGGAGTTCGTCTCCTCTTTGTCCAATATAAGGAGTTCGTCTCCTCTTGATGGATTCTAAGGGTGTTCGTCCTCTCTTGGTCTAATCTAACGAGTTCGTCTCCTCTTAGTCCAATCGAAGGTGTTCTTATCCTCTTTGTCCAATCTAAGGGAGTTCATCCTCTCTTGGTCCAATCTATGCAGTTCGTCTCCTCTTAGTCCTATCTAAGGGAGTTCGTCGTCTCTTCGTCCAATATAAGGAGTTCGTCTCCTCTTGATTCACTCTAAGGGAGTTCGTCCTCTCTTGGTCCAATCTAAGCAGTTCGTCTCCTCTTGGTCCAATCGAAGGTGTTCTTATCCTCTTTGTCCAATCTAAGGGAGTTCATCCTCTCTTGGTCCAATCTATTGAGTTCGTCTCCTCTCGGTCCAATCCAAGGGAGTTCGTCCTTTCTTGGTCCAATCTAAGGAGTTCCTCTCCTCTTTTTCCAATCTAAGGAGTTCCTCTCCTCTTGGTCCAATCTAAGGAGTTCGTCTCCTCTTGGTCCAATCTAAGGGAGTTGGTCCTCTCTTTGTTCAATCTAGGGTGTTCGTCACCATTTGGTCCAATCTAAAGGAGTTTGTCACTCTTGGTCCAATCTAAGGGAGTTCGTGACCTCTTGGTCCAATCTAAGGGAGTACATTTTCTCTTCGTCCAATCTAAGGAGTTCGTCACCTCTTGGTCCAATCTAAGAGAGATCGTCTTCTCTTGGTCGAATCTAAGGAGGTCGTCTTCTCTTGGTCCAATCTAGGGGAGTTCGTGACCTCTTGATCAAATCTAAGGGAGTTCGTCCTCTCTTGGTCCAATTTAAGGAGATCGTCACCACTTGGTCGAATCTGAAGGAGTTCGTCCTCTCTTTGTCCAATGTAAGGAGTTTGTCTCCTGTTGTTCCAATCTAAGGGAGTTCCTCCTTTCTTCGACAATCTAAGGTGTTCGTGACCTCTTGGTCCAATCTAAGGGAGATCGACCTCTCTTAGCTAAATCTAAGGAGTTCGTCTCCTGTTAGTCCAATCTAAGGGAGTTCGTCTCCAGTTGGTCCAATCTAAGGCAGTTCGTCTTCCCTTGGTCCAATCTAAGGGAGTTCGTCCTCTCTTGGTTCGATCTAAGTAGTTCCCCATCACATGGTCCAATCTAAGGGAGTTGGTCCTCTCTTCGTTCGAGCTAAGTTGTTCGTCACCTATTGGTCCAATCTAAGGGAGTTCGTCCTCTCTTGGTCCTATCTATGTAGTTCGTCTCCTTTTGATCCAATCTAAGGAATTCTTCTCCTCTTGGTCCAATCTAAGGGAGTTCGTCGTCTCTTCATCCAATCTAAGGGATTTCGTTTCCTCTTTGTCCAATCTAAGGAGTTCGTCTCCTCTTGATTCATTCCAAGGGAGTTCGTCCTCTCTTGGTCCAATCTAAGGAGTTCGTCTCCTTTTGGTCCAATCTAAGGAGTTCGTCTCCTCTTGGTCCAATCTAAGGGAGTTTGTTTACTCTTTGTCCAATCTAGGGAGTTCGTCTCCTCTTTGGCCAATCTAAGGAGTTTGTCATTCTTGGTCCCATCTAATGGAGTTCGTGACCTCTTGGTCCAATCTAAGGAAGTACATCTTCTCTTGGTCCAATCTAAGGAGTTCGTCACCTCTTGGTCAAATCTAAGGGAGATCGTCTTCTCTTGGTCGAATCTAACGAGGTCATTTCCTCTTGGTCAAATCTAAGGGAGTTCTTCATCTCTTGGTCCAATTTAAGGAGTTCGTCACCTTTTGGTCGAATCTAAAGGACTTCGTCCACTCTATGTCTAATCTAAGGAGTTCGTCTCCTCTTTGTCCAATCTGCGGGAGTTCCTCCTTTGTTCATACAATCTAAGGTGTTTGTCACCTCTTGGTCCAATCTAAGGGAGTTCGTGACCTCTTGGTCCAATCCAAGGATGTACATCTTCTCTTGGTCCAATATAAGGAGTTTATCACCTCTTCGTCCAATCTCAGGGAGATCGTCTTCTCCTTGTCGAATCTAAGGAGGTCGTCTCCTCTTGGTCTATTCTCAGGGAGTTCTTGACCTCTTGGTCCAATCTAAAGGAGTTCGTCCTCTCTTGGTTCAATCTAAGTAGTTCCCCACCTCATGGTCCAATCTAAGGGAGTTCGTCCTCTCTTGGTCCAATGTGAGGAGTTCGTCTCCTCATGGTCGAATATAAAGTTGTTCGTCGTCTCTTTGTCCAATTTAAGGGTGTTTGTCCTCTCTTGGTGCAATCTAAGTAGTTCGTCACCTTTTGGTCCAATCTAAGGGAGTTCGTCCTCTCTTGGTCCAATCTAAGGAGTTCGTCTCCTCTTGGTCGAACGTAATGGAGTTCGTCCTCTCTTGGTCCAATCTAAGGAGTTCGTCTCCACTTGGACCAATCTAAGGGAGTTCCTCCTCTCTTCGTACAATCTAAGGTGTTCGTCACCTCTTGGTTCAATCTAAGGAGTTCGTCGCTCTTGGTCCAATCTAAGGGAGTTCGTCTTCTGTTCGTCGAATCTAAGGAGGTCGTCTCCTCTTGCTCCAATCTATAGGAATTCCTCTTCTCTTGGTTCAATCTAAGTAGTTCGTCACCTCTTGGTCCAATCTAAGGGAGTTCGTCCTCTCTTGGTCCAATCTATGTATTTCGTCTCCTGTTAGTCCAATCTAACAAATTCTTCTTCTCTTGGCCCAATCTAAGGGAGTTCGTCGTCTCTTCTTCAAATCTAAGGAAGTTCGTCTCCTCTTTGTCCAATATAAGGAGTTCGCCTCTTCTTGATTCATTCTAAGGGAGTTCGTCCTCTCTTGGTCCAATCTAAGGAGTTCGTCTCCTCTTGGTCCAATCGAAGGTGTTCTTATCCTCTTTGTCCAATCTAAGGGAGTTCATCCTCTCTTGGTCCAATCTATGGAGTTCGTCTCCTC
>JAGKPW010000173.1:0-12415 GCA_019926035.1 Melaleuca alternifolia | reverse complement strand
CTCTTCGTCAAATCTAGGCGTACATGTCCTCTGGTCCAATCTAAGGAGTTCGTCTCTTGTTCGTCCAATCTAGGGGATTTCGTCGTCTCTTGGTCCAATCTAAGGAGTTCGTCTCATGTTGGTGCAATCTAAGGGAGTTCTTCCTCTCTTAATCCAAACCGAGGAATTCGTCTCCTGTTGGTCCAATCAGAGGGAGTTCCTCCTCTCTTCGTCCAATCTTAGGAGTTCATGTCCTCTTGGTCCAATCTACGGAGTTCGTCTCTTGTTCGTCCAATCTAAGGGAGTTCGTCGTCTCTTGGTCCAATCAAAGGAGTTCGTCTCATGTTGGTGCAATCTAAGGGAGTTCTTCCTCTCTTGGTCCAATCTGAGGAGTTCGTCTCCTGTTGGTCCAATCTATGGGAGTTCGTCCTCTCTTCGTCCAATCTTAGGAGTTCATGTCCTCTTGGTCCAATCTAAGGAGTTCGTCTCTTGTTGGTCCAATCTAAAGGAGTTCGTCATCTGTTGGTCCAATCTAAGGAGTTCGTCCTCTCTTGGTCCAATCTAAGGAGTTCGTCGTCTCTTGGTCCAATCAAAGGAGTTCGTCTCATGTTGGTGCAATCTAAGGGAGTTCTTCCTCTCTTGGTCCAATCTGAGGAGTTCGTCTCCTGTTGGTCCAATCTATGGGAGTTCGTCCTCTCTTCGTCCAATCTTAGGAGTTCATGTCCTCTTGGTCCAATCTAAGGAGTTCGTCTCTTGTTGGTCCAATCTAAGGGAGTTCGTCATCTGTTGGTCCAATCTAAGGAGTTCGTCCTCTCTTGGTCCAATCTAAGGAGTTCGTCCTCTCTTGGTCCAATCTAAGGAGTTCGTCTCATGTTGGTGCAATCTAAGGGAGTTCTTCCTCTCTTAATCCAATCCGAGGAGTTCGTCACCTGTTGGTCCAATAAGAGGGAGTTCGTCTTCTCTTCGTCCAATCTTAGGAGTACATGTCCTCTTGGTCCAATCTAAGGAGTTCGTCTCTTGTTCGTCCAATCTAGGGGATTTCGTCGTCTCTTGGTCCAATCTAAGGAGTTCGTCTCATGTTGGTGCAATCTAAGGGAGTTCTTCCTCTCTTAATCCAAACCGAGGAATTCGTCTCCTGTTGGTCCAATCAGAGGGAGTTCGTCCTCTCTTCGTCCAATCTTAGGAGTTCATGTCCTCTTGGTCCACTTACCGGGGTTCGTATCTTGTTGGTCCAATCTAAGGGAGTCTCGCGTCGATTGGTCCAATCAAAGGAGTTCGTCTAATTGTGGTGCAATTAAGGGAGTTCTTCTCTGTGGTCCAATCTGAGGAGTTCGTTCCTGTTGGTCAATTGAGGGGAGTTTCGTCCTCTCTTGTCCAATCTTAGTAGTTCATGTAATCTTGGTCCAATCTAAGGAGTTCGTCTCTTGTTCGTCCAATCTAGGGAAGTTCGTCGTCTGTTGGTTCCAATCTAGGCGTCGTCCTTCTGGATCCAATTCTACAGGAGTTAGTCTACTGTTGTCCATCAAGGGAGTTCGTCCTATCCTGGTTCTAATCTGCAGAGTCGGCTCTACTATTGGTCCAATCTGAGGGATGGTGTTCCTCAACTGGTCCAATCTGAGGGAGTTCGTCCTCTCTTCGTCAAAGCTTAGAGTTCGTCTCCTCTTGGTTTAATATAAGAGGTCGTCTCCTTGTTCGGTCCAATCTAAGGAGTTCGTCTCATGTTGGTGCAATCTAAGGGAGTTCGTCCTCTCTTGGTCCAATCTATGGAGTTCGTCTCATGTTGGTGCAATCTAAGGAAGTTCTTCCTCTCTTGGTCCAATCTGAGGAGTTCGTCTCCTGTTGGTCCAATCTAAGGGCGTTCGTCCTCTCTTGGTCCAATCTAAGGAGTTCGTCTCTTGTTCGTCCAATCTAAGGGAGTTCGTCTTCTCCTGGTCCAATGTGAGGAGTTCGTCTCCTGTTTGGCCAATCTGTGGGAGTTCGTCCTCTCTTGGTCCAATCTTAGGTGTTGTGTCCTATTGGTCCAATCTATGGAGTTCGTTTATCTGTTAACCAATCTAAGGGAGTTCGTCCTCTCTTGGTCCAATCTAAGGAGTTCGTCTCATGTTGGTGCAATCTAAGGGAGTTCGTCCTCTCTTGGTCCAATCTATGGAGTTCGTCTCATGTTGGTGCAATCTAAGGAAGTTCTTCCTCTCTTGGTCCAATCTGAGGAGTTCGTCTCTTGTTCTTCCAATCAATGGTAGTTCGTCCTTTCCTGGTCCAATATGAGGAGTTCGTCTCCTGTTGGTCCAATCTGAGGGAGTTCGTCCTCTCTTGGTCCAATCTTAGGAGTTCGTGTCCTCTTGGTCCAATCTACGGAGTTCGTCTCTTGTTCGTCCAATCTAAGGGAGTTCATCGTCTCTTGGTCCAATCAAAGGAGTTCGTCTCATGTTGGTGCAATCTAAGGGAGTTCTTCCTCTCTTGGTCCAATCTGAGGAGTTCGTCTCCTGTTGGTCCAATCTAAGGGAGTTCGTCCTCTTTTCGTCCAATCTTAGGAGTTCATGTCCTCTTGGTCCAATCTAAGGAGTTCGTCTCTTGTTCGTCCAATCAAAGGGAGTTCGTCCTCTCCTGGTCCAATATGAGGAGTTCGTCTGCTGTTGGTGCAATCTGAGGGAGTTCGTACACTCTTGGTCCAATCTTAGGAGTTCGTGTCCTCTTGGTCCAATCTAAGGAGTTCGTCTCTTGTTGGTCCAACCTAAGGGAGCTCGTCCTCACTTGGTCCAATCTAAGCAGTTCGTCCTCTCTTGGTCCAATCTAAGGGAGTTCGTCCTATCTTAATCTAATCTAAGGAGTTCGTTTCATGTTGGTGCAATCTAAGGGATTTCTTCCTCTCTTGGTCCAATCTGAGGAGTTCGTCTCCTGTGGGTGCAATCTAAGGGAGTTCGTCCTCTCCTGGTCCAATCTGAGGAGTTCGTCTCCTATTGGTACAATCTAAGGGAGTTCGTCCTCTCCTTGTCCAATCTGAGGAGTTCGTCTCCTATTGGTATAATCTAAGGGAGTTCGTCCTCTCCTTGTCCAATCTGAGGAGTTCGTCTCTGGTTGGTCCAATCTGAGGGAGTTCGTCCTCTCTTCGTCCAATCTTAGGAGTTCATGTCCTCTTGGTCCAATCTAAGGAGTTCGTCTCTTGTTCGTCCAATCTAGGGGTGTTTGTCGTCTGTTGGTCGAATCTAAGGAGTTCGTCCTCTCTTGGTCCAATCTAAGGAGTTCGTCTCATGTTGGTGCAATCTAAGGGAGTTCTTCCTCTCTTGGTCCAATTTGAGGAGTTTGTCTCCTGTTCGTCCAATCTAAGGGAGTTCGTCCTCTCCTGGTCTAATCTGATGAGTTCGTCTCCTATTGGTCCAATCTGAGGGAGTTCGTCTTCTGTTGGTTCAATACGAGGAGTTCGTCTCCTGTTCGTCCAATCTGAGGGAGTTCGTCCACTCTTCGTCCAATCTTAGGAGTTCGTGTCCTCTTGGTTTAATCTAAGGAGTTCGTCTCTTGTTCGTCCAATCTAAGGGAGTTCGTCGTCTCTTGGTCCAATCTAACGAGTTCATCCTTTCTTGGTCCAATCTAAGCGAGTATGTCCTCTCTTGGTCCAATCTATCGAGTTCGTCTCATGTTGGTGCAATCTAAGGGAGTTCTTCCTCTCTTGGTCCAATCTGAGGAGTTCGTCTCCTGTTGGTCCAATCTAAGGGCGTTTGTGCTCTCTTGGTCCAATCTAAGGAGTTCGTCTCTTGTTCGTCCAATCTAAGGGAGTTCGTCCTCTCCTGGTCCAATCTGAGGAGGTCGTCTCCTGTTGGGCCAATCTCTGGGAGTTCGTCCTCTCTTGGTCCAATCTTAGGTGTTCGTGTCCTCTTGGTCCAATCTATGGAGTTCGTCTCATGTTGGAGCAATCTAAGGGACTTCTTCCTCTATTGGTCCAATCTGAGGAGTTCGTCTCCTGTTGGTCCAATCTAAGGGAGTTCGTCCTCTCTTGGTCCAATCTAAGGATTTCGTCTCTTGTTCGTCCAATCAAAGGGAGTTCGTCGTCTCCTGGTCCAATATGAGGAGTTCGTCTCCTGTTGGTGCAATCGGAGGGAGTTCGTACTCTCTTGTTCCAATCTTAGGAGTTCGTGTCCTCTTGGTCCAATCTAAGGAGTTCGTCTCTTGTTCGTCCAACCTAAGGGAGCTCGTCCTCACTTGGTCCAATCTAAGCAGTTCGTCCTCTCTTGGTCCAATCTAAGGGAGTTCGTCCTATCTTAATCTAATCTAAGGAGTTCGTTTCATGTAGGTGCAATCTAAGGGAGTTCTTCCTCTCTTGGTCCAATCTGAGGAGTTCGTCTTCTGTGGGTGCAATCTAAGGGAGTTCGTCCTCTCCTTGTCCAATCTGAGGAGTTTGTCTCCTGTTGGTCCAATTTGAGGGAGTTCGTCCTCTCTTGGTCCAATCTTAGGAGTTCGAATCTGAGGGAGTTCGTCCTCTCTTGGTCCAATCTTAGGAGTTCGTGTCCTCTTGGTGCAATCTAAGGGAGTTCGTCCTCTACTGGTCCAATCTGAGGAGTTCGTCTCCTGTTGGTCGAATCTGAGGTAGTTCGTGCTCTCTTGGTCCAATCTTAGCAGTTCGTGTCCTCTTGGTGCAATCTAAGGAGTTCGACTCTTGTTGGTCCAATCTAAGGGAGTTCGTCCTCTACTGGTCCAATCTGAGGAGTTCGTCTCCTGTTGGTCCAATCTGAGGTAGTTCGTGCTCTCTTGGTCCAATCTTAGCAGTTCGTGTCCTCTTGGTCCAATCGAAGGAGTTCGTCTCTTGTTCGTCCTATCTTGGGCCAATCTAAGGAGTTCGTCCTCTCTTGGTCCAATCTAAAGGAGTTCATCCACTCTTGGTCCAATCTAAGGGGTTCGTCTCATGTTGGTGCAATCTAAGGGAGTTCTTCCTCTCTTGGTCTAATCTGACAAGTTCGTCTCCTTTTGGTCCAATATGAGGGAGTTCGTCCTCTCCTGGTCCAATCTGAGGAGTTCGCCACCTATTGGTCCAATCTGAGGGTGTTCGTCCTCTCCTAGTCCAACATGAGGAGTTCTTCTCCTGTTGGTCCAATCTGATGGAGTTCGTCCTCTCTTCGTCGAATCTTAGGAGTTCGTGTCCTCTTGGTTTAATCTAAGGAGTTCATCTCTTGTTCGTCCAATCTAAGTGAGTTCGTCGTCTCTTGGTCCAATCTAAGGAGTTCGTCCTCTCTTGGTCCAATCTAAGGGAGTTCGTCCTCTCTTGGTCCAATCTAAGGAGTTCGTCTCATGTTGGTGCAATCTAAAGGAGTTCTTCCTCTCTTGGTCCAATCTGAGGAGTTCGTCTCCTATTGGTGCAATCTAAGGGAGTTCGTCCTCTCTTGGTCCAATCTAAGGAGTTCGTCTCTTGTTCGTCCAATCAAAGGGAGTTCGTCCTCTCCTGGTCCAATATGAGGAGTTCGTCTCCTGTTGGTCCAATTTTAGGGAGTTCGTCCTCTCTTGGTCCAATCTTAGGAGTTCATCCTCTCTTGGT
Organism: Melaleuca alternifolia; assembly: GCA_019926035.1. Taxonomy (NCBI): domain Eukaryota; kingdom Viridiplantae; phylum Streptophyta; class Magnoliopsida; order Myrtales; family Myrtaceae; genus Melaleuca; species Melaleuca alternifolia. Next base: position 6,915 of record JAGKPW010000173.1, on the reverse strand, counting down.
CCAATCTAAGGAGTTCGTCTCATGTTGGTGCAATCTAAGGGAGTTCTTCCTCTCTTGGTCCAATCTAAGGAGTTCGTATCTTGTTCGTCCAATCTAAGGAATTCGTCCTCTCCTGGTCCAATATGAGGAGTTCGTCTCCTGTTGCTCCAATTTGAGGGAGTTCGTCCTCTCATCGTCCAATCTTAGGAGTTCGTGTCCTCTTGGTCCAATCTAAGGTGATCGTCTCTTGTTCGTCCAATCTAAGGGAGTTCGTCGTCTCTTGGTCCAATCTAAGGAGTTCGTCCTCTCTTGGTCCAATCTAAGGTAGTCCGTCCTCTCTTGGTCCAATCTAAGTAGTTCGTCTCATGTTGGTGCATTCTGAGGGAGTTCTTCCTCTCTTGGTGCAATTTGAGGAGTTCGTCTCTTGTAGGTCCAATCTAAGGGAGTTCGTCCTCTCTTGGTCCAATCTAAGCAGTTCGTCTCTTGTTCGTCCAATCATTGGGAGTTCGTCCTCTCCTGGTCGAATATGAGGAGTTCGTCTCCTATTGGTCCAATCTGAGGGAGTTCGTCCTCTCATCGTCCAATCTTAGGAGTTCGTGTCCTCTTGGTCCAATCTAAGGTGATCGTCTCTTGTTCGTCCAATCTAAGGGAGTTCGTCGTCTCTTGGTCCAATCTAAGGAGTTCGTCCTCTCTTGGTCCAATCTAAGGTAGTCCGTCCTCTCTTGGTCCAATCTAAGTAGTTCGTCTCATGTTGGTGCATTCTGAGGGAGTTCTTCCTCTCTTTGTGCAATTTGAGGAGTTCGTCTCTTGTTGGTCCAATCTAAGGGAGTTCGTCCTCTCTTGGTCCAATCTAAGGAGTTCGTCTCTTGTTCGTCCAATCTAAGGGAGTTCGTCCTCTCTTGGTCCAATCTGAGGAGTTCGTCTTCTGGGGGCAATATAAGGGATTCGGTGTGCAAGCTGAGGATTTGTCTCTGTTGTCCAATTGAGGGAGTTCGTCCTCTCTTGGTCCATTGGGGAGTTCGTCCTCTCTTGGTCCAATCTTAGGAGAGTTCGTCCTCTTGGTTCAAATAAGTAGTTCGTCTCTACAAAAATCTGAGGAGAGTTTCGTCCTCTGGTGGTCCGAATCTGAGTAGTTCGTGCTCTCTTGGTCCAATCTTAGCAGTTCGTGTCCTCTTGGTGCAATCTAAGTTTCTCTCTTGTCTCCAATTTAAGGGAGTTCGCCTCTCTGGTCCAATCTAAGGAGTTCGTCTCCTGTTGGTCCAATCTGAGGTAGTTCGGCTCTCTTGGTCCAATCTTAGCAGTTCGTTGTCCTCTTGGTCCAATCGAAGGAGTTCGTCTCTTGTTCGTCCTATCTTGGGCCAATCTAAGGAGTTCGTCCTCTCTTGGTCCAATCTAAAGGAGTTCTCCACTCTTGGTCCAATCTAAGGGGTTCGTCTCATGTTGGTGCAATCTAAGGGAGTTCTTCCTCTCTTGGTCTAATCTGACAAGTTCGTCTCCTTTTGGTCCAATATGAGGGAGTTCGTCCTCTCCTGGTCCAATCTGAGGAGTTCGCCACCTATTGGTCCAATCTGAGGGTGTTCGTCCTCTCCTGGTCCAAAATGAGGAGTTCTTCTCCTGTTGGTCCAATCTGATGGAGTTCGTCCTCTCTTCGTCGAATCTTAGGAGTTCGTGTCCTCTTGGTTTAATCTAAGGAGTTCATCTCTTGTTCGTCCAATCTAAGTGAGTTCGTCGTCTCTTGGTCCAATCTAAGGGAGTTCGTCCTCTCTTGGTCCAATCTAAGGAGTTCGTCTCATGTTGGTGCAATCTCAAGGAGTTCTTCCTCTCTTGGTCCAATCTGAGGAGTTCGTCTCCTATTGGTGCAATCTAAGGGAGTTCGTCCTCTCTTGGTCCAATCTAAGGAGTTCGTCTCTTGTTCGTCCAATCAAAGGGAGTTCGTCCTCTCCTGGTCCAATATGAGGAGTTCGTCTCCTGTTGGTCCAATTTTAGGGAGTTCGTCCTCTCTTGGTCCAATCTTAGGAGTTCATCCCTCTTGGTCCAATCTAAGGAGTTCGTCTCTGTTGGTGCAATCTAAGGGAGTTCTTCCTCTGTTGGTTCAATCTAAGGAGTTCGACGTGTTCGTCCATCTAAGGATTCGTCTCTCCTGTCCAATATGAGAGTTCTTCTCCTGTTGCTCCAAATTTGAAGGGAGTTTCGCCTCTCATCTGTCCAATCTTAGAAGTTTCGTGTCCTCTTGGTCCAATCTAGGTGATCGTCTCTTGTTCGTCCAATCTAAGGAGTTCGTCTCATCTTGGTCCAATCTAAGGAATTCGTCTCCTGTTGGTCCAATCTAGGAGAGTTCGTCCTCTCTGGTCCAATCTAAGGGGTTCGTCTCCTGTTGGTCCAATCTAAGGGAGTTCGTCCTCTCTTGGTCCAATCTAACGATATCGTTACCTCTTGGTCCAATCTGAGGGAGTTCGTCCTCTCTTGGTACAATCTAAGGAGATCGTCTCCTGTTGGTCCAATCTAAGGAGTTCGTCTCCTCTTGGTCCAATCTAAGGGAGTTCTTCCCCTCTTGGTCCAATCTGAGGGAGTTCGTCTCTCTTGGTCCAATCTAAGGAGTTCGTCTCCTCTTGGTCCAATCTAAGGGAGTTCATCCCCTCTTGGTCCAATCTAAGGAGTTCGCCTCCTCTTGGTCGCAATCAAGTATTTTCGTCCTCTCCTCTTGGTCCCAATCTAAGGGAGTTCGACCTCTCGTGGTCCAATCTGAGGAGTTCGTCTCCTATGGGTCCATTCTGAGGGAGTTCTTCCTCTCTTGGTCCAATCTGTGGGAGTTCTTCCTCTCTTGGTCCAATCTAAGGGAGTTCGTCCTCTCTTGGTCCAATCTAAGGAGTTCGTCTCTTGTTCGTCCAATCAATGGGAGTTCGTCCTCTCCTGGTCGAATATGAGGAGTTCGTCTCCTGTTGGTCCAATCTGAGGGAGTTCGTCCTCTCATCGTCTAATCTTAGGAGTTCGTGTCCTCTTGGTCCAATCTAAGGAGTTCGTCCTCTCCTGGTCCAATCTAAGGGAGTTCGTCCACTCTTGGTCCAATCTAAGGAGTTCGTCTCATGTTGGTGCAATCTAAGGGAGTTCGTCCTCTCTTGGTCGAATCTAAGGAGTTCGTCTCCTGTTGGTCCAATCTAAGAGAGTTCGTCCTCTCTTGGTCCAATCTAAGGAGTTCGTCTCATGTTGGTGCAATCTAAGGGAGTTCGTCTTCTCTTGGTCTAATCTAAGAAGTTTGTCTCCTGTTGGACGAATCTAAGGGAGGTCGTCCTCTCATGGTCCAATCTAAGTAATTTGTCACCTCTTGGTCCAATCTAAGAGAGTTCTTCCACGCTTGGTCCAATCTAAGGGAGTTCGTCCTCTCTTGGTCCAATCTAAGGAGTTCGTCCTCTCTTGGTCCAATCTAAGGGAGTTCGTCCTCTCTTGGTCCAATCTAAGGAGTTCGTCTCATGTTGGTGCAATCTAAGGGAGTTCTTCCTCTCTTGGTCCAATCTGAGGAGTTCGTCTCCTATTGGTCCAATCTAAGAGAGTTCGTCCTCTCTTGGTCCAATCTAAGGAGTTCGTCTCTTGTTCGTCCAATCAAAGGGAGTTCGTCCTCTCCTGGTCCAATATGAGGAGTTCGTCTCCTATTGGTCCAATCTGAGGGAGTTCGTCCTCTCTTGGTCCAATCTTAGGAGTTCGTCCTCTCTTGGTCCAATCTAAGGAGTTCGTCTCATGTTGGTGCAATCTAAGGGTGTTCTTCCTCTCTTGGTCCAATCTGAGGAGTTCATATCTTGTTCGTCCAATCTAAGGGAGTTCGTCCTCTCCTGGTCCAATATGAGGAGTTCGTCTCCAGTTGCTCCAATCTGAGGGAGTTCGTCCTCTCATCGTCCAATCTGAGGAGTTCGTGTCCTCTTGGTCCTATCTAAGGAGATCGTCTCTTGTTCGTCCAATCTAAGGGAGTTCGTCGTCTCTTGGTCCAATCTAAGGAGTTCGTCCTCTCTTGGTCCAATCTAAGGGAGTCCGTCCTCTCTTGGTCCAATCTAAGTAGTTCGTCTCATGTTGGTGCATTCTGAGGGAGTTCTTCCTCTCTTGGTGCAATTTGAGGAGTTCGTCTCTTGTTGGTCCAATCTAGGGGAGTTCGTCCTCTCTTGGTCCAATCTAAGGAGTTCGTCTCTTGTTCGTCCAATCAATGGGAGTTCGTCCTCTCCTGGTCCAATATGAGGAGTTCGTCTCCTGTTGGTCCAATCTGAGGGAGTTCGTCCTCTCACCATCTAATCTTAGGAGTTCGTGTCCTCTTGGTCCAATCTAAGGAGTTCGTCGCTTGTTCGTCCAATCTAAGGGAGTTCGTCGTCTCTTGGTCCAATCTAAGGAGTTCGTCCTCTCTTGGCCTAATCTAAGGGAGTTCGTCCACTCTTGGTCCAATCTAAGGAGTTCGTCTCATGTTGGTGCAATCTAAGGGAGTTCGTCCTCTCTTGGTCCAATCTAAGGAGTTCGTCTCCTGTTGGTCCAATCTAAGAGAGTTCGTCCTCTCTTGGTCCAATCTAAGGAGTTCGTCTCATGTTGGTGCAATCTAAGGGAGTTCGTCTTCTCTTGGTCTAATCTAAGAAGTTTGTCTCCTGTTGGACGAATCTAAGGGAGTTCGTCCTCTCATGGTCCAATCTAAGTAATTTGTCACCTCTTGGTCCAATCTAAGAGAGTTCTTCCTCGCTTGGTCCAATCTAAGGGAGTTCGTCCTCTCTTGGTCCAATCTAAGGAGTTCGTCCCCTCTTAGTCCAATCTAAAGGAGTTTGTCCTCTCTTAGTCCAATCTGAGGAGTTGCTCTCCTCTTGGTCCAATCTAAGGGAGGTCGTCCACTCTTGGTCCAATCTAAGGAGTTCATCTCCTGTTGGTCCAATCTAAGGGAGTTCGTCCTCTCTTGGTCCAATCTAAGGAGTTCGTGTACACTTGGTCGAATCTAATGGAGTTCGTCCTCTCTTGGTCCAATCTAACGAGTTCGTCTCCACTTGGACCAATCTAAGGGAGTTGGTCCTCTCTTGGTCCAATCTAAGGAGTTCGTGTCCTCTTGGTTTAATCTGAGGAGTTCGTCTCCTGTTGTCCAATCTATGGGCGTTCGTGCTCTCTTGGTCCAATCTAAGGAGTTCGTCTCTTGTTAACCAATCTAAGGGAGTTCGTCCACTCTTGGTCCAATCTAAGGAGTTCGTCCTATCTTGGTCCAATCTAAGGGAGTTCGTCCTCTCTTGGTCCAATCTTAAGGAGTTCGTCTCATGTTGGTGCAATCTAAGGGAGTTCTTCCTCTCTTGGTCCAATCTGAGGAGTTCGTCTCCTGTTGTCCAATCTAAGGGGTTCGTCCTCTCCTGGTCCTAATCTGATGAGTTCGTCTCCTATTGGTCCAATCTGAGGTAGTTCGTCTTCTGTTGGTCCAATATGACGAGTTCGTCTCCTGTTCGTCCAATCTGAGGGAGTTCGTCCTCTCTTGGTCCAATCTTAGGAGTTCGTGTCCTCTTGGTGCAATCTAAGGAGTTCGTCTCTTGTTCGTCCAATCTAAGGGAGTTCGTTGTCTCTTGGTCCAATCTAAGGTGTTCGTCCTCGCTAGGTCCAATCTAAGGAGTTTGTCCTCTCTTGGTCAATCTAAGGATTTCGTCTAATGTTGGTGCAATCTAAGGGAGTTCTTCCTCTCTTGGTCCAATCTGAGGAGTTCGTCTCCTGTTGGTCCAATCTAAGGGAGTTCGTCCTCTCCTGGTCTAATATGATGAGTTCGTCTCCTATTGGTCCAATCTGAGGTAGTTCGTCTTCTGTTGGTCCAATATGACGAGTTCATCTCCTGTTCGTCCAATCTGAGGGAGTTCGTCCACTCTTCGTCCAATTTTAGGAGTTCGTGTCCTCTTGGTTTAATCTAAGGAGTTCGTCCTCTCTTAGCCCAATTTAAGGAGTTCCTCTCCTGTTGGTCCAATCTATTCGTCCTCTCTTGGTCCAATCTAAGGAGTTCGTCTCCTGTTGGTCCAATCTGAGGGAGTTCGTCCTCTTTTGTTCCAATCTTAGGAGTTTGTGTCCTTTTGCTCCAATCTAAGGAGTTCGTCTCCTGGAGTTCGGTCTCGGTTCTCCAATCTAAGGGAGTTCGGTTCGTCTCTTTGCCAATCTAAGGAGTTCGTTCCTCTCTTGGTCCAATCTAAGGAGTTCGTTCCCTCTTCGTGGGCCCCAATATTAAGAGTTCCTCTCTGTTTGGTCCAATCTAAGGGAGTTCGTCCTCTCTTGGTCCAATCTAAGGAGTTCGTCTCATGTTGGTGCAATCTAAGGGAGTTCTTCCTCTCTTAATCCAATCCGAGGAGTTCGTCTCCTGTTGGTCCAATAAGAGGGAGTTCGTCCTCTCTTCGTCAAATCTTAGGAGTACATGTCCTCTTGGTCCAATCTAAGGAGTTCGTCTCTTGTTCTTCCAATCTAGGGGAGTTCGTCGTCTCTTGGTCCAATCTAAGGAGTTCGTCTCATGTTGGTGCAATCTAAGGGAGTTCTTCCTCTCTTAATCCAAACCGAGGAATTCGTCTCCTGTTGGTCCAATCAGAGGGAGTTCCTCCTCTCTTCGTCCAATCTTAGGAGTTCATGTCCTCTTGGTCCAATCTACGGGGTTCGTCTCTTGTTCGTCCAATCTAAGGGAGTTCGTCGTCTCTTGGTCCAATCAAAGGAGTTCGTCTCATGTTGGTGCAATCTAAGGGAGTTCTTCCTCTGTTGGTCCAATCTGAGGAGTTCGTCTCCTGTTGGTCCAATCTGAGGGAGTTCGTCCTCTCTTCGTCCAATCTTAGTAGTTCATGTCCTCTTGGTCCAATCTAAGGAGTTCGTCTCTTGTTCGTCCAATCTAAGGGAGTTCGTCGTCTGTTGGTCCAATCTAAGGAGTTCGTCCTCTCTTGATCCAATCTAAGGAGTTCGTCTCCTGTTGGTCCAATT
>JAGKPW010000172.1:0-36953 GCA_019926035.1 Melaleuca alternifolia | reverse complement strand
TTTTATCGAGCCCAAGCGAGGGTGCTCTCCTTTTTTTCTTCTCGCACCCCCCACCCCCGGTCTCTCTCCTTCTATTATGCTCTTCCTCTCTGCTGTTTTTCTTTCTTTCCTTTCGTTCTCCCCCGTCCTCTGTCCAGCAATTGCGCCTTCCTCTCCCCTGTCTAGACTTGGTGGCGTGTGTTAGGTTTTCTGCCGGAAAGATTGCCTGGGCACCAAAAATCACGGGCTTGGGAAGTGTTGCGCGCAGGAAGAAAACCAAAGGAGAGCGGGGCTATCGGGGGGGACATGGGCTATGGGCAGGAAGGGACTGGGTTGAAGGAGAGGGGAAATATGGGCTGAGCTAGGGGCAATGGGTCTAAGAGAAGTGGTTTGCGCGGCCCATGAGGAAGAGAATGGGCGATGGGCCCAGTAGAGGAAGAAGTCCATGCAAAGGGTGTGCACAGGCTAGACTAGGCCTTGTCCCCATTTGGTTTTGATTTTGATTTTATTATTTAAATATTTTTATTATGTTTAAATATTTATTATTTTTTTAGAAAGTAAAAGAAAAATCTAATTCTAATTAATGACGATTGTCTCTAAATTAAGCTAAAAATAAATTACCGGGCCTACAAAAAATTAGGTGTCGACACAAGTTGAGGACAATTATCCTAGTAAACCTCAAAGTCAGTTTCGCGAATTTTCAGCAAGTGGAAGTGCATTTTGAAGATTTGTTCAAGTGATAGAGGGAACTATATAATGGAAAAGGTAGATCAGCAGCAAAATGGGGTGGATATTGATGTACATGCGTTATTGCGTGAGCACAAAATAAATGCATGATGCCATAACCACACATAAACCTGGAAGCAGGCTTACTCGCTTTGGGTAGAGTTTGTTTTAAGGTCCTTGCGAATGATACCATGGGTTAAACTCCTTGCTAGCTTTAGTTGATTGTGATCAGATGGATTTATCCTTCCCACTTCAGGTTTGTTAAGAACCTGCAAGAAAACCAATCGAATAAAAAGCAGATGTCACACTAATACATCACTAAATATTAACTAATACAAGTTATTGGTTGATGCATTTTGTTTAGTTCACAAACAAATGACTTAGTTCCCTACAATAGCATATTATAGGGATAGAGAAATACACGACATAGTGAAACATTTCACAAACAAGATATGTTCAACATTTTATTTACCAAGAGGATTGGCGTAATTCATTGCAAGAACAAAATTGAGGGAAAGAGATAATGGCTGGTTTCACTTCTTCACCCGGAAGAGAATACTGATTTTTTTTGGCATACTAATTGCCTCTCATTTCTAAAACATGCCGGTGGCTTTTCATCGAATATGCGGCTTGATTTATATCTACAAATCTACCACTGCTTTGCAATACCTTTCTTTGACTCCCCACATCTTACGATACCCGAAACTAATTTTCAAAAAATTATGGTCGAGTTTCTAATTTTCAATGAGGGCAAAGAGGGGGAAAATAGAGTTAATATCTTCACATTGAAAAATTTTCACTGAGGGGAAAGAGGGGAAAAACACAATCATTGACTTCGCATTCAACCCTACTAAGTACAAGCTAATAAACACCAACATTCAGTCTTGGCTTCAATGTAACCTCATGTGTGGCCTTTCTAATCCGGTCTCCTTCGCATCTCTCGTCAAAACTCACAGAAAATGTGAAAGTACTTAAATATAAAACCATGTCTTCACCTAACGGCTTAAGCTTTTAGGACAGTTGGCAGTGGTCCTACAAAAATTTCACATGGTATCAGAGCAGGAGGTCCTGAGTTCAAATCTTACCAGACCCCTATTCTGCCTCCCCAAAAAATATTTCCACACTTAGTACTGGCAAAAAGACCAGACTAAGCGTGAGGGGGAGTGTGAAAGTACTTAAATATAAAACCACATCTTCACCTAACGGCTTAAGCTTTTAGGACAGTTGGCAGTGGTCCTACAAAAACTTCACAAAAAAAGGGGTAATGGGAGTAAGATTGTCCCAAGTAGAAGCCAAATTATCTCAAAATTGAAAAGGGGAAAATCATAACTGAGCCCGTCAAAATAAATAGGAGTCGCCAATGGGGCTCCATGAGGCAACCACTGAGGCATGGTTTGTCGACTTAGAGAGCACATCAAAGTCATTTCTTGGGATGGAGAAAGAGTGGCAGAAAACAAGTTAGAGTCGTCAATGGGGATATATGGAAGGTGACGGCATAGGCGGAAACAATTGACAGAGGTGGTGGGCGGAGGCAACAGCGTGGTTGGGGTATAGAACCACGCCTTCAGAGAGAGAGAGAGAGAGAGAGAGATCAAAAGTGTGGGTTTTGAGGAGAGTCTAAAAAAATGAGAGGGATGAGATCTTGAGAGACAATTGTGAAGGAGAGAGAGACAATGGACTCCAACGGAGAAGCAACCAGGGAGAGAGAGAAAATTGGGAATCGGAAATTTTGAATAGCCTAACAAGTGGGGCCCAAAATTGCTATGTGTCAATTTCTGAATGGTTTCATGCAAATCCTACTTGACATGTTAAACATAGCCAATACATTCTTTAAATTTGAATTGATGGAATATTATGTGAATTCATATATTCTTGAAATTAGATCGAATATTTATAATAAATTTAGGCACAATGTTAGATAAATAAGTTAAGAGAATGAAAAGTTGAGGGATGATATGGCACATCAGACTAAGATTTAGGGGTTAAATTTATAGTTGTACCTACATGAAAACCTGAAAATTGGCATTTGTTTACTCTTTTGCCCTCCATTCAAATAGTTCTTGTAAATAGAATAGCCACTTATAAAACGGTAACTTATGATTGAGTCTTAGAGTATCTGGTTATCACCCAAGCCATGTAACCCGCATAAGTCCCTACGGGAAGTTGGGTTAGGGCAGAGAACGGGAATTAATCATCGACAGGTGACGGTTAATACACGGCAGGTTTAAGATTAATCAAGTATTTGTCTAATGATAAAAATATTTAAATCATGGATAGGTTCTGGTTCTACAATCTCTGCTAATGTACACGTCGATGCAATGCGGCCAGACGAAGAGACCCATTGCCTGCTAAAAATACAGGGGAGCAAATGATGAGGTCTAAAAGAACGACACAAGGCGGCATTGTTTCGGAGAAGCCACCCCCAAAAGCCAAGTCGATATGGCATCTCCGACGGCGGACGTGCCCTCGCTAACTAAGATCGTTTCCGCCTCGTTGCTTTGCTCTGAAACAGCAACGCCTTTTGACTTCGACAGCTAAAGGCATCTAGCACGTGGACTTGCTACGATATCAGAGTGTTCAACCAGAAGGAACATGGGAAGGAGTACCTGAAGTACTTGAAACATATCCGATGGATGCACTAAGGAAGTTCACCTATCTGGTCTTCTGCATGGGAGGACCATGGCTTTCCCTTTCATCATTTCACCACTAATTTTAGGGTTCTTGTTCCCCTTTTTACTTTGGCAAAATTTCTTTAGTTATGGGAGTCCCAGTCGGTTCACCCCAAGTAATTTCCTCGGGAAAATATGGGGGCGAGATTGCAGCAGAGTAACGGTGCAATCAGTTTAGCCTTTTCTCATTACATAACGCTTTCCTCAACAATCCAAAGCTGCACTTGCCTTAAAAGACGTCTTAATGATGCTGTAATCAAGGGTACAAAAATGAACTGAAAAGCATCTATTGGGATCATAAAGAATTCACCCTTCCATCTTACTTCTCATCGATCTGATTAACACCTCATCATTGACCCCTCTTTCTCTCTCTTCCTTCACCTCGCATCTGCATAAATGAAGGTTTCTACCAGTTGCCGCAGATGACGATTCGCAGAAATGTTTCACCGGTATGCAACAATCCCCCTTCGTTCCCGGTGAGATTTCTTTGAATGTCTTCTCATTTTCGTGCTCGTTTAGTAGTATCGTTTGTTGCAAGATTTATCGAAAGTTTTGACAGTAGGCATGACACGTTTCGGGCAATGAATAACTTAGAGAAACAAACTTTCCCAACGAAAGGCTTTGCATGAAGGAATGTATCATGTGGGATGGAATGATGAAAGTGCCAAACTATTGTATGATGTACGGTTTGGTATTAAAACTTCACAATTGATCATTTTGATTTCAAAACCTTCAAATTCATTAAAAGCTAAATGATATCGGAGACTTAGCTCGCATGAGAATCCTTCGTGGCATTATTTGGCAAATAAAGCAAAGCATTCTCCAATGATTACTCTTTGAATCGCAATTAAGCTTTGACGCTTTCATTAATTAGTGAAAAAGAAGAAGCTCCAAACATTTCCATCCATCTAAATTGTCAGGTCCCAAACATTGTTGGTTCTCATCTCTCCGGTCAAGAAGAGCTTCTTAAGGAACAAATTGCCCTCGAATGTCAAGAAGCAGACGGAGAAGTACCCATATCATCATCTTTGCCCAAAGAAAAAGGGTGGTTGACTGAGCATTTCTACAAGTATCAAGGCTTCTGGTATGACAATCACTTCCTAAGAGGAGTCATCTGGGCCCAGTGCCATTTCGAGGCCCGGCCCACGGACACCCTCTTGGCCACCTTCCCTAAAACTGGCCTGACATGGCTCAAGGCTCTCTCATTTGCTATTGCCAATAGGCACAACGAAGTCCTCTCAAGGCATACTTTGCTCACCAAGAATCCTCATGAATGTGTACCCTACATTGAATTCTATGCCTATGAGAAGGACCCCATCTCGGCCCTCGACTCGCTTCCCTCACCGAGGCTTCTCTCCACTCACATCCCTTATGCCTCGCTGCCGAGATCAGTCGCAATCTCAGGGTGCCGAATCGTGTCCATTGTCCGAGACCCAAAAGATGTGCTCGTGTCGATGTGGAGCTTCATTAGCAAAATAAGAGTTACAGATGGTGACAGGCCACCTATTTCTTTGGAGGAAGCTTTCGGGCTATTCAGTAGAGGAGTGTCTCTTTCAGGGCCAATTTGGGACCATGTGCTTGGCTATTGGAAAGCAAGCTTGGAGTATCCAAACAAGGTCTTAATGTTGAAGTACGAAGACTTGAAGAGAGAGACAGAGCCCAACGTGAAGAGGCTGGCAAATTTCTTGGGCTGTCCATTTACTCCTGAAGAGATTGAGGCTGATGTTGTGCAAGAGATCATAAAGCTATGCAGCATAGAGAGTTTAAAGCAATTGGAGGTGAACAAATCCGGGGTTTATCGTATGGGGACTCAATCACAATCGACAGTCGAGAATAGTGGGTTTTTCCGGCGAGGGGAGGTGGGTGATTGGAAGAATCATCTCTCGCAAGAGATGATTGAGCGGCTCGATCGGATAACTGAGCAAAAATTTGAGGGTTATGATTTGTAGTTCTAGCGTCCATCTTGAGGCACAACAGTTCATATATGATATTATTGTCTCTTGACACTTCAAAGTTTACACCAATATGGGAAGTGCAGTAATTCATGTTTCAACGGCTTTGTTGTTTGCCATGCCCAGTCCCAAGAAGTAAAAGTCTGTTTAATTTAATAAATTGGGTTTTGACCATCATGAGGTATTAATCACTATTATTGTGATGATGGTATTTAATTGGTTTTTGGCAATGAATGTTCATTAAGTTATATTTTCATTGAATTCCGAGATTGATAGTGATACACTTTTACTATTTTTAACAAGATGCAAATAGATTTTTTTGGTGGTCAATCAAAGACCCAAATCACTCACACACATGTTAAGTTATTCTATGGTTTTGCCCTTGCACCACTTTCATTGTTATTTTTATGAGGAAAGTGTCTAGAGATATGATTCTATTCCCTCGAATCCTCTAAACCTAAGACAAAACTATGGTTTTCAATTAATTTCATTTCAGGCCACTTTCATGGTCTTCCACTTTCACAGATCTAGAGAAGTATGCAAAAGTGAGAATGTTTAGGTACTCATATTTAGTAATGTTTTCAGCTTTTATTTAGGTACTCGAATTAAATAATGTTTTGAACTATTTAAACATGGGACAATTGCTGATACAGTCCTAAACCTTTACCTACTTCACTGATTTAGTCCAAAACTTTTTTTTATGCCAAATAAGTCCTAAACTTTTTGCAACTTTGCCGACTAAGTCCTTCCAGCGGATTTTGACAGGAAAATGCTTATGTAGTGTGACCGGACCTCGCCGGTAATGACGTGGCGATGACCGGACCCCACATTTTTTTCTTTTCTTTTTTCTTAAAAAAAAGCCTTGGCCAGCGAGCTCCGGCGCCCGTCGGAGCTCACCGGCCGCTCCAAAGGCTCGCGAAGCCCTCACCGTCCGCGAGGAGGTCGGCGAGGGTCGAGCGAGGCTGGATCTGGGTGGGGCTCCCTCACCCAAATCTGCTGTAGATTTGGGCGAGGCAGCCCTCGCCCGACCCTAGCCAGTTGCGAATGAGGCCGGCGAGGGCTCCCCCAGCCTCGGTCAGGTGAGGGGCCGCCTTGCCTTCGCAGCCCTTTGAAGGAGCTTGTTGGCCAAGGCTTTTTTTTTTTAAGAAAAAGAAGAGAAAAATAAAAGAAAAAAAGTGGGGCCCGGTTATCGCCACGTTGTCGCCACGTCATCACTGGCGAGGTCCGGTCACTTCACATAAGCATTTTCCGGCTAAAATCCACCGGAAGGACTTAATCGGCAAAGTTGCAAAATGTTTAGGACTTATTTGGCATAAAAAAGATTTATGACTGAATCGGCAAAGTAGGTAAAGATTTAGGACTGTATCGGCAATTATCCAATTTCAACATATACTATTGCTTTGAGGCATTGTAGAACAATTTAGCTATCTATCTAATGTCACATTCTTTTCTGATTGTTTGAAAAATCAAAATGGCAATATAAGACTTGGGATTACATATTCAGTCTCATTCCCTATGTTTCATGAATGATAATTAAGAATCCAAATAAAATGCAACAGCTAATTTTTATGGTATCACTTTTGTAAATGGTACTACTACTACTATATAATTACAAAGTAAATTGGATTTAGCAAGAAGTAAGTTTGTCACCAGAATGATTCCAAATTCCAACAAAATACATGTTCACATTGAGAGCGGAAAGAACTTTGTGCATAATACTTCTTGAGGTGATTTTGAGATTCTTTGAGTACAAATTGCCAAATGGACGCCAAACGGTCCCCCTTGTGAGGTGGATGCTAGCATTTGGCTCGGGCTCTCCTAAGCCTTATCAATGGCGGCATTGATTTAAACTCAGTTTATCATATAATTTGGTTCTTGTTGAGGAGTTGCCACCAATCCGTTATAAGCCAAGAAAATGCTGAAGTTAGTTCTTCTTTCCACAAATTAGAGATTTGGAGCGAGGGATCTGATTATGCTAGATGTTCATCAGCAACTTGTCTTCGTACCTTTGTCTCTTTTAAATGAAAATGTTTGACACGATCATTTCTCTTGTAACCCTAAGCATAAATCTATATGATCATGCATAAGCAAGCTCATACAATAGAATCAAGGTACATTAACAATCCAATAAGTAAGATAGCGCCACAACAAGAAAGGTGTGGTTATATCAAGGCAATTAAAGTGCAATAAGTAAAAAAAAAGCCGGGTCAGGTAAAGAATACACATTGCCTTGTTCTCAAGGCCCTTGACAAGGCCCGGTGAGCTAGTGAGCAAGTTTAAATGTGCCATCAGAATAGATTAGGGGATGGCGATTTTTCTTGACTCGATGATCAAGATAGATATATTTCGCGTGAAATGAGATTCCTTTCCTTATTCTTATTAGTATATGTATATGTATATGTGTGTATATATATATATATATATATATGTATATTTGCTTCGCTACACAGAAGCTAATCGCTTTCTGAAAGGAAATGGCAATCCGACAACAAAGGAATTTAGCGTTAAAACTCAAGACCCCGACGGAATGAACATCGACGACAAACCGATATCCACCTCGGTTTCGTTCTCTCTCTCTCCCTCGTGTATTTTATTAAAATGAGGGCACAACGTTGTCCAGCATAAGTAACGTGACAGTCATTGTTGGCCACGTCTTCCCCCGCCTGACAAATTAGATGCCACGTAAGCGAAGTCTCATCGCAAATTTAACGGTAGCCAAATTTGTCTTTTGGGAATAGGTTATGACCTTTTTATGAGTTATGAGACACTTCATATTTAGAGACAAATTTATCCCACGAGTACAAATTGGGACCTGTTTTTTGAGGGAAAGAGCCCGGAAAAATAGAAGAAGAGTTGTTCAATAACTAAAATATTGACCGAGCTCTAGGGGATTTTAGGGGATAAGGGCACCGTTGGTTTCCGAAATTTTGCAAAACGTTCAATCAGGTCCTTGCTAATTGTGTCCTTGATTTCCTTTTTGCTTATGCTGGTCCTTTCGTCAAGATGAGGATAGAAACCCTGACGTGGAAAACCACATCAGCAACCCATGGATGATGACTATATTTATTTACTTTTGCGGAACAAATATGAGGAAGGAAACTACTAAAATCATGAACCCTAGAAAGGGAGGGAGACAGCAGAAGAGGGAGGAGGATGGGCAGGGGTACCACCACGGACTCACTGGCGAGCGTTCGGCATTGCTTATCTGTCTCGAGTGAGAGCTCCACCACCTCAAATGTCAAAACATGCCTTGGCCAAGAAGCCGGCGAAGACTGCACCTTGCCGCCTTGCCAAGTTGTGAAGTTTTGTAGAACTACTATCAACTGTCTTAAAAGCTTAAGCTATTAAAGTTTTGTAGGACTACTGCTAACTGTTCTAAAAGCTTAAGCCGTTAAGCGAAGGCATTGATTAATATATAAGTACTTTCACACAAGTGAGGTTGATCTCCCTCGCCACTGCAATGCTTAAATATCAGCAAAAAGGTTCCTCGTCTCCGCTAAACGCAGGCAGCGACGAAGCAAAAATGCCCAAGATTGCCATGGCCACAACAGATCAATTTGACAACTCCGGCTTAGAACCTCCTCGACTATATTCTCCATAATTCTTCGAGCACCCCTTTCGACACCTCTAGTTTCACTTGGACCGAGAGCTTGCTGAGGATGCACGTCGGAATGATCGCGAAGAATGGATCTCATTTGCACCTCCTTCTGTTTAATTTGTTCCCTTATTTTTTTCGTACCATTTCAAACTTTATTTTCTGGAACTTTCAGAAAATGCTTTTTTCATTCTTCTAATTTAACTAGCCAACCAGGATCGCCACTATGGCATTAACAGTGATTTAATGGCCATGTCAGCAGATTTTTTAACTGAACAACCAATATGACCACGATAGTATATAGTTCAAAGATTTTTTTTTTGGTCGAATATAGTTCAAGGATTCAACTGGTCAATAATAATATGAACTAATATGCACTTTTTATAAGCATTCAAATCGCCGTGTATGCAGTTTTTTCAAGTGCCCAACTGAATACTTTGCAAATGTTCAGGGATTATTAGTGCCTTTATCCCTTGTTATACCACAAACTTCTCAGTTTTAATTCAATATTCACTTTCAAAATCACTTTTCAATTGTTAAGATAACTTGAGTTTAACCTCTTTAGCTTCAAAGCCGAGTTTGTAACCCCCATGCTACGTTGGTTGTAAAAAACCTCTGCTTCAGTTTAATTTCCTCTCGCCATTGAATTGGTCAATACCAAGCGTGGGCCCCATCTATTCATTAAATACAACTCAGCCTTTTGAGCTTTCCCAAGCATGGGCCCATGCTTGGTCAATGACACATCCTTCAGCCTTCTAAGATATCCGGCAGAAGCAGGTAGTCCTATAAATTTTGTATTTCTTAAATACAACTCAATCAATTAGGTGTGAGCAACGGTCAAGGGTTGGGATCAACCCTAGACCGACCAGTCCTGGTCGGGTTATTAAGATGAATAGATTGATTCTCAATCTTGAAATCTCTAACCCGATACTATACGGATTGGTCATTAGTCATGAGATTTTGAGTTGATCAAACCTGGACTAACTCGACATATATATAAATCTACACTTTTTTCCCAAGCCTAGGAGAGAAGCCAACTTCAGCCTTCTTATTCCCGTGGAGCTCAGGACCAACATAAAAGGCAAAAGCCTCTCTTCTTGCCAAGCCACGGCCTAGGAGCAGCTAAGGCCCAACCCATACTTCTCTTCTCCGTTGCTTCAGCCTTCTACTGCAGCCAAAGGCTAAACCGTGCGTCTGTCAATAGCTTTCGCCTTCCTCCATAGAAACTAAGCCCTAATTTGAGGAACTTTCAGTCGGCGTTGCTCCTCTATTGGCCTCGCTTGCCGCTTGGCTCGCCACTCTTCATCAACCTTTCTCCTTCGTTGGCCTCACTCGCCACCCGCCTCGTTGCTCGCCAACGATAGGGTCCCAGGTTAACCCTGGGACTAGACCGGACCTCGGTCCCAAACTTGACGGGTCGGTCCACGATCCCGAAAATTGAGGACCGACACTGTGCAGGTTGGTCATCGGGTTGAGTAAGGGACTAGCCCAACCCGGACCATGTTCACCCCTACAACCAATGATTCTAGTCTTCTAATGGAATTTGGTAGTTCCCTTATATGTGTGGATCCCAAGTTCAGCACCTCCAATCTTTTGAGATCTCCTATTGAATTGGGCAACTCTTTGATTCTTGTGTAGACAAAAGTCAATACGACCAATGATCTCAATGTCCCAATGTAGTCTGGAAACTTTCTAAACTGATGGCAATTCATTAAGGACAAGCACGTCAAGCCCGCCATCTCTCCAATAGATGAATGAAGCTCTCTTATATACCGCCTTTCGAGCTTTGAACTTGACAGGTGCTTTAGACTGCATAATGTAGAAGGCATTGCAAACAGGTCAAACGGGATGCTCGCGGGCAACTTTGATAGCAGAACTTGGGCCGAAGTTATTTCCAAGCACTTAGGTCCTCTAGCTTATAAATAAAGCCACTGATTTGTAGCGACTTTGAACAATTTTCATCAAGAACCAGTATCTTCAAATTCAAGCACGTTGAGGAGTCATGGGTTGTTGAGAGATTGAATCTCTTGAGATGTATAACTCTCAAGTCGTGATTTGCTTGCGAAACAAATTAGACTTAGAATAGTTGGGCAAGGCAAATGGCAACAAACATATATGTAATAGGCAACCATACCAAGCATGGGCCTCGTCTATTCCAATTCTCTAGAATGTCACTGTCTGAAAGCTTGAGCATGACTAAGTTCTCTAAACATAGATCGATTGCCTGCAGGTCTAAACCCACCCCCTCTAATTCCAAGAACCTTTAAGCCAGGCAACCTAGAAAACTCTTCATTTGTGAAGTTGTGCTCTTTGGAAAGTCTAGTTAGTTTGAGTGCTATGATATTTTTTGTTCCCTGACCACATGAAAAGGTATAAGTGAACTTTTATAATGAGAAAACGGAATATTCCGTGATTAAATTTTGCGCAGACTTTTTCTGTAAGTGACAAGTAGAACTAATTACAGTGTAGAAGCTGTATGAGACTTTGTTTATTTTATCCAGCAAATGATTCTTTTCGCTTCTATTTTCAGATTGTCAATGGAAGACATCGATATCTTTTGTTAGAAATAAATTATAATATTACCTTTATTTATTTTTGTATGATGTGCGACACTTAGAAAAGAACACCTACCAAAATATCATCCAAGTTGTGAGCTGATGTTTCCTTGATCGATAAGATAGTAGCCGTGAACTAAATTTATCTTTCTAGTCTTTAATATGTCCAAAGCAATCTCAGGACACCACATTATGCTTTGCTTCCGAGGAGCTTTGAGGTCTTCTTGTTGAATAGTTTCTCTTCCAAGGTCTCTGAGTAGGTCATGCATCATCATCATCATCATCAACCTTTACCAAATGATATCACTTCTTGATAAAAATCCAATGCTTTCCACATGTGGATGGATCCTTGTTGACGCTTAAATTTTGATCGTGTGATGAATAAATGAAAAAATCTTTAGGGGGATATATGCATCAATTCAGGGATTTTTAGAAAATTCTGCTAAGATTATATCTAACAAATATGTGGATTGATTGTGTGTGTGTGGGTTTTGGCAGATAAATGATAAAGGAAAGCGGAGATACTAATGCTAGTAGTTGATACCCCTTTTGCCGTGAACATATTCAGTCAAAAGGATTGAGAAAGAAAGAAATATAGGCAGAATATTTACTCATGGTCAGAAGAACGGAAGTTAATTGCGCTTATGACAAGGAATCTTTATTAGGGGAAGGTGATCTTGATTGGCTTGGAGCAGAAGAGTTTGATATTATTTCAACACAAGAAATTGCCAAAAAGAAGAAAGGGAAGTCAATCAAGTAAAACATCGGATGATCAGTAAAAAAGGAACGGAAGTGGCGTGTGGGAGCAATATAAAAGGGTAGAGAGCATGCCTAGGAGAGGTCAGCAAGAAAGAGGGAAAGGTCAACAGGAAAAGAAAAAGTGAAAAAGTGGGGAGTCTTTTACGTGTGCTGGAAAAGAGGAAGGAGGGTTGTGCCTGCAGAGAAACGAAGAGGAAAAGAAAGAAGGCGGGGTTGTGCGAGAGGAAAAGTGAGGCGGCAGGAAAATTTTACACAAAAAGAGAGACGGAGGAGACAATCCGAAAAAAGAAAGAGTCGTTCTCATCCTGAATCTTTGACTTCCCCTTCTTTGCTTTCTCTCTCTACAGTGAAGGTCAAAGGAAAAGAAGACCAAGAGGTGGTTTTCTTTGTCCTTCTTCGAAGTTTCATCCGTGCATTCCTCCTTGCTCGTCACTGTTCTCGCAACAAAACCGGCAACTCCAGGGAGACTTCCGGCGAACCCAGTAAACAGCGAACGGTCCTGACGTTCAATAATCAAATCTCCCACAGCTTCCTCCACATCCGGTTATTCTTTGTATGGCCTTTTGTCCATGAAGAGGAGCACCGGTGGTGCTTTTTAGGTGTCCATTATCAACTTGGGAGCATTGAGCGCCACCAAGACATCCACCGCACCACCACGAGCTTCGCCGTTCTGCGGCCACGAGTTGTCATCTGCTGCAAGTGACACCCTATGTCAGTAGCTGGCCGCTACGATCCGCAAGTTTGCAATTCACGGACGATTCAAGTTTGGAAGAAATTCGCAAACTAGGAATTAACTTTATCCAAGATTAATTCGAATATATTATTGCTTTTCTTGAATAGATCATTATCTAACTTGGATTTTTTTAGGTGTCTAGATATATCTCTAAATTAGGAAACTTTCTTAGTCCGTATGCGTATGATCGATAGTCCGATTTCATGCATGAAATACGACTCGCGATAAATATTGGCCAATCCAATTTCATGCTCGAAATACAATTTGCCAATTTAATTCTAAATTTGATTGGATAATATCTCATTAGATATGATGCCGTGTTTGACGTGAATCTATTTCTTTCCATCATTGTTTCTTTTGAGTCAGTAATATTTCTAAAAAAAAATGCAAAAGAAGGGAGATTAAGTTCATGTAGATTTCATTGCATGTATAAGATAGATTTCCACTTTCCTAGAATAGAGTAAGATAGTTTTAGAATTTATAAAATTATGACAATTTCTTAATTTGAATCATGATTTAATTAGGTTTATTTCCTAGTTTAAATTAAGAAATTTATAGGTATACATAGTTTATTTAGAGCACATTTAATTCCGAATTTTAGAAAAAAAAAACACAAGAATATCATGTTAGAGTAAACTAGGTTCTTTATGTGCATGCTCAAATTAGGATATTTAATTTAATTATAATTTAAAAAATACAAAAAAAATCATATGCATGTCTATAGCATAAGTCATGTCATATCACTATTCCATGCGCATGCCATATAGTTTGCACGTTACGGGAATTGCATTTCAATCTTGCATGTTATTTATAAATAACATTTTTTGGTCATGTTAGAAGAACAAGTCAAATTTGTATTAGAACTTGGGTCCCTTAATGCACGATATATTATATTAGAATTCATATTCATATTAGATCATTTAATTTTAAATTTTAGTAAAAAATGTTCTTATTTTAAGTCAGTAGCATGTTTAATTCAGGCATTTATTATTCTCAAATTTCTATCTATAAATGGAAAAACTTCAAAAATATTATTTGCATGTCACGTGGACTAGTATAATTTTGAATTGCATAACATATTAGGTTAGTCGCATATAGGGTTCACACTTCATTACATGCATTGCATATTAATGCGTGTGCGCGCGCGCGCACACACACACACATATATAAAGTGAAAATCCCAAGAAAATATTTAAAGCTTCATCCCTATATACTCATTTAATTTGCAACTAAAGATAATAATAAAAGCCACAAAAAAAATCATTTAGCTTGTTTTGTTAGATCATGCTTGTATTTTATTTGCTTTATTGAGTGTTCACATAAATATTTGCACACCTGCATGGACATTTGATATGCTAGTAAATAGAGTTAAAATCAATTCAAGCTGCATGCTAAATATTTTTTTGAACTAAAAAGAAAAGATACTGAAATGACTTTAGAGTAGTTTAGTGTAACCAAGTCCCCGTATCCATAATCTCATGTTCTAGGAGTAAAGTATATCTCCCGATACCAAAAATAGATTAATGATGACTCCAAATGAAATCAATCTTGTAAGATAAGAACTTTAACATAAGTCACGAATTGGTATGGATTTGGGAGAGCTCAAGCTAAGTCAAACTTAATAATCTAATAGCTGAACCCTAGGTGGTGCACCTTCAAAGAGGTCGCGACAATCTTTTCTACCCTGATAAAGTAGTATGGAATGTCAAGAAATATTTCTCTCGTGCATCCTCCAACATTTCGAAGCTAATATTTTACTTGTCAAGAACATCTTGATTAGGAATCAAATGTATTTCTTCAATGTGTCTTTCCAAGATTGTTTATTTTTGTGATAAAGAGCACAATTGATAACCTTGAGAACCAAGGGAAGTCCAATAGATTTGCAAACAATTTTGCAAGATACTTCACCATAGTAATGTGAAAGGCAATCCATTTTGAAAGCATGCTTACTAAAAAGCTAAGGAGCATGGTGATGGCATAATGATTTCATTTGATAGATTTCCAACTCTTCGAGACTTGTTTCCACACTATTTCGCTTCTTCTCTTTGATCAACAAAAAGTTGGTGTCCCTTGTTGTAATAATAATTCTACTCTCAAGACCAAACTGATCACACTTTTCTACAAGTTTTGAGAGCTTCCCAGCCAATTTTTTTTTATACATCCTTTGCTGACTTACAGGAAAAGTTCTATTGCATGTTTATCACTACTCCGCACACAAACAAAAACCCCAAAAAGAAATGTCAATTTATATCATGTAGAAAGTAATCTCTTACACCTTTTCATACTCTAACTCGTTTTTTTTTAAATCACTTTAAATCCATGTCAATTTTTTCAAAATAAATAGTAACTCTATATTATCGTCCATGGTCAAATATGCAAATTATTAATATACAAATGAAACCTTGAATTTTTAAAAGCTGCTCCTTTTCTAGTACTCATGTGTTTTCTAAAAGTTGTAATAGCTACAACAATGAGCAAATTATAAAAAAAGTTCTAAAGCTATTATATGTGTGATAATTTAATCTTGAAGCTTTCAATTTGACCAATTTAGTCTCAATTTTGTGATAAATTGTAAATTTAGTTATTGATATTTTAATTGTACCAATTTTTTAAAATTTTATCAATTTGGTCTTTTCGGTTATTTTTGTTTAGAAACTACTAACGTGATAGTCTAGTCAACATCAACTGTTTTAGTTGGTACAACCGACCTAACATGGATAGTCAACATCATTGATTATTTTTTCTTTTCTCCCCTTTTCCTTCTCCTTTATCTAGCCATCGCCAACCTAAGGCGATAATGGCCTGGCGAGGGTCAAGCCTCATTGGCAAGGCAAAAGTGGGCATATGGAGATCAGAGAGCCCAATGAGTATAAACATCTAATTGTCTTCATGTTTTGAAGAAAAGTGGGCCTAAGAACTGTTAAACACAAACCTTATAATTAATTAATTAGATTAGAGTTGCTCTTCTATTTTTACTCTTGTTCTTTTTGGGTTTTTCTTTGTTTTGGCACTTTCGATGTAAGCTCTAATTTTTATCTCAAAAAGGAAACTTTCTTAAAAAATAGGTTCCCAACTTTATGTGGTTTAATAGTTTGATTAGGTTCCTTTAAAAAGGGTTTTTAATTTTGGGTCCAACTCCTATCTATATATAAGTTAGCTCTTCCACATGAAATAGTATCTCACTTACAATTCACAAATACTAACATACGATTTTTAAGGTTTCAAATATTGAAGAAGTAATTTACGAGCACAAGCTTCCCTTGAAAATAGCATCTAATAAAAGAAAGTTGAGATTGAAATATTGATTGTTCGAGTGTCTTAAGTGTGATTGTAGTTTTTATCATATGGTGTCATGTATAGTGAAATTTAGTGTTGCTTTCTTCACATGGCCATAGGTCACACCGACTTAATACCGAAAATACAGTGTCCGATACATCCTATTATACGGTTCATTTATTGTCCGACTGCTTGTTTTAAGCGCAAGATTCAATGCCTCAATTATAGCAACCATGGAAACAAAAGTGCTGAAGATTGCAATTGCCACTACAGATTTGGATTCGACAAGCGACTTAGAATCTCCTTGAACATATGCTCCATGATTTATTGACCACCTCTTTCGGCCCCTTTAGTTTCGCTTCGCCGAGAGATTGCTGATGGTGTGCGCGGGGATGACGGCGAAGGTTGGATCTCATGTGCAGGTGCTCTTGTTTGATTTTTCTTTGATTTATTTCATTTCAAACTTTCTTACTTGGAAATTTTAGAAAATACTTTTTGTACTTCTTTAATTGAAATAGCCAACTAGGAAGGATGCCAGCATGGCTTTGAGCCGTGATTTAATGGCCATGTCAATAATTTTTTTTAATGGAAGGAACAATATTTACAATATGGTATACAATTTAAAACTGATTTTTCAAAAAAAAAATATATGTCTAATTGAACATTTTCCGGGAGCTTGGGAATTTTTGGTACCTTTATTTCCTTTTCTATACCATAGTCTACTAGTCCTAATAGAATATTTATTCATTAACCTCTTTAATACTTTTTGTTTGTTCGATAATTTGAATTTAACCTCTTTAATTTCCCAGCTGAGTTTATTATGATCATGCTATGCTAATTATGAAAGTCTCCAACTTTTGTTTGGTTTCCTCTTACCATTGAATTGGTTAATTACATGTACCCTAGCAATATATTTTGTGTAGGTTTAGTTTGTTACAAATTTCCTCTAACATGGTCACTTGTAGGGTGAGCAATGGTTTAGGGTCAACCCTAGACCAACCAAACTCGGTCGGTCCTAGTCGGGTTCTTAAAACGATTGGGTCAGTCCTTAGTCTTGAAATTTCTAACCTGGTACTGTGCAGATTGGTCATTGGTCTTAGGATTCTGGATTGATCCAACCCGAACCAATATGACATTATGAATCTACCCCTTTTCTCTCCAAACCTAGGAGAGAAGCCCAAGAGCAGCTGCTTATTTTCGCTAAGCCTAGGACCAATAGTAGAAGCCTCTCTTTTGAACTTTTTTTATGATAATGCATCCCGATTGCTTTATGACTATTTCATGGTTTGTATCACGTATTTTAGACTTTTTTATGCTTTCATTGTATTTCATATCTTCTTTTTTGTGGTTTGTAGTTTCTACCAAATGGAGATTTATATTATTATCTTATATTTATGTTTGACATTCATTGGTGCTCATAGTTTGGTTACTTTAATATCACATTATAGATGGATATAAAATTTGAAATAGTACGTTCGTCCCTTCGAAGAAATGCAATAAATGATTATAGGAAAATAATTTAGTGATCCAGAGTTGACAGGGTCGGTCTGGTCCTTGGTCCCAAGCACAATAGATCGGTCCTCGTCCCAAAAATTGAGGACTGACATTGTGTGGGTTGGTCTTAGGGTTGAGTATTGAACCAGCCCAACCCGGACCATGCTTACCCTTAGTCACTTGGTAGATATGAGTTTTGGTATGCTTTATTTAATGCTATTATGATGATGATTGATGTAATTTTTCTTTAAAAAATTATCTGCATATCTTTATTTGTTTATTTTATTAACTTAGCTTAAGAAAAGGGAAAAATAGTACAAAATGTGGATATGCTTCTTTAAAAGTCAAAAGAAAGAAAGTGATGAAACATTGGCTGATCGTTTGAAAGGAGACAATCGAGTAAAGAAATGGGAAGGGAAAAGCAAAATGAAGAAAATAAGGCAACACAAAGTACTTGTGAAAATGACGAGTACATACTAGGTGTCGGCCATACATAGGTCTCCCCCTTGAAGGACCGAAATGCGTAATAGATTATTAGATTATTAGATGAGACATATGACATTATCCAATAGGATTCGATGGAATTCGATATTAGATTAGCAAAATGTCTCTATCACTGGACAATTTAATCATAGAAAATTAGGCTTTTGTGCTTTTCTACTATATATGAAGATCCCAAGTCAAACTTACAATGGAACCAAGAAAGCTATACATTAATCAAATTCAATTTTTAGGCCATTTACATTGCACAATAAAAGAGAAGGTACACACTCTCATGCAACCCTTGACTTACATCTCAAGGTTTTGATTTGTCAATAGACCTTTTCGATGGAGCCGTAGTACGAAAATTGACAACGATGCTTCCAATTGTTCTACTTCCTTCTGATCTTTAAGTTTGATCGACTAAGTAAACCTTACATATTCACATCCATCGTCAGTGGACTCACCTAACATTGGGCATACATGAATATAGGGAAACTAATAACCGGCATTTTTTTATTTATTTGTCCTATTAAATTAGCTTAAGAAAAGGGAAAAAAATATTAGTAAATGTGGATATGCATCTTTAAAAGTCAATAGAAAGAAAGTGATGAAAGGTTGGTTGATTGTTTGAAAGGAGACAATTGAATGAAGAAATGGGAAGGGAAATGCAAAATGAAGAAATAAGGCAAAACAAAGTACTTGTGAAATGACGAGAGTACCAAGTGTCAATCATACATAGGCCTTCCCCTTGAAGAACCAAAATACTTAATAGATTATTAGATTATTAGATGAGGTAGATGACATTATCCAATCGGATTCGATGTAATTTGATGTTAGGTTAGCAAAATGTCTTTGTCGATGGGCTAGTGAATCATAAAAAAATTAGACTTTTGTGCTTTTCTATGATACAGGAAGATCCCAAGTCAAACATACAATGGAACTAAGAAAGCTATACATTAATCAAACTCACTTTCTGGACAATTTGTATTGCACAATAAAAGAGAAGGTGCAATCTCTTATGTAACCCTTGACTTACATCTCAAGATTTGATTGATCAGTAGACCTTTTTTATTGAGCCGCGGTATAATATTGACAACGATGCTTCCAATTGTTCTACTTCCTTCTGATCTTTAAGTTTGATCGACTAAGTAAACCTCACATATTCACATCTATCATAAGCAGACTCGCCTAACATTGGGCATCCAAGAATATAGGGAAAATAATTATCGGCATCTGTTTTCTAAGAAATAGTATAGTACTCTAGCATTTCTTTATTTGTTTATCCTATTAAGTTAGCTTAAGAAAAGGGAAAAAAATAGTAGTAAATGTGGATATGCATCTCTAAAAGTCAATAGAAAGAAAGTGATGAAAGGTTGGCTGATTGTTTGAAAGGAGCAATCAAGTAAACAATGGGAAAGGAAAAGCAAAATGAAGAAATAAGGCAAAACAAAGTACTTGTGAAATGACGAGAGTACCAAGTGTCAATCATACATAGGCCTTCCCCTTGAAGGACCGAAATACTTAATAGATTATTAGATTATTAGATGAGGTAGATGACATTATCCAATCGGATTCGATGTAATTTGATGTTAGGTTAGCAAAATGTCTTTGTCGATGGGCTAGTGAATCATAAAAAAATTAGACTTTTGTGCTTTTCTAGTGATACATGAAGATCCCAAGTCAAACATACAATGGAACTAAGAAAGCTATACATTAATCAAACTCACTTTCTGGACAATTTGTATTGCACAATAAAAGAGAAGGTGCAATCTCTTATGTAACCCTTGACTTACATCTCAAGATTTGATTGATCAGTAGACCCTTTTTATTGAGTCGCGGTATAGATATTGGCAACGATGCTTCCAATTGTTCTACTTCCTTCTGATCTTTAAGTTTGATCGACTAAGTAAACCTCACATATTCACATCTATCATAAGCAGACTCGCCTAACATTGGGCATCCATGAATATAGGGAAAATAATTATCGGCATCTGTTTTCTAAGAAATAGTATAGTACTCTAGCATTTCTTTATTTGTTTATCCTATTAAGTTAGCTTAAGAAAAGGGAAAAAATAGTAGTAAATGTGGATATGCATCTCTAAAAGTCAATAGAAAGAAAGTGATGAAAGGTTGGCTGATTGTTTGAAAGGAGCAATTGAGTAAACAATGGGAAGGGAAAAGCAAAATGAAGAAATAAGACAAAACAAAGTACTTGTGAAATGACGAGAGTACCAAGTGTCAATCATACATAGGCCTTCCCCTTGAAGGACCAAAATACTTAATAGATTATTAGATTATTAGATGAGGTAGATGACATTATCCAATCGGATTCGATGTAATTTGATGTTAGGTTAGCAAAATGTCTTTGTCGATGGGCTAGTGAATCATAAAAGAATTAGACTTTTGTGCTTTTCTATGATACATGAAGATCCCAAGTCAAACATACAATGGAACTAAGAAAGCTATACATTAATCAAACTCACTTTCTGGGCAATTTGTATTGCACAATAAAAGAGAAGGTGCAATCTCTTATGTAACCCTTGACTTACATCTCAAGATTTGATTGATCAGTAGACCTTTTTTATTGAGCCGCGGTATAGATATTGACAACGATGATTCCAATTGTTCTACTTCCTTCTGATCTTTAAGTTTGATCGACTAAGTAAACCTCACATATTCACATCTATCATTAGCAGACTGGCCTAACATTGGGCATCCATGAATATAGGGAAAATAATTATCGGCATCTATTTTCTAAGAAATAGTATAGTACTCTAGCATTTCTTTATTTGTTTATCTTATTAAGTTAGCTTAAGAAAAGGGAAAAAATAGTAGTAAATGTGGATATGCATCTCTAAAAGTCAATAGAAAGAAAGTGATGAAATGTTGGCTGATTGTTTGAAAGGAGCAATCGAGTAAACAATGGGAAGGGAAAAGTAAAATGAAGAAATAAGGCAAAACAAAGTACTTGTGAAATGACGAGAGTACCAAGTGTCAATCATACATAGGTCTTCCCCTTGAAGGACCAAAATACTTAATAGATTATTAGATTATTAGATGAGGTAGATGACACTATCCAATTGGATTCGATGTAATTCGTTATTAGGTTAGCAAAATGTCTATGTCAATGGGCAAGTGAATCAAAGAAAATTAGGCGTTTGCGCTTTTCTACTATATTTGAAGATCCTAAGTCAAACTTACAATGGAACCAAGAAACCTATACATTAATAACTCACTTTATGGGCCATTTGTATTGCACAATAAAAGAGAAGGTGCACACTCTCACGCAACCCTTGACTTACATCTCAAGGTTTTGATTGGTCTGTAGACCTTTTCAATGGAGCCACAGTGCGGAAACTCACAACGATGCTTCCAATTGTTCTACTTCCTTTCGATCTTTAAGTTTGATCGACTGTGTAAACCTCACATATTTTCGTCTATCGTTAGCGGACTCACCTAACATTGGGCATCCATGAAATAGGAAAAATAATTATCGGCATTTCTTTATTTGTTTGTCCTATTAAGTTAGCTTAAGAAAAGGGAAAAATAGTAGAAAATATGGATATGCATCTTTAAAAGTCAACAGAAAGAAAGTGATGAAAGGTTGGCTGATTGTTTGAAAGGAGACAATGGAGTAAAGAAACGGAAAGGGAAAAGCAAAATGAAGAAAATAAGGCAAAACAAAGTACTTGTGAAATGATGAGAGTACCGAGTGTCGACCATACATAGGTCTCCCCATTGAAGGACCAAAATAATTAATAGATTATTAGATGAGATAGATGACATTATTAAATATGATTCGATGTAATTCGAATTAGGTTAGCAAAATGTTTCTGTTGATGGGCAAATGAATCATAAAAAAATAGGCTGGTGGTGAATCTCCTTCGATCACCAAAGATTCAGATTTAGCAACATTCAATCGAAGGAGATTTTTTAGTTGATCAAACTTGATCTCTTTCAACCAACATATGACGAGTTTTAACTTGGAAAAATGTTTCAAATATCTCAAGTTGGAAAAGAATGGCTATTCTATCGGTGATTGGACATCTCTTAATTCCAAAAGAGAAGGACTAGAAAGAAGCCTTGTGAGAGATCAAGGATCATCACAATATATGCTAAGTGCCCAAAGCTGAGAAGGCCATGTGACATTCCAATCCTCCATTTTTGCTTACTTGCCCATTCACTTGGATAAAGTTTTTCTAGGGTTGCCAAGTATAGACCCAGCTCCAAAATAGAGAACCGTTAGGCTTGTAGGAATTTCGGGAGAAGTACACTAAAAGTTCAAAATTTGTGTATGACGCTCACTTTAGTGTTATTTTTTCATAAAGACAATCACTCTAGTACCAACTTCGATTTCTTTGACCAGAAATCCGATGTGGCATTTTTTATTAATATTTTGACCCCACGTGGCTCGCCGGAAGTGCCAAGTCAGCATTTGAAATAATTAAAAATTAAAATTCCAATAAATAAAATAAAATTAATTATATTAAAAATTAAAAAAAAGAGGGTTGAAGGAGGAGGGCGACAAGCCCTCGCCACCGTCGCCCCCCATCATCGGGAAGGGCCGGTGAGGGTGGGGATGGTTAGCGAGGGTCGCCGGCCCTAGTCACGCTAGCCATGGGCCGTCGACCCTCGCCAATGGTAGGCGAGGTCCCTCGCAAGCCCTCACCCAGATCTAGGAGTAGGTCACGGCCCTCGCCTGCTTAAATTATCTTTGTTTGACTTGATCAATGTTAACTAGTTAAAATAATAAAATAAAGTGCATTCTCTTTATACAAGAAAGGAGGCACGAGCAGAACAGGAAAAGAAAAGAGAATAGCAAAGAAAACAAAGGAAAGGGCAAAGAAGTATATGCCACGGTCTCCTCCGTAGGCTATATTAACTTAGTTTCTCAATGTTCGTTAAGGATTTATGTCCTTTGTTCATATATTTGGAGAAAGTTTGGAAACCAAGCCCATATTTCGGATCTTTGTAAATTTTGAGTTAGTGGTTTAAATCTAGGAGTTGATAAGTTAAGAAATTACAAGGGATAGAGAGTTTAGGGTGTTATAGAGCTATAAGATTTTACAGTACTCAATTTGAGCTTATGGTTTCCTGAAAAAAACTTTCAAAGTTATGCATGCGTGCTGGAACAATAGCAAATTTCCTGCTTTAGTAACGGATTTGGCCTGTCTTTAAAACTGATGAAGCTTAGGGTATCTAAATATTTCAAAAGGGCTTCCATTATAAAGTAGATTTGCTCAAATTGGAGTTCATTGGTGAGAGTTGTGGTGCAAAAACAAGTATGATGTGCAAGCTGTATTGGACAACAGTGAATAGTCACTACAACGAGCCTTTTGTTGTTGCATATGAGTCGATTGATTAACAAATAAGTGTAGTTTAGTCGAGCCATTAGTTAAAGCAATGTTTTACTTAGTTTTGATGTCAATTCTTGTTTAATTGATAGGATTACGAGATTGTCGGCTCAAATTGCTTTGTTATTTGATTTTGGGCATTCTGAGGTGAGTAGTGTTGAACTCTTCTTGGGTTTTGTAAATTCGTGTGTTGAAGTAAAAAGTGATTTGATTATATAGATTATGTAAATAAGCTAGACTGAATGTTTACTACTTTTTGGTTATTATGAGGTGGTTTGAGAAACCTTTCTTGAAAAGTAGTGTGTGCTACTTTGTAAATTTTGGTTTATAGGATAACTTCTAAGAAGAATAGAGAGATTGTTTAGAAAGGGGATTTTGGTCGATGAACTGGGTTGCAAAATATTATATGTTTTGATTTGTTAAATTGATTTATGATACTGATTTTGGATTGTTCTTATGGAAAGAATTGATTTATGAAAAGTTATATGTTTTGATACGAAACGAATTGTGATGTGGATTGATCAAGGACTAACTACTACCCAATGACACGAGTCTCACAAGAGCTACCTTTAGGATTTTGTACTATCCATATGGGTTAGTCAAAGGCTAGATCCTACAAGGTGGCACAATTATCATAGGAGCAACCTCTAAGGCCTTGTAGACTAAGAAGCACCGACACTCTCCGGGACCCTTCGTGTCGTGTCCGACACTTTGACACGTGTCCGACACTCTCCAACATGCTCCGACACCCGATCAACGCGTGTCGAAAAATTCGACACGCGGTCAATTATCTCCAACACACGAGTCAGAAATTCCAACACTTGACTCCGACACGTATGGGGTTATATTTACGTATTTCCAATACTTATGGCTATGGGATCTAAATATAAACATATGATGATGATATTAAAAGCTACAAAAAATTTTCAATACTTCTGGACTTTTCTCAGTCGCACGCACCCGAGGTACCTCTCGTTCTCTTCTTTCACCGTGAGTCTCTCATCGGTGTTGCTTCACCTTTTACTCTCAAAATTTCATCTTTTTGCTCATCTCAGGTTAGCAAGTTGTGTTATTTCATTTTCTTTTTCAATTTAGCATCTTGGATTTCTTTATAATGCGATTTGGGATTTTTTACAAACCCTAGAGTTAGTTTGGGGAAATGAGGATTTTGGTCATTTTATTGATTGTTATAATAAAATGTAGTTGAATTTGTCAAATTAAAACGATGAATGATATTAACAAATATAGATTAATTTTTTTACTAAAGATTAATTCTATGCTATTATTATTATTTAGTTATTTATGTATTTATATATAAAAATATTTGTTTAATATATAACGTGTCGGAACGTGTCGAAATTTTTTACTTTTTGAGAAATGACGTGTCAGCGTGTCGTGTCGTGTCGCGTGTCGCGTGTCTGTGTCGGTGCTACATACAAGCAAGGTCTAAGTGGGAACCACCTTTAGGGTCTTGTACTATTGATATGTTAGTAAAGGGTTACATGCTAAATGGTTATGCGAGTATTATGGGAACTATCTCTATGGCCTTGTATTATTGATATACATAAATCAATGACTAAGCGCTCCACATTGATATAATTTCATGGGAGCACCTCTAGAGCCTTGAGTTGGATAGTAACCATGGAATTGATCATTGTATATGTGATTTGAGGTTGATGAATGATAGAGACCATTGACATGTGATTTGATGCTATTGACCAGTGAACTGACAATATGATATCATTGATAAAATGGGTACTTCTGCTATGAATTAGTTATATTGACATAATAGATAACTCATTTTGATCTTCTAAGTTTGTTATATTCTAGATTTGGTTTAAATGTAAATGAGCTACATTTTTGTGTCTTAAACGTGCGTTGTGAATTTTCCATCCGCTTAAAAGAGTTTTATATTACTTATTTGGCCGTAGTTGCTCATTTCATTCAGTTTATTTGTTCTTCGAGTTCCTCAGGGAGTTGCAAGTAGGACAAGAGGGTTCATATTTTCAGGAGGATATTTGAGATAGTGATATTTTTGGATATAAGTATTTTATGTTAGAGTGGAACTCTTTAGTTTATCTGTTAGTTGGAGATGTCTATATCATTTTGAAGGATTGTAGAAATTTTGATCATGTAACTATATGACTTTTTATCATCTATATATTTTGATACTAAGTTTCGTTATTATTACGTTTGAGAATATGTCCTTTGGGTAAAAGAACAATGATGACATTCTCCTATCTTGGAGGAATTGGGATGTGATGATCCAAATCTAGCTGGTCTCATGGATGTCGGATCAACATACTTGATGAAAATCAGCTTACCTTTCCCCAGTTTCTTGTAGAGACTAATGTGCCGCATGTAAGTTGTAACTCGAAATCCTTGGTGATATATGATGCAACATGTTGACATTGATAACATGCCATAATTATAACCCCGCACAACAAAAGAAATTCTAGTTTGGTTTTTCATCATTCTACTTATTATGGCACCCAAAGGTCATCAGATAAACTTTCATGACAAAGCAAGCAACAAAATTTTCTTCTGAAACATGAAGTCAGCTAATATAGCTAGTTCAACCAAAAGAACGTCAACTTGATGAAAGCCCTAATCTTCTTCCATTGAAAGTTGCAATAGTTTCTTGACACATATGATTTGCATGGCAATGCACTGAATTCATGCCAAATTTGTTAGTCATAAAAGCACAAGATCAATTGCCTCCGCTTCCTGTGATATACTTTCTCAACGTTAAGTTGTTGGGAAAATCTTATAATTTGTGATTATTTGTTGACGCGAGCAACAGAGGAAAAAAGGTGCCCTGAAGGACCAAATTAGATATTTGACTCAGTTAGAATTTCAAACGAATATGAGAATCTAGAAGCCACTCGATGTGGAATTTGTCCACAGCAGCCACAAAGAACGCTCGAGATCTATGAGAAGTCAGTTAGGACACTCAAGATAGGTACTATGGGGATGATCAAAGTTAAACTTTTTTCAGATAGTCCTTGCCAATGTAGCTCTGACAGTTTGTACAATAGTCAGGTTGAATTCTGAGAGATCTCATGGCCACATAAGTGAGATGTTTGACTTCTATGTAGTACGCCTTGCTTGACATGGCAAATCAATTGGATCAAAATTTAATATAAGAAACGTTTGGGAAAATAAACATTGTCCATGGTCGCATATGTGGGATATTAGTTCGCCTTGAATGAGATGTTTTATCAATCATATTGTACATAATGTAAAAAACGTGTTTTAGAAAGATGAACGTTTTGCTTCTCCGTTCCTTATTCTCTCCACCTGTTTGACATATGATGCAATGGCCTATAAATACCCATCAATTAGGTTTTGACACTCCCAGAAAAGCCTCTAACCTCTAGTAGTCTTCATCTATATCTGTTGCGGTCACCTAAATCTAGAGAAGAGCGAAAAAGAAATGTCCCTTCAAATCTCTGCAGCTCCATCTTCTCCTCCAGCTAAGGAAACAGGCCACATCGCTGAACGTCGAACAGCAAATTATCATCCAGACATATGGGGGGATTATTTTCTCAATTATGCTTCTGATTCCAACGCCATGGTTGCATTTAATTTATTCATTTTGTTGGATTATATTCGGAATTTTTTTTCCATTGTTATGTTTTTTTTTTTAAACTAAGGGCACATAACATAATTATCTTGAATTACTGGGCACCATCTCGCAGCATTTGACAAAGAAAAGTAAAAGAAGTTCCAGTTGAGTTGATACTCCATGAATGCGTTGGTCCTCACATGATTCAAAATTTTTACATGAACATTTTGGCATGCACATATGACTTAACAAATGTGGAAAGAATTTCGCCACTATAACTAAAGCTAGTCATGATGGAATAATTTTTAGGTAATTTTAGTTGTTTTTTTTTTATCGTAGTGAATTGGGTCATAAGCAACCTAATGTATTTCTTTCATTCTTCCTAAAATTTATGTCATTATCCTCCAACTATTGTTTGAACCTTCAAATTTATGTTTATTGTAGAGTCCTCATGCCACAGCAGAGGATCGGATTGAGAGATTGAAGGGAGAAGTGAAGAAGATGTTGACAGAAGCTATGGATAAGCCTCTGCAGAAGTTGAACTTGATCGATCAAATCCAACGCTTAGGAATTGCCTACCATTTTGAAACTGAGATTGACCAGCAGCTGGAACAAATCCACAAAAACTATTTTGAATTTCATTACAGCGATGATGTTGACCTACACACAGTTGCTCTTCTCTTTCGATTGTTCCGACAACAAGGTTACACAATTTCAAGCGGTATGTAATGTTCTAATTCTCATTGATGGATCACTGTTGAAATTATATTGAAAGATACTAGTTGATGATCCATTTGATTGATTTGAGCGGACACATAACATATTTAGTTCACTCTTGTTTTGATTTTTTTTAAGTGGACTTTTCCTCTATACAGTCCCGAGTTCTTCAATTTTTTTTGCTTTGAAAGGTGAATAGTCCTTTCTTCTACTTCCTCGGTTTAGTACGTCATTTTTCCATAGATTTCAGTTGACCTAGATCTTGAACTTAAATATTTCATAATATCTCATGATAGCATCTTTTCCCACGTTTTCATTTGACCATTCAGAAATCTTTAACAAGTTCAAGGATAGCAAAGGGCATTTCAGGGAATCACTCGTTGCCGACGCGCAGGGGCTACTAAGTCTATTTGAAGCTTGCCATCTAGCGTTTCATGGTGATGATATTTTGAATGATGCCCTTGCTTTTACTATAACTCACCTGAAATCAATTGACCAAGGAAAAGCAAGCCCTAATCTCAAAAAACAAGTGAGACATGCCCTAAACCAACCAATCCACAAGGGTATACCAAGGCTAGAGGCGAGGCATTACATTCCACTCTACCAAGAAGAGCCATCACATAATGAAGTCCTGCTATCCTTAGCTAAACTCGATTTCAATTTATTGCAAGAGCAACACCAGAAGGAACTCGGCAACCTTACAAGGTTAGCTTCATGATAGCATGTCTAAAGTAGCTAGATGTTTTAAGAGCACTAAATCGTCAAAGGTTGACTGGTACAATTTCAATTTTACTTGGAAGGTAAAATTCATTGGTAAGTGACAACGAGTGTTGATCTCTTTGGATCATCAGTCTAAAGTAGTTTTTATAATTCCATCAATGATGTGTTCACCTTATGTAAGATTTGCTGGTAAACTATAGGTGGTGGAAAGATTTAGAAGTAGAAAGGAAGTTCCCATTTGCTCGAAATAGGCTTGTGGAGATGTATCACTGGATGTCGGGAGTTTATTATGAGCCGGATTATGAAGTGGCTAGGGAAATACTAACCAAAATGGCCAGCGTGGTTACCATTATTGACGACATATATGATGCCTATGGCACATTTGAAGAACTAGAACTCTTCACAAAAGCAATTGAAGGTACAGCTCGCACTTGGATGCTTTTCTCAATTTTGCCAATTCTAAACGTACTTATTCTAATTTGATCAACCTTTCTGAGCTTGAGTTTAGGTGGGATATTGATGCCAAAGATGGATTGCCAGAGTACATGCAAGCATGTCACAAGATAATTCTTGATTTGTATGATGAAATTGGCTACGAGGTGAACAGAAAAGGACGATCATACCGACTCTTCTATGCAAAAGAAGAGGTAAGCGATTCGAAGTTATATCAATCAAATGCAATTTTTTACTCTGTCCACCAGTGACAAACAATCGGGTTTTTGGATAAGGATGAGAGATTGCCATATATTTTAAGTCCACCAAACACATTAAAGTTCGAATAATGACGTAACTTTATGTTTGAGAATGAATCCTTAGATGAAAAACCTAGTGAGAGCATACTTCGTCCAAGCCAAATGGTTCCACCAAAACCATGTACCAACGATGGAGGAGTACATGCCCAATGCATTAGCAAGTGTGGCTATTGAACTGCTACTGGTGGTGACGTTGCTGGGAATGGAAGATATTGCAACAAAAGATGCTTTTGACTGGCTGTTATACGGCGACTCCAAGATGGTGAAGGCTGTAAAATTAGTCGGTCGGCTGATGGATGATATAGCTGGGCACAAGGTAAAAAAAGCTATACCAGTGAACAAAATTAATTTATGTAGATTTTGTCTTATAGATTTTATCAATAGGAGAAGAAAGAAAATAAGATGTCTGTTTACAGTTTGAGCAAGAGAGAGGCCACGTGGCATCTTCAGTGGAGTGTTTCATGAAACAACACGGAGTTACAGAGGAAAAGGCTAAGGAGGAACTCCGTAAACAAGTGGCCGATGCATGGAAGGACATTAACGAAGGGCTGCGCCGTCCAACCATCGTCCCCTGGCCACTCGTGGTGAGATTACTCAATTTCGCTCGAGCCATGCATATAGCGTATAAAGATGAGGAAGATTACTTCACTCATGCTGAAACCAAGTTTAAAGAGCATGCGATTGCTCTGTATGTCAATCCATTGCCGATGTAATGGTCTGGAAGAACAAGGTTAATTACCAAGCCGTCGTAGATTACGTGAGACAGTTCTTCCAATCTGTTTTATGTATAATTTGAATTATGTGTCAGCACTTCATCAGTGCTCTTCTCGGGCCTGAGAGCCCCTTTTTTCCGAGGATTGCGAGTGAAATAAAATAAGGAGTCTGTAAAGTACAACATTGTAATATATTAATGCTCTACATAATGAGTGGTTCAATTCCTTGTTCTATATCAAACACGTTTCATTTGAATCCCATGCAAAGGGGGCGGAGACCAATTCTGCTCCGCCCCTCTCACTTTCCGGCGAGCAGACCGTCCAACGACCGCTGCCGAGATGTGCGACACGGTCTGCCCAGCTACCCAGACGGAGCCCTGTGAGAGGTCCAGGGACTGAACACCTGGGCTGGAAGCACTAACGAAGGCCCCGAACTCTGGGCACAACCTCCGGCCACGCCCAGCTTTTCTTTGGCATTTTAACAAACAGCCAACGCGCGAGCGAGATCAGCCGGTTTCGGGACTGAGCAAGACCGGGCTATAACCCATGGCACACAGCAAGCACACCAGACGTACACCCAACATGTAACGACCGTGCTCGGTCCGGTTCGCAATTTACGGCTAAATTGGGATTTTTCGGGAAATGGGATAATTTCCCGGGTATTTGCGAAATTTGGAAAAATATTGGATTTAACGCAAATTTGAAGTTTAAAATTTTATTGGGGCCCAAAACATTTTAAATTTCAATTTGGGAATTTTCAGGAATTTTTCGGGAAATTTTCAGAATTTTAAAATTATTTTTCTGAATTTCGGAAATTAAAATATATTATTTTAATTAAAAATCCCAGACCGGCCAGCGAACCGGCCGGTCCGGCCGTGCACGCCGCCGGTCCCACCAGGTCGAACCGGGTGGCACGTGCCCCGCACGCGCCTCGCGGCTTCCCTCTCTCCTCTCTCTCTGCGGCATTAGGTCGAACAGTTGATGGACGTCCATCAACTGTTCAACCCATCGCTTCCACCGGCCAATCAGCCCTGCAGCCACCCACCCCTGACTTGGAGGAGACCGTCGGAGGGGACTACGGCCGTGGGGGAGGCGGCACGTGGCAATCCGGCCCCGCTCACCCACCCCACTCGGCTTAAAACCGAGTGGGCAAGGGTTTTCGGGGAAGTTTTTCACCGAGTTCCTGGCCTCCTCTCCACGCGTTCTTGGCGTCCCCTTGAAGCTGGTGACTCCCTCTTCCGAACGCCTCCGACCTCCGCCGCCGCCTCGCCGCGAGCCGCCGGAAACAGCCAGTTGCAGGAGGCTTTGCGACCAGCCGTCCGGGAGCTTTTCTGGAAAAAGGCCAGAACCGTGTGCGAGCAGCCGACTTCACGGAGCCGCCCCGCCGTGCTCCGGCCACCCCAGGCCGAGCCACCGCCGCCGTTTGACACGTCGTGACGCAGGCTCCCCGAACCAACCAACACCAAGCTCCGACGAGACCCCAGGCCGACGCACGGAGGCGAGTTCCGAGCCTTCACGACCAGCCGGAAAACCGCAAGGAAGGGGCCACGATCCGGTCCGTGACCCAGTCGACCTGATCCGTGACCCAGCCACGACCCGATCCGTGACCCAGCTGATCCGGTCCGTGGCTTGGCCAAAATCAATCCCTGACCCATCCGTCCGATCCGTGCACCGATCCGAGCCGACCCGTGCACGACCCGTGCCTGACCCGTCCGGCCCGTGCACTGACCAGGCCAGCAGAGGAGGAACCGGGCCACTGACCAGGCCTAGTAGCCAGGCCCGAAGGCCCAGCCGACCCGGCCCGGCCAGCAGCCCCGCGGGCCCAACTCGTGGGCCCGACCGTGAGGCTCAGCCCGGCCCACTTTCAGGCCTAGTTTTCAACCCAGGCCCACTCAGCCGGCCCGGAGGAAAGGAAAAGAAGGCCCGACCCGAAAAAAAAAAAAAAGAAGAAAAAGAAAAAAAAAAGAAAAACAGGAGGAGGAGCTCAGCAGCAGGCTTGTTGGGACACTCTCCAAGTGAGTGGATCCTAACCTTTTATTAGGCGCATCTCAGTTTTAGTAGAATTTAGCGGGTAGAATTTGGGGCGATTAGAACGGCTAGGGCAATTAGAATTGGTTTAAGCGTAAACTGCAATTCGTATAGAATTAGACCTCATGCTTGGTTTATCTATTAGCCTAGTCGAGTAAAGGATTGCTTGTTTGGACCACGATTAGTGGTCGGGCCAACTTGTATTGGTCAAGGGTGTCCCTTCTCCTGAAATTACGAGAACACACTCGTGCTCAGTTCAGACTGGGAGTAGTCCGATCGAATTCCCCGAAATTTTGCGATCAGAGTTGGGACTTACTCGAACTGGCGGCTTGGGTGGTTGAGTAGTATTTTACACTCCTTTACCGCTTTATATTAAAGTTAATTTATCGTTAATGTCATTTACTTAGATGCATTTAAATTATGTTTTTTCCTCGCCTAATTAAGTAGTTTAATTTTATAGTTTACTCCGTAATTTCGATCACGCCTATTTAATTTAGATTGCAATTTATTTACTATCTCGCTCATTTATATGGTTGAGTTAGACGATACCCCGCGACCCGGCTTAGACACCCCGATTGGTTGTCGATTAGTGGAGAGTAGTATATTCCGATTGTGGGGCCATGGGATGCGAGACTAAAGGTAGGTCTTACCTAGTTCTGCCTGTCACCGCCCGGAGACTGAGAGGGGATGGGACGTCCAGGGACCCTAGGACTGGGCTGATCCTAATCTAGGGTTATGGTTTGCTCACTGAGACCGTGGAATCTCACCCCACCACCCCACCACAGCAGGACCTCAGAATGGACACGGACAGCTCCGATTCGGAGAACATGGCGGTGGAGGACCATCTCATGGAATGGCCTTCCGAGGAGGAGGAAGCTCAGGATCAGCAGGCGCCGGACCTCAGGATCAGGAGGAGGATTGGGACCAGGAGCTGGATCGACTGCTGGAGATGGAAGATCCGGGGTCAGATGAGGACCTGGAGGACGTCGGGGGATACTTGCCGCCGGATGTCCCCTTTGAACCGGATGAATTACCCGAGGACGAGGAAGAGTACGAACTAGGAGTGAATCCTGAGGCTCTTCAGAGTAGGGGAGAGGTCATAGACACTGATGTCCAGGAAGACGGGCTGATCGTCGAATTTCACCGGGAAACGGGGTGGATCTGGAGCACTAGGAGGGATATCTGGTACCCACACCAGCACGTGAAGGTCTACTCAGGGTTCCAGGAAACCGAACTAGAACTCTTACACAAGAGGTGTGAGGTGCCGCAAGGGGGCTACCTGTCGGACTTTAAAGACCCCGAAGGAGAGGACGATTCAGAGGACGGTACGGTAATCGACGAGAAGCCTTCATGTGAGAGGACTTGGCCCAAGCCCCCGACTACTCCTTAGGATAGCCTTAGTCTTCCCTAACTTAGACCGCAACTTTTGTGTGTATAGCTGAGCAGTGCTAGTGTACGTAGGTCTTGTATGACTCTCTTTTGGACCACTCCCCTCTCCCGTACTTGTGATGTGTACCCTTTTTGAAGAACCTTCTGGTATTAGAACTGACGACGATCTTGGATTGTAAAATTGATGCTGATGGAATGAAAAACGTTTCCTGAAAAGTGTGGTATTTAATTGAATCCTGAAGTAATTGCTACGACCCCGAAACCGGGGCGTGACAGCTTGGTATCAGAGCGAGGTTGTGACCTAGGAAAAGGTCACCTAGTTGGAGTGATAAGGAGCGATGTTTATTCAAGATGGACAGTTGGCAGCACACACTCTACCGAAACTGTGAACCTTGGTTAGGTCTGACCACTAGGATAGGGGACCAGACTGAGGTTAGCTCAAGACCCCCACTTGACCTTAGGTTTTGTGTCAATTGTTTAGCTGCGTTGGCACGGTATGGGACGTGTGCAGCAAGGCCGGACATTGACTAGAGACCAAAGGGCTTGGTCTACGCCGGACTCGACCTGGGCGGTATGGGACGCACAGGGCGAGGTCAGGCGTGTGATGTGACGTCTGGTTTAGCTAAGTTGGCACGGTCTAGAACGTGTGCAGCAAGGCCGAATCTGGACTTGTAGTGCCGGAGGGCACGTGGCCGTTGATCGGCGTGGCGAGGCTGGGCCTTTGCTGTTGTGACAATGATCCCCCTTTTGAGAAGGTGTGGTGTTTCTGTCACCGCCTGCGTGGCGAAAGTGCGTGGCACCGAGTGAGGGTGGCCACTGATGCACTGGAGTCGAGTTCCTGACGAGGTTTCGACTAGACCCGTGGGGTCGTGTTGTCCTACGAGGATAGGACGGGTGTTGATGGTGGTTTCCAACACCGAGTGTTGATGGTGGTTTCCAACACCGAGTGTTGATGGTGGTTTCCAACACCGAGTGTTGATGGTGGTTTCCAACACTGTCATAGTATGCGATACTATGTCTCCTTTTGAGGTCAATAGGGTGTTTTTAAACGATCTATTTTGGTAGATCTAGCTGTAGTGCTTACCCCTGTTGAATTCCTCAAGGAGTGTCAAAAGCATTGTGATGCTGTAACAGGAAGACCAGATGGTCAGACCGCGGGGGAGACCTCCGCGTAGTAGGGCGACGATTGGTCACTTCAGGGTGGGGGAGGATGAACCCCAAGAAGATCCCCGTGTTGAGGGACTCGTGAGAACGGTGGAGGATCTGCGGGAGGAAGTCCGCCAGCAAGCAAGAAATCAGGACGCCGCAATCGCAGCTGCGGTAAATGCCGCCTTAGCTGCCGTACGGAATGAGAATGTTGCCGCGGCCCAGGGATCCGCCGTGCGAGTCGACGAGCAGGAAGTTGAGGTTCCGGCCCCTGCTCCTTTGGCTGATGGTACGAATGGGGAGAGGAGGAAACAGAGGCAGGTCGGACAATTCCTAAAGTTGAAACCCCCAGTCTTTACCGGAATGGGAGACCCTGGAGCAGCAGAGGAATGGCTGCTGGAGCTTGAGAAGATATT
Source organism: Melaleuca alternifolia (assembly GCA_019926035.1). Taxonomy (NCBI): domain Eukaryota; kingdom Viridiplantae; phylum Streptophyta; class Magnoliopsida; order Myrtales; family Myrtaceae; genus Melaleuca; species Melaleuca alternifolia. The sequence continues at coordinate 1,929 of JAGKPW010000172.1, read as the reverse complement.
TAAGGTCATGGAGTGTTCAAACGAAGATCGAGTGACACTCGCGGTGTATCAACTACAGGGGAATGCCCGACATTGGTGGAGGGTCACCAGAGGTATCGCCTTTCCTGGAGGCGCAGTACCTAACTGAGAGGATTTCGTTGAAACTTTCAACGAGCAATATTTCCCCGAGGCAGAGAGAGACGCGAAGCTCGCCGAGTTTCAGAGACTGCGGCAGAATAACCTGACAGTGCTGGAGTATGAGGCACAGTTTACCGCCCTGGCCAAGTATGGCAAGAAGTTGATCGAGGATCCGGTGGACAGGGCGAAGAAATTTCGGGAAGGGCTGAAACCCGAAATCAAATCCCAGCTTGCTCCCTTCAACCTACGGGATTACAAGGAGGTGTTCACAAGGGCTCAATTGGTCGAGAAGGACCTAAACGAGAGAGTAGCCGCGTCTGGATCGCGAGCATTCGCGGGTAGAGATGCTAGTAGATTTCGGCATGTAAAGAAGCCGGCAGCAGGGGTGAAGAAGCTCTTTCCAGCTATACGAAACGGGGGAGTCAGGAAGCCCCCCTTTCGTCAAGGGAATTGGTGCCGACAGTGTGGAAAGACGCACCAACCGGGACCCTGTCCCCCGAAGAGCGAGGGATGCTACGGGTGTGGCCAGCTGGGCCACATGGTCCGTGATTGTCCCCAGCGCGCTCCTAGAGCGCAGCCTCAGCAGCCGGTCGGGCAGCTAGCAGGCCTAGCGCCGCCTCTTTTGATGGACCGACCCTCGGTGCAGGGAAGAGTCTATGCGGTGACCAGACATGAAGCACAAAACTCGGGAGGAGTCATAACAGGTACCGTCTCCTTACACCGCAGTTCTGCTTATGCTTTGTTCGACACGGGGGCTACCCACTCGTTCGTCGCTGAGTGTTTTGTGGAGTTAGTAGGGTTGCATGTGGAACCCTTAGCTGTTGTTTTGAATGTCTCGACGCCTCTGCATGTTCACATGTTATCCGTTAACGGATGCAAGGACTGCGAGTTAGAGCTCAGCGGAGTTAGAAGTTCGATTGATTTGGCGGTTTTAGATTTGCGTGATTATGATGTTATTATTGGCATGGATTGGTTGACTTGACAGAAAGCTACGGTGGACTGTTCTAGGAAGCTTGTAAGGTTCTGCCCGACTGAGGACTCGAGTTACGAGTTCCTCGGAGGTCACGGCGGACCTTCAACCGCAATTATCTCTTCTTTGGAAGCGACGCGGTTGTTAGTAGATGGCTGTCAAGGCTACCTAGCTAGTGTTGTTGACACGACGGTCGAAGGACCAGTGTTAGAGGAGATCGTTATAGTTCGGTAGTTTCCCGACGTTTTTCCGGAGGAACTACCTGGGTTACCCCCAGAGAGGGAAGTAGAGTTTGCTATCGAAGTGCCTTCCGGGACGGAACCGATCTCTAAGGCTCCCTACCGGATGTCACTCTCAGAGTTGAAGGAGTTAAAGGTGCAGATGCAAGAACTACTGGATAAAGGATTTATCCGCCCAAGTGCGTCACCATGGGGTGCGCCAGTCCTCTTTGTAAAGAAAAAGGATGGGTCCTTAAGACTTTGCATTGATTACCGACAACTGAATAAGGTAACAGTCAAGAATAGATACCCGTTACCCAGGATTGATGATTTATTTGATCAGTTGCAAGGAGCCAAGGTCTTCTCGAAGATTGACCTGAGGACGGGATACCACCAATTAAGGATTAAAGAGGAGGATATCCCGAAGAGTGCCTTTCGAACTCGTTATGGACATTACGAGTTCACAGTAATGCTGTTTGGATTAACCAACGCTCCAGCTGCTTTCATGGATTTGATGAACAGGGTGTTCAGGGAGTACTTGGACAGGTTCGTCATAGTCTTCATCGACGATATACTGATCTATTCAAAGAGTTCAGCAGAACATGAGTAGCACCTAAGGATAGT